>OY759172.1:37258057-37803057 GCA_963662145.1 Sturmia bella
CCTACTAACATATACGTTTGGGTGCCAAGTTTAAGTTCGCTTACAAGCCCAATTTTTCGATAAATTTTGTTTTTCGCTATAACTTGGCTATAAAAAAAGCATTTTACAATATGTTTACGAAAATAATACATATTATATTTTCTAAAAAGATGCGAAATGTAGTGGCGACCAAGATATTTTTATTTGAAATGACGTAAACAGTTTTTGGTTTATATACATAAATACAGCTTTTGTTCCAGTTTAATCATTTTGTTGTCACTATACATTAAAATTCAAACATGGTTTGAATACGATTAAAAAAACAACATCTACAACCATTTTATACCCAGTAAAACCCATGATACAACTAATAAGGTAACCTTTTCACCACAATAAGAACAACTTCAATAAAAATAACAGGCATTTTGGTTTTGTACAACTTCTGCATTTACAGGAGAAAGACGAAAAGAGCTTACGCTGATTTGATATCTCGTTGTTGCTGCCTTTCATCTCTGCATTCTCTTGACAACCTAAAATAGTCAGATGATTAACGGTTTAGCTGACGAGGTTACCTTATTAGTTGTACCATGGTAAAACCTACCTAATCGATATACCAATACATTGAAAGATTTTAAAATTTCAACATATACATACATACGCACACTTATATTCCATAAGCACCTTAAGTTAGAAAGAAACAGCTTTTTTGATTAAAGAATTGTGCTATACCTTACTCTTTTCATCATTTTAGATGACAGCACTAATAAATCTGAACGGCAAAGAACTGTCATAAAAAAATAAATTGAAGACGCTAGTGAAAACAAAGGAAAAGTTTGAAAAAAATATGCATTAAAATAAAAGTAAAAAATCTAAACAAAATGCTTTAAGCATTAAAAAAAATTTTAAAAGAAATGTGGAAATATAAAAATACATATATAAATAAATTTACAATTATTGATAGAGCGGAAAGTGTAGGGAGTTGTCCGTCCACTTTTTATTTTTATTACATTTGTACATAAATAGTTTGAATTAATTGCTTTTATTATATTTAATATATGTATATAAGTATTTTTTTTTGAGATATTGCTTTTTTCTTAATATAAAATGAATTAAAAACATTAAAACGAGCTTTTCTTAATACAGTAGCAATAACCAATTTTTAGGAATACAATAACTGGTAGTATTCAGTAGCACTAACCAATATTAGTAATGCTTAACTAACAAGTGTAATACTGCCGGTTATCGCTACCGTTAACTAACCGGTTATATACATGTTAGCACTGATGTGTGCGAGCGAGAGCACTATAATGTTCTCTGTTCTAAACAATAATGTAAAAGAAAGATATAAGTTCACGCGTACGGAAGAGAATAGGTTAGTTTTTTCCCAAAGGCCTGTACAAAATAACTGAAAGTTTTAGAATTTCTAACCTATACTTTGGTTATGAGTTCTTGTTATTTAACGCGTTATTTGGCCGGTACTGTTCTTACCGGGTAATTAACATTCCAACAAGCTTTATTTGTGACAAATATGACATTTTTGATCTAATAAACAAAATATTGTTGTTTTTAATAAAGTTTTCGTTGCTGCCGATGACAATTCAATTATTTTTGTATTGTGATTGAAAATTTGTGTCCGTTTATTGATAAACATTTTATTTTATTGAAAAAGAAAGAAAAAATTAATTAAATAAAAAACCGCAGTTAATATAACCAAAATACGACGACTGTGCAACACTAATTATGGAACATGTGAAGACCTGCTGTGTGTGAAAGTAAGAGCTCTCAAAGGTACATACATAGGTGTGTATGTATGCATAAATATTTATTATGTAAATAATATCGTCGATTAGGCTATTGTGGCCGATAACAATGTTATCGTTGTATTCAATCACAATATTGCCATACCTGGCCATGCTATTGTAATTTTCACCGATAATAATGTTACCTTCAACCAGCCATTGCCATTTCCAACCATATTGTTAAAAAAAGTATTTAGTGCAACCATATTACTGTCAAATTCAATAGTAATATTGTCGTGAGGAACCATGTTTTTGTTGAATTCAGCCAATATTATCATGTGAAATCTGTAATATGAAAATTAATTGTTTCATATCGCTCATAAGTCTAAGCTCTTGGAAATCCGGTTTTCGCTATATGCTGGCTACATATGAATAGCGCTCGAAAATTTTACATTTATTCCATTTATTAACATTGTTATATTATAACACTAGATTTTATAGCCATTAATTGTTCCAGCACTCATGTAGGTCCTACTTCTGCAGAACTCGGTTTTCGCTACATCTCACTTACATGTGCACCGAGATTGAAACTTTTTTTGCATTTTGGTCAGCTTATATAATTGTAAAATTAACTTTTTCGCAGCATGAATAGCTACCACTCGATCACAGACCAAGCTCTTGGCACATGCAGTTGGCGGGACTATACAACAACAAATGCTAAAACTAGCAAAAACTTGAAATCTAGTTGGTGTTCATGCACGGGAACACCCTTTAGTTTGAAAATTAGCTATAGCTTTTGAACCGTGAGAGATAGAGGCTTGAAATTTATACAGTGCATGTAGTTCAGGGCTACTAAAGCAGGTTTTTTTTCGATATATAAAACTTTAAGTTGGCATTACTGTTCAAGATGGCGACCGATTTCACAGCTGTCAAGTGATTTATACTCAGTTTGGTTTGGCAATACGAAAAAAAACACCCTCGCAGTCTGGCACTTGTGTCAATTTACTTTTACTTTTCGCGGCTTTTAGATTATAGCTATAGGTTTATAAATATCCGATAAACCGATTTTGCCTAGCTTCGATAGCAATTACATGACGAAGTGAAAGACTTCTCAAAAGCATACAGACAGCCATTGCTTAATTAACGTTTCTATGGATACTGGTCCAGAATATGTACTTTTTATGGGGTCGTAAATCGAAATTGAGAATATTACAAACGAAATGAAAAACTTATATATACACTTAACACTTGTTGTGTAGGGTATGAGAAATAATAATAAAAATGTTAATTAATTTAATAAAAATGTTTCAAGAGAAAAAAAATCTTATATGCATTCGAAATTGTTTCGTTTTGCAGCTGATATTGTATCTGACAAGCAATAATTAAAAATCATAATTCGTTTACTTACTGCCCATAATGTGTTGAATACAAATAATCCACATTTAATTGTTTTTGTTGCACAACCCATTTGAAAATTTCTTTGGCTCTTTTATTTTTGTTTGTTATTTTTTATGAACAAAATGTTTATTTTAAGATACACAAGTGTATGAACATCTGCTCCAAAACCAAACTGATTTTTGGCGGTACGTGAACTGAACTATTGAAAATTGTTTACGTTGAACGAAATAATTTAAAATTATTTGTTAGAAAAACTACTTTACAGAGTTCAAAGTTACTGTCAAACAAAAAGAAACAGTAAATAAGTTTACGATTTTATAATTTGTAAAAATTTAGCGTTGCTGAAATCGAAAATGGAAAAAGAGTCAACTGTCAAGGGCCACGGTCACGAGCAAACTAAACTTGCATTAGCTACGAAAAGTAAAATACATACATATGTATGTATAAACAAAGCAACAAAATAAAATTTTATTTTTTATACTCTAACGTTTTGTACGTAAAACACTCTGAAGTCTAATGTTGCTCTCATCCTCATCACCAACATCATACCAAATACTAACAACACAACAAAAGTACTGAGTGTGGGGCTTTCCATAATTCAAAAAGCAAATTTGTTACAATAACCATCCAAGCCAACTTAAAAATATCAAAATGGAGAAAAAACGCATGTTATTGGAAAAAACAAAAGCCGGACTTGATTCAAAATTTTCGTAAAACTCGTTTCCTGTATTTTTATATTAAAACCAAAATCTGTTAATTTAAGGCGACGCCTGTCAGCAGATAATTGATTTTTTTCTTTTCTAGATTTCCCCCACAATGTTACACGCATGTTTCAATACAATGTTTCTATTTTTTTTTTAATTTGCATTGCCGAATTTAAAGCAAAAAATAGAAAAAAAAAGAAATGCGGTCGGGGGACCCCCGTTAGGAACGAAGTTCCTTACGTTTTTTCTTCATCTTCGAATGTTAATACAAGGTGGAATCTGTATGTTTTTGAAATTTTTAAATTTTATATGCTTCTTAAAATTTTTGGAACGTTTTATTTTCTTACTTTTGACACATGCAGTATTTTTTTGTCAATCTGCTACAAAACGAAGAAAATTTTTCAATATTGCTGTTTTTTGTTGACATACTTTACTTTAGCGACATCTATCGGCTGATAGTGTCCGTTTTCACAACTAATTAATATTTATTGGTATGTGTCTCCGCTGACAGCAGCGGAGACACCTACACAATTGCTTGTCGACAGATACATCAATACATATAAACAGTTCACACGCTTTCGTGCCGATTTCTACTAATTTGCGCTACCAGCAAGTCGCGTTAAGGGACTTCTTTCCAAACATTTTGTTTTCTATTCCTGATTTTTTTCGTTTTCTTCAGGAAAGAAGAGACTGAACTTTTGATGTTGTTTTCTTGCCTGAGAACGTTTGAAAGCACAAAAAATTTAAATATTATTTTTCACACAATTCTGCATGCATTAATTTTTACAAGATAATCAGGATTATTGTAAAATACGAGTTCCCCAAAAGCGCTCTAAAATGACAACTGTATTCCATTAAACGCTCCTGCTGAGCATCGATATTTTTTGTTATCAAATCGATATGAATGACAATCTTTCGACATATTCTATGAAACGCGGTAACCAGATAATTGCTTCATTTCCATTTGACGCCATTTGCAGCGCTTTTAGACCAAATTGTTGTGCAAGATATAAATAATGTAATTGATCAATATTTTTTGGTCGAAGAAGCAAACTACACCCGAACAATTTAAAGCACTGGTGAAATTTATGCTGCAACACCCTAATATAGGAAGGGATGTTACAAATATACGACCCGAAGAACAGAATAATCTGTAGGATAAAATATGTAAGAAACTTAATTGAATGAAAAAAGTATGTGATGTATATAAATATGTACATATGTATATTGTTATATTGTCACAGTCCAGAGCATAAAAAGTAACTTTATTATATTTTTTTAGGTTTAGGGGGACTACAAAGCTAACACCAAAAAGAAACAGGTCATTAATAAGCAATAGATACAAGGCACGGGCAGAGTACCCAACAAAATAATTCCTTTGAGTGGCATGGAAGAAGCAGTTTTAACAATATTGAATTTAAAAATGTATGTGCCAGGAATACCAAATGTTTCTTCTTTTGGCGTAGAAAATGTTACATCTTCGTAAATAGATGTGATCATATCGTCACCCCAAAAAAGTAATGACAATTACCAACCTAAGCGAAAAACATTTCGAAGAAGAATAAACTACATATGTATGTACATCCTCGCCAATGGATGTGACCATATCTCCAGCTCAGGAATTTATTGATGATTGCCGTTAGGAACAAAAATGTTTTCGAAAAGAAACCAATTTTACATCCTGGCCCATAGATGTGGTCAAGTCTTTGCTTTTGGTAGAGAAAATTATTACAAATTATGTGTCTTCGTACATACATACACACATATGTATGTAAGAATACTTTAGTACTCACATTGTTGCATCCATTTCAAATAAATCCATTGTATTGTACCTATTTAAGTGTTTTTAATACACGCCGAAGATTATTTTCTTCAATTGCATTTAAAAAATAAGCCACTCAATCCGTTATTTTGTTTTGTTTACAATTTTATTTTGCAAGTGTTTAAGAAAATTCGATTAATTCAAGCGATATCTCATCGCACGAATTTTAGAATCTTTCGAAGCGCGAATCTGTAACGAACCCAAGCGCGTATTTTAAAATAACCCTATGTTACGAGGGCCGCCGGTCCTGAGACCAACTCACTTGGGTCCTTAATATATTAATTAATTTTTAATTTGCTGTTTGTAAAAATTCGATAGGTTAGGTTAGGTTGAATGGAGGGGTTCTTCTGCCCATGTCTTACGACATACATCTAAGCCAATATAGGCTTGTTGTGCGCACCGTGGGTTTAACCGTGAACCAGTTTGACTCATAGGTCTATAGGAACTCCGTGTCATTCACAAAGTTCCTTAGTTTCCTCCAGCATACGCCCCGTAATTGGGTGTCTCTCCCAAAATGTCGGGATCGTATTTGTGAGAAAGCGGGACACTGACATAAATAGTGCTCCAATGTTTCGCTTTCCTCCCCACAAGCTCTACATTCATCTCCTCCCGCTATTCCTATGCGGCTAAGATGTGAAAGTAGTTGAGAGTGGCCTGTCAGAACTCCCATTAATCTACTTAATTCGGGCTTGCTAAGTCTTAGCAATACCCCCGTTTTTTCCTCATCTGGAATAGGATTTTTTGTATTGCTTCCCACAGTTTCGTTATTCCAGAGAGTTAAATGAGCTCTATGAGCCCAGTTCCTTAGCTCAGATTTAACTGCATCGAAAGGTTTCGCGCATACTAAGCTTATGTTACTTAACTCTCTTGCTCTTGAAGCAAGTGAGTTTGCCCTTTCATTTCCAGTTATTCCCGCATGCCCTGACACCCATATGATGCGCAGTTCACCATGAGACGAGTAACTGATTCGAGACGAGTAAAAATTCGATAAATTGGGTGAATTTTCCAGTCTACCAAAATTTATCAATGTGCATATACATACATACATATGTATTAACAAAAAGTTTAACATGCATATGTATGTTTATTACAAAATTCTCAACTTACCGAGAGTGTGAAATGGTATATTACGGTCAAAATTTATTGTTTTGCTGTCGATAATGACTTCTCTCGTTTTATATCGGGTTCCTCAGAGACCGATTTATGAGAATTGCTATAGATGGATTCTCATCAACCGGCTTAAAGACTGATTCAGGAGTACCGCAAGGTTCTGTTCTTTCACCTCTTCTATTTCTGATCTGTCGTAATGATCTTCTGGCTATTAGTTCCGATCATAGCCACTCTTTTGCCGATGACAGCAACTTTTGCAAGTGAGGCAGAAAAAACTTTTGTAAAATAATTTGATTATAAGAAATTGAATTTTTTGAAAGTAAATAAACGTGCAAACAAAAAGTAATTCAGTCAACAAAGGTTGATATCATAAATAGTTTAAGAGACTTAAACATTTTTGTGTGTGGCCTTGACATTACCAAAGTCCTAAATATATTATTAAATAATTTCTCAGATATTTTTTAATAATACACAAAAGAAAATGTTCAGTTATCTTAAAGTGTGTCCTCGTAAAAATACATCAGTCATTTCTTTAAAAAGATTGGCTAAATTTTGACAAAAAATCGAGCTTCGAGATTACAGACTTCAAAATTTACCATATTTAAGTTTCAACTTAAAAAAGAATGCGCGCCACATTATAACATTGGACGAATCTGGTAAATTTTTCAAGAATATTTTGAATATATTGGCAAAAAACAAAAACCGCCCATCGAGTTTTTTACAACTTTTTATAAATTATACTAGGCACCGCTAGGTGAAAATTGTGGCCAGGAGAGCAGAATTATAAAAAATAGTAAAATAATGGGAGCATTTTATTTACCTGCATGAAAACAATACTAACTTTCATTTAAACATTTCTGTTATTTATTCTAATAAATAATGTTTTCTTTTATTGTTAAAAAAAAAGTTAAAAGTTAAAAAATAAATTAATTCAGGTCCAAAAATATACCTTTTTCAAATGTTTTCTGTCCTTTCAGCTGTCTATATGCCGCCGACATTTCGTTGGTGCTAATCAACTCATCAGTAGACTTGAAAAATTCTTAAAAGTTTGTTTCAAACTTAACTACTTATTCCATAATTCCCATTAACAAAATGAGGATCGGGAATGTTCAAACAAACCTTTAACACAGTAAACATTTTTAAATAATTAAGTTCATATTTGAATATTCAGAAAGCTTTTACTTTTTGATACTTTCAAAAATACAAATCGTAGTAAGCGATGGTAACTCGTTGTATAGAAGGTTGCAAAGAAAAGTAAAAGAGTTGCAAAACGAAAAGAAATGTTCACTGTGTTAAAGGTTTGTTTGCACATATCTGATTCCCATTTATTCCCATAAAAATTATTACAGGCTTATAAGACTGTTATTTGACATACATATTTGTATGGAAAATCTGTCCAATAAGAGCTTTATAAACCTGTTATAATATTTATGAATTAGACGGTAAGTTCTTTGCTTAAGAATAATAATTTTTAATTTTTCTCATTCTGTTTTTAAGAATAAGAATCTTATTCACTACTTTTAACTTTTAAATAGTTGAACTATATGATTTAGAATTGAAACCGTCGTTATCACCGATACAATAGCAACAAACACAAAAATCGAATTGTTTTCCATTGCTTATGCAATGGAATGCTATTTATTAATTCAGGTCCAAAAATGAACCTTTTCAAAAAATATTTGCTGTATTTTTCAGCTGTCTATATGCCAACGACATTTCGTTGGTGCTAATCAACTCATCAGTAGACTTGAAAAACTTAACTATAGTTAAGTTTCAAACAAACTTTTAAGAATTTTTCAAGTCTACTGATGAGTTGATTAGCACCAACGAAATGGCGTCGGCATATAGACAGCTGAAAAATACAGCAAATATTTTTTGAAAAGGTTAATTTTTGGACCTGAATTAATACATTTCAATTGGCTCTTAAAGCAAATAAATAATTAAGTTCACATTTTAAAATTTTTTAGCTAGTACAGTATTGTTGTGATATATTTCTAATAAAAATAGATAGGTCAAATAAACATATATGTATGTATTTTGGCAAAATGGCAACACTGACCGTAATATTCTCATTTTTATTAATTAAGAATTTATTATCTTTGTGAATACCACTGTATTATATGCACCATCCATGTGCCTCTACTCAGTTTGGTAAAAAAATAGGTCTAGTTCAGCTCTCTATGGTATTCTGTTATGGTATTCTGTTAACGAACTCTAGAATTAAGTTTCGCTTACATACCACAATCAGACCCTGTACCAATCACTTCCTTCATTTTTGGTGACATTCTTAATATGATGGAAACAGTTCGCTTGTGCCATTGTGTAGACCGGGCATCAATCAGAAACTGGATCGGTAATGAAATTAGGAACCAGTGGTTTGATCAGACCGTAAATACTTTAGATAGTCTATAGTTGTCCTTAAGTAAATTATTTTCAATCAAATTCGTGGCATAGAGATATCTCCATCAGCAGCAAATTTTTAACTAGGCCGAGAAGTAAATACAATTAGAAGTTACAAACATGTAAGGGCTTAAATCAAAGAACTCAATAAGTTGGCATTTTTTAGCAATTAAATACATTAATTACGTTTAACGATAAGTTGACTTGGTCAAATCACATCAATGTAGCCGCGGGTAGAGTAGTTGGTATGCTTCGTAACCTATGGGCTGTTAAAGATTCAACTCCGTTATCTATACGCATGCTATTAGCGAAAACATACCTTATTCCATCACTTCTATATGGTGGTGAGCTTTTCGCGAACTGTGGCCATAATGACTTCAATAAACTAAATGTTGCATATAATAATATTGCAAGATATATATTCCAGAGGGGGCGCCGTGATCATATATCGCTATACTCCTATCAGATCTTTCATATGGAATTTAGGAATTTGTTAAAATTTAAATGCCTTACCTTTTTGCATAAAATCGTTACATCTGAACAACCCCCGTATTTATATTATAGGATTCAATTTGCCAGATCTAACCGTGGAAGAAAGATTATTCAGCAAAGATATCGAAGCCTTTTGTCACAACGTCAATTCTTAATATACAGCACAAGTCTTTGGAATGCTCTACCGAATCATATTCAAAACTTAGGCAACACAAACACATTTAAAAGGGAGTTAATTAAAATGTTTATGTAATAAATGTATGCAAGTAGTCTTAGTTATTCACAAATGCAATGTTATTATAATGATAGATTATTATGTTTTCTTCGTTTGTTTTAACTAAAATAATTTTAATTTTTTTTTTTAACTAAAATTATTTTTCAACGCTTATAACAACTTAATCTAAATATAATTGTTAATTTGTTCTTTTTACTAGCACTCCCATTTATAAGATTATTATCTTGTTGTGCTAGATTTTCACTTAATAATAAATAAATAAATAAAAAATTAATAAATTTCTACCTTAATAGAGACAAAAATTAACGATGGGCAAAATGTATTTCACACCTATCTGCCGGACGCAAGAGGGTTTGGCAACTCTCAAAAGCTCTTACAGGAAATCGCCCATGCCATAACTACTAATAACTTCACTGGAGCCCATGATAAATTGCATTTATCACCTCATCAGTATTTCGGACTGTAGTGCAAATACCTGCTGAACTAACAAATTCAAATGAAATTAAATCACAAATAATTTTGTTGACAAACCATAAGGCTCGTCGCCTGGACGGCGTTAATTCTATTACATATTCTTAAAAATATGCCCGATTACTTCTCTGAAACGCTGTGTTTCTTTGAAACTGGTTTTTTTATCACATACTTTACGAAAAGACCCATACAAATAATGGGTAAACGATAGAGACGTGCGGTTGACGTGAAAATGTCGTGTTACTCTTGAATCACGCGGGATCGTAATCAAATTTTCGAAAAATCACGGGTGAGTGCGTGATTTAAAAAGAAAATTTCGTGCGTGACTACCATCTTAAGGCCCTTCACAAAGTTTTACCAAAAAGTTAACACACTAACTTTTCTGGTTCAGAAAAAAACGTTCACAAATTTTTTCATGAATTATTTTTAAATGCTCGATTTCTACTATAGTAGAAGAAGAAATCCATATTATATAATATTATATAATTATTCCATTAATTGTGGTATTATTTTTTATTTCCTTATGCAATATTTTTTAATGCGACTATGAATTCTATTTTCATTAAATAAAAATTTTAATATTTACGAAATATTTCGATTTTATTTTACAAAAAACAAAAAAAATCTTTCGATTACGAATATTCGTGCCGTTTACAAAGTATTTTCATTTACAGATTTTTGCAGATTTGCTTTGCAGATGGTTAAAAAAAACCCAATTATTTTTTTTTTTGCAGAATTTTCAAATGTTTACGAAAATATATTTAGAATTTTTACGAAATTTACTAATAGATTAAATTTTTTTTTCTAATTTTTACGAATTGAATTCGTAATATAAGCATACATTTTTTTAGTTAACGAAATAAAGTTTGTAGAAATACAAAATTTTGTTTATTGCAGACAAAAATTCATGTCGTGAAATAAACAAATGCCATGAGTTACAAGTACGAAGTATTGCGTAGCGTAAAACCAACGAACATTTTCATAAAATGTACTACATTTTTCGCTTATTATACCCATGAAATATTTTGAGTGTACATATGTAAAGTAAATACATACATTATCCTGGGTCGATTTGCAGGGAAGGAAAACAATCGTTGGGGGTAATAATTCGATGATTAATTTTAACCCAATAAGCTATACGCAGTGCAAAACCTATATGCTTTCTTTGTTTCATGAGATTAAGTTAAAAAAACAGGAATTGCAAAGAGTAAATGAAACGTTAGAAGGGCAAACTGTTATATCCCTTAAATGCATGAATTTTCCAAATACATTGAAAAAAAATGTAGTATAGAATTCTACATGCATAAAAAATTAAATTTTTTTTTTTAATTTTATGGTAAAATTTATTTAAAAAAAAACGCTATGTTGCAAATCTGCAACACTATGCATTTACATAAAACAAAAATATGGTTTAAAAATGAAAGTTTTTGGAACAATTTTTATCTTTAGTAAAGCAAAGAGCTACTTCACACTTTTCACATTTTGTTTGTGTGTATCCATTACAGCCTGGCATTTTACAGCGATTTCGCACATAATTACCAGGCCAGTGACCAATTTTAAATGCATAGTGTTGCAGTTTTACAACATTCTAAATTAAATGGAAAAAAAACAATATTTTCGCTTGCGACCAAGAAGTTTCTTTTGCAAATATATGTTATTCTATATAAAATCAATTTTTGTTAACACTTACGTTTGAAAATCACAAAATTATACTTCTCACTAAAACACAAGTTGCACCTGCTGGAAGAATTTTAATACCGTTACTTTGTTCACATGAAATTCACAATCAAAAAGTTTTAAAAACCTAAAAAAAAGTGCTACCAAGCCATAAACTACACCAAGTACAGCTCTTTTAATACACAACAATGTGTAGTGAGCGAATTAATACCATTTTGAGGTGAGTTTAATGATATGTTGCAGAATTACAACATATGCATTCAAGGGATGTGTATACCTGATGTACATATATAAGGAGATTTCTTGCCGTAACTCTCCAGTTCTGTATGATCAAACGTTGAAAAACTTTTTGGAAAAGTTCGGAAAACAGTGGTATTGAAAATTAAATTGCATCACAGATAAAAGTAGTACCAGCTATAATATATTGATATGTTGGCAATCTGCGAGTAATAATATACTTTTGAAGCAACGAGCTGGTATTAAAAGAGAAGCAAAGCTGCGTAATTGTCTGTCTTTTGCGCAACTGACATACATATGTATGTCGATAACAACATGTGCCGACTTAAGGCAAGTTACGTGCGGTACCATTATTCTACTAACAGAATCTCATATTGATGTCTCTGACGAAGTTTGTTAGAAAGATACAAACAAAACAGAATTGAAGTAATCCTTAATAAAATTCCTATAAAACTCGCAATAAGCTCCAAAATGTCCTAGAAGACATGTTTTTGTCAAATCTTATATGAATTCTTTAATATTACAACTTTTTTTTTTTTGAAACTATGTTTTATGACTTACGCTGTTATCGCTTCCAGCCACAGTTTGTGTTCGGTTTCAATGCAAGCGTGATTGTACGTGAGAACTTTTTTTTGTTTTTCGTGCGTGAATAGAAAAATGAGCGTGTGTGACATGGGGCCCAAATAAATTTATTTTGATTGTGAGTTTGCGGGACGTGAGCCAAAAAACACTCACGTGCACATCTCTAGTAAACAATACCAAAGCATACCACACAACAATAATGCAACAGCTAAAGTACACATAAAGTATATGTTTCACTAAATCGTAGCTATGGAATGATCACTCCCGTTTTGGTTTGCTTTTATTACTTTTCTAGTAATAGACGCTAACTGTGGAAATGAGTTGTATGTATGTATGTATGTATGTAATCATAACAAATGTAATGAATTGTTTGTTTATAAAGACCAAAAACAAAAAATTATAAGCTTCAAGCAAACAATATCAAGTGAAACAGAAGTCAACCACCATGGTTGTTGTTGTTTTTGTCGTCGCCACACATATAACAAATAATATATGAATACACGTACATAAACCAAAACCCCAACGTAAATCTTTAAACGATTCAAGTAAACACAAGTAAGATTATTATATTCGGTTGGGTCGAATCTTAAATACCCTTCAATAAAAGCTTGCTCTTATGTGTATATCTGCTATTTTGATGATTTAGTTATGTGCATTTTCACAGAAAAGTCAAGCGGACTATGTTTTCTTGTATTGTAAAAAATAAATATTTAAAATTAATTAAATTTAGACGATAGAAACTTTTCTTATCTAATACTACAAAAAGCAAGTCCTCATTTTGGATAGTTTTGATTAATTTGAGCGACATTTTATCGTTAAAATTTATATTGTTAGGAGTAATCTTCAATAATACTGTTGTTGGACAACTCTTGCTACAACGACTAATTTTATGATTAGATATAAAAAGATGTTAGTGATATTCCATAATAACACCATTTATTAGCATTATGTCTCTGGGGATGAGCGTGATATATTGCATTTAACAACGATTAATGCAAAATTTTTTGTATTACTTCAGGTCCAAAAAAAGACCTTTCAAATGTTTTCTGTCTTTTTCAACAGTCTATATGCCGACGCCACTTTTTATTGATCAGTCAGACTCAAAAAGTTCTTAAAATTCGAGTCTACTGTTGAGTTGATTAGCATCAACGAAATGTCGGCGGCATATAGACGGCTGAAAAAGACAGAAAACATTGGAAAGGTCTATTTTTGGACCTGAATTAATACATTTCAACTGGCTCTTAAGCAAATAAATAATTAAGTTCATAGCTAAATTTTTTGGATGAAAAGTTCGTGCACTTAATTACTTAATTTAATATTAGTTTTCAAAAGTGTTTGACGCAACGCCAGATTGTACGCAATATTCTACCATAAATTTGTGTTTAATTAAAATTTACACTAAATTGTGGTTTCTGTAGACGAAATCTTTAAAAGGAATATAAACTAGTGAAAGCTCTACCGAAAACAATTAAAACTAGATCCACACGTCGTTTAAAACCAGAGAAAGAATATCCACATATGTATATGGTTATGTAAAAAATAAATTTATTAATTATGTTAGTGTGTCAGAATATTATGATTTTTGTCTCCAAGTAAAACTTATATTATAATATAATAAGTATGTATATCTGTGGCAATAAGTCTATTATGTCAAAATTTCAAGTGATGGTATATCTATAGTCTTCATATTCAAAAATAACAATAACAACAATTCCGCGGTAATAAAGTTTCTTCATATTTTTCTCACATCTAACATTTTTTTTAAATATCAAGTAAAAATTTCAATAACATAATGCCCGTTACTAAAGCTCAGAAACTTGACTGAAAAAAAAATTTGTAAAATTTAAAAAATTAATTATATAAAAATTGGTTATGACTCTAATAAAACCAGTTTTCTGTAAAAACAACCACCTAATTTACAGAATGTTACAATTTTGTTATACAAGTTAAACTTCACTTCTGCTTTTTATTAGCTAAAGCCAGATTACAGTTTGCGCCTAGCTTCACATCTCTAGGCGCCATTATCACCATTTTTTTACTGACACTAGCGCTATATAATAGCTTCAGAAAACTTTTATATAAAAAAAAAAATCGGAAATGAAAATTATGGAATGTACAAATAGAATCACAAATTTATATACCCTTACACTTGTTGTGAAGGGTGTAATAAGCCAAATGCAACCCACGGTTCTATTAGCAGTCCCAAGAGAAAAATAAAAAATGTTAAGATTTTTGCTTTGATGAGACTTTTCGAATTTAATTCATATTAAACGGGCGGCTTGTGAGCGGCTGACAGTACAAATTATCATGTTCGATCGTAGTTCTCATGAGAATTAAACATCACAACTGAAATACTGCCAAAGTGTTGATTTGAAAATGAATACATATGTCAATTTTAACAATGATGTCAGAATTCTTAAACAACAAACCTGTATTTTTGAGAAATCGTAATCGAGGTATGTAGGTACAAACAAATTAGTTCTATTTTCTGAACATTTAGTAATCACTTAAAATAATTAAATAGAAAGACGACCAAATATGTGATTATCGTTGGACTAAATTTTTTCGTTTATGGATGCAACCTTATGTTGAGTTTTGCCATGAACTTAATTTGTGCTGGTTATCCGTTGTCTATACCAGGGAAATTAATTTATATCACGATAAATGTCAAACTGTCATAAATAACAAAAAAAAGAAGACAAAAATTATTTCTTATAGAATTTAACATTTATCCTGACATAAAATCACAGAGAAAATAATAATAAATATCCTGAAACTCTACCCGTATTTTGACACATTAAAGTAAAAATTATACGATAGACTTTTTGTGAGCTTACATATTCGTAATGATCAGTGAATCCACCAACGCACAAACGGGCTTTTTGACTTTATTCGTTCAAAAAATCACATGTTTTGGAGTAATAAAGATATTTAAAAATTTTAAAAAGGATTTCAAAGAAGATTCGAAATAATTAATTTGCATGATTATAGGTAAGCCGCGGCAAAAAAAGGCTTTTTTGAACGGCATTTTCAAAGCCACTAGACAATTTATTGACCTTAATTTTCAGTTACTCCATTTTTTGCTATCTCTTTTTGGACGGTATCAAAAATGGTCAAAATCGGCTTGTAATTAACTGACATATGTAATAAATAAATTGCTACTAAATGTTGTTTTTTTTGGTGTAAGAATTTACCCTTTTTATACCCTTCACATAAATGTGTAAGGGTATATATAAGTTTGTGATTCCGTTTGTAACGCATTGAAATATCCATCTAAGACCCCATAAAGTATATATATTCTGGATCAGCATCAATAGCGATTACGATTGAGCGATGTCCGTCTGTCCGTCTGTCCGTCGGTCCGTCTGTCCGTCTGTCCGTCTGTAGTCGTTGAAATACCGTTTCTGAGAAAACGGTTTGAGATAGAAACCTCATTCTTTCGCTAAAACGTGTGAAACCCCGGTAGTGGGTCTGCTATTGAAATTCAGTAAGATAGGTCCGCGGGTAGCCGAGATATATTCAAAAAACCGGGTTTTGAGGGATATTTTGTGTAATTTTTGTATTCAGATTTTTGAAAAAATTTTTTTTCTTAAAAACTAAACCATATCATTTTTAGTGCTCATTAAATCCTAGAAATGAAGGAATTTTTGAAATCGGCCCATATATATCCGAGATATAGCGTCTCCCGATTTTTAAAGAAATCGGCTTTATTAGCCAAATAAGACAACTTTTGGCACCGAAGATCAATCAAGATGGTATATATAGGCTATTTAGAGGCAAAAGTGGAAAATTTTTCCACATCGGCCCATATACACTCGAGATATAGCGCCTCCCGTTTTCTCAAGAAGTCGGCTCTAAAAGCCAAATAAAACAACTTTTGGTATCAAAAATCGATTAGAATGGAACATATAAGGTGTTTAAAAGCAAAATTGGAAAATTTTTGAAATCGGTCCATATATATCTGAGATATAGCGACTCCTGATTTTTCAAGAAATCCGCTCTTTAAGCCAAATAAAGCAATTTTTGGCACTAAAAATCAATCAGAATGGTACATATAGACTATTTAGAGGCAAACGTGGAAAATTTTGGACATCGGCCCATATACACTCGAGATATAGCGCCTCAAGTTTTCTCAAGAAGTCGGCTCTAAAAGCCAAATAAAACAACTTTTGGTACCAAAAATCGATCAGAATGGTACATATAAGGTGTTTAAAAGCAAAATTTGAAAATGTCTGCAATCGGTCTATATATACCTGAGATATAGCGTCTCCCGATTTTTCAAGAAATCGGCTCTATAAGCTAAATAAAACAACTTTTGGCACCAAAAATCAATCAGAATGATACATATAGGTGAGTCAGAAGCAAAACTGGAAATCTTTTTGTCATCGGCCCATATATGTTCGAGATATAGCGCCTCCCGATATCTCAAGAAGTCGGGCCTGGAAGCTAAACGAAACAGTTTTTTGCACTAAATATTTGTCGGAATGGTACATACAGGCTGTTTAGGGGCTAAATTAGAAAATTTTTGGACATCGGCCCATATGCACCCAACTTTTGGTACCAAAAATCAATCATAATGGTACATACATATGTATATAATATTATATACATATGTATATAATATTTGCGATCATGTATGAATGTATGTATGTATGTATGTATGTATGTATGTATGTATGTATGTATGTATGTATGTATGTATGTATGTATGTAGATACGTTTGTATGTATGTAGGTATGTATGTATCTACATATGTATGTATGCATGCAAGTATGTTAGCATAAACAATTTTTTTGCTTTGTTGTAAAAATGTGTATGTATGTACATATGTATACACGAGCTTGAAAATGAAAGTGATATAAAGAATTGTTGAAAAAAGGGTACGCAATGAAATTCTTTTAAACAATTGCGTCTTCAAATTCATTCACACAAAAAATCATTTTGGGTTTCCCTACGTACTTACATATGTACATACACACACACATGTGTATGATGATACGCAATAGATCATCAACAACGTGCACAAGAAAAAAATAATTTTGTAAAAGCAAGCAATGTAAATATGTATGTATGTATATAATCATTGTTTTATGGAACACACTGGCCCATAACTATAGACATCGAAAAAGTATGCTTTAAGCAATTTTAAGCCACTGCTAAATAAAAGTATGCTTTTTGTCTACTATAGACGAGAAAAAGCCGACTTTACGCTCAAAAGTTTACTCTAAACTTAAAACCAGCAGAAGTTGTCTTTAACTTATTTAGCAACAGCTTTGCTCAAGCAAATGTCACTTTTATATGTAAAAGCTTTTTAATGTAAAATTTTTTAAATTAAATAATTAAATTAAAGATTTTTTAATAACTATTATTAATTAGAATTTTCTTTAAAATTTGACTTTTATCCAATTCGCTTTGATGTTTTTTGTTTACTTACTAATACAATCTTACATTTATGTAGGTGTGTGTTCACATGTATACATAATTTTTGAGAGTCATCTTATTAGCGATGGGATTTTACGTAAATTTGTAAGAGCTTGTATGATAAATAACTTGGCATTTTCTATAAATAATGTGGCACCCATTTAAAGCTGATTCAGTTTAAAGTCAACTTTAATTTTGACTATAGTTAGAAAAAAGTTAGCAACACGTTTTAAAATTTAAGTTGTTGCTAAAAAGAACCGACTTTAGCGTTTGACTATAGTTAAGGCCCACTGAAAATAAATAAGAATTTATTTTAGAGTTTTCTATTATAGACACATACATACATACGTATGCATGTACCCACATACGTAAGTAAATTGAAAAGAAAATCACACTTAATGGCAATGTTTAGCATTATAATTCAAAAATAATGCAATTATATGCAATTTTTTGTTAAATAAATTTTACTATAAAGTTAACTGATAAATAATTAAGAAATACATTTTGCTTTTCTTTATTTCATTGATATTAAAAAGAATTGGTGTCACCCAGTGGTTGAACTTGAGCATATTAGGAATTATTTAAATAAAAGTTTTGCAGCCTGTGTTAAATCCCGGTAGTGGATCTGATATTGAAATTCAGAAAAAATCGGCCCATTTAAAAGCCAAATAAAACAACTTTTCGCACCAAAAATCAATCGGAATGTATGTACCATTGTGAAGGGTATTTAAGATTCGGCCCAGCCGAATATAGCACTCTTACTTGTTTTATTATTAAAGTTTTGTTTCGCATTCCAGGCGAGTGAAAGTTGGTGCCATTGACACAATTTGAGAATACAGAAGGAAACAATTCTCTCAGGGAATAAAATTTTTTAACTCAGCTTTTGTCTGTGAATGAAAAAAATTTGTTTGATGTATTGTATACAAACTTTAGCATTCATCCACTATTTTTGCATAACTACATACTCATATGCTTAATTGTGTCGATAAGTACACACATAGATGTATACGATATGTTGGCGTTGGCAGCTGTGTGCTTGTGGGCGTAAAAATTTATTTGGGCGAGTGGCGATTTTATTCATATAATTTGCATTACTTTTTTCCTCCTTTTTATTACACCTGTCAGCAAAGTGACAACAAGTAATTGGATGTACTCAGTGGGGGTGTTAATTATATTAAATCAATACTTCAGACAACTTATGTCCCAAGTTAATACGAATGCTATGTATGTACATATAAAAATCATTTTTTATGCAGCAACTTGACCCTCGTAGTAACGGTTAACTAGTTCTGATGGTGCATATCGCTTAAGTCTTCTGGGTGCCAGTATTTCGTTCGCCAGCAACTGTCATTTGCATTGCTTAAAGTGCAAAAGTTGGCACAATTTTACTTAACACAGTTTAGAAATCAAATGGAAAATATTTTTTAAATATTTTTACAACAACTTGCATTGAAAATGTTTTAATGTTGCCTTACTTTTCGGGCGCAGTTTGGCAAAATGAGAGTAAACTATAATTTCTCTCAATAAGAGACAAAAATGGACAAAAGTACGGGAACGAATAAAAACAAAAAAAGAAATGCGGTCGGGGGACCCCCGTTAAGAACGAAGTTCCTTACGTTTTTTCTTCATCTTCGAATGTAATACAAGGTGAAACCTATATGTTTTATTTTGTGTTGTTTTTGTTTTTGAAATTTTATATGCTTCTTTAACATTTTGGAACGTTTTATTTTTTTACTTTCGACATATGCAGTATTTTTTTGTCAATCTGCTACAAAACGAAGAAACTGTTGGTCAAGTTTTCAATATTGCTGTTTTTTGTTGTGACATACTTTACTTTAGCGACATCTAGCAACTGATAGTGTCCGTTTTCACAACTAATTAATATTTATTGATAGAGGTGTCTCCGCTGCTGTCAAATAGTTTCGCTACTTACCGCCCAACATGCACAATTGTTTGTCGATACAAACAGCTCATACGCTTTCGTGACGATTTCTACTAATTTGCACTACCAGCAAGCCGCGTTAAGGAACTTCGTTCCAAAATTTTACCACAAAAGCAAACGGCAGGGTTCTGACAGCTCAATTTATAAAAAAAAATATTTATGTATTTTATTTTATTTATGTTAAAAAAGTTTTCTTCAAACAATTAAAATTAATGAAATGCATAAACATTTTTACGAACACAACAGAACTCATAAATTCATATCCATAAACGAATTCGTAAATATAAATATATAACAATCAAGAATTTTTTAGCGAATGCTTTAAAATTTTCAATTTTTATTTTAGTTTCCGTAAAACATTTATTTCTTCTATGTTATTGTTTATTCTTTGAAACAGCTGACAGCTGAACTACTTGCCCAAACTAGCCCGAAGACCTTGGCCCGAAGACTTTGATTTATCTTTTACATACTCAAAAGATAATGCTTCTGAAAGATTCGATTTAGATACATCTTTTATGTGCACTCTGAATACTCGTGTAAAGTTTATGCATGTCTTCCTCTTCTGCTGTCAGGAGACGTATGCGGTTTTTCGATGTTGCCAAACGTTGTTACTCCATTTTGCTTTAAATATTTAAATAAACGAAATAAATTTTGTTTTTAACATCGTTTCCCTGGTATAGTGGTAAGTCGTGTAATTTTTCCACATTATTTATATTAATTTAATATATTTTCATTATGGGAGTTTCTGAATAACTGGAAATATACTGAATATAGAAATGTCATTATAACCTCTGGTACTGATCACCAGCGTTGCCCTTGTGGTACTAAAGTGTCTGTTTGACTCTTTTTTGATGCCTATGACACCTTTTGCAAAAAAACGTTTTCTGGTTCATTTTTAACAAACTCGTCCCTTTCTTTCAAATATAGATGAAAGTGGTCCAGTTAAAAAAAAGAAATGAAATAAGTCTACAGTTTCGCCACAAAACTTCATACAATACTGAAGAAGGTATCACCAGGCTAAAGTTTAACGGCCTAATTCATAAACACATTATAAGAGTGTTATAACCAACTTATAAGCAAAAATCCAGAAAAGTGTATTCATAATCCACTTATAGCTTATTATGCTGCTTATAATCATTTAATAAATTGGATATTTTTATTGTGGCCTCTACCCAACTATAAGCGTTTAATAGTGAAAATTGTTGAATTGATGATTTTTTTATTTTAACAATATTTACCAATTTTTTGCTTCTTGAATGTGTATATGATTGCATTTCATTGTTTCTTACACCAAATTATCATTACACATTAAACTATGAAATTCGAAAATATGTACATACATACTTACTTTAAATTCTACTGATGATGTGGTGTAAGAATCAGTAATATACAGTCATAAAGACACTTTAACCCTGCAAAAATCATCTTATTTTTTTATCAAACAAAATTTTCTTTAGTTTTCATATAAATTACAAATGTTTTGACGAATTATATCGATACAATACACAAAGAAATACAGACGTACATAAATATGTATAGTACTATCTCTTTTGCAAATTTGAATTGACATGTACATTTGTACATATGTATGTATGCATGCATACACATACATATCTACGCACAAACAACAGTAGCGATCCTGCCTGTATTTACAATGTATACACACGCATTGGCCTCTACTTAACCATAAGCGTTTGATAAAGAGACATTCGTTAAGTTCATGAAGAGTTACGAAGAAGGAATTCATCAATAAAATCATTTTAATAAAAGATATTTGCCAATTAAATAATATTTACTACTTTTCATTATTTTTTCATGAAAAATATTTGCAAATAATTATAGTGCTGTACAAACAAATGCTAGAGAGTAAGTAGTCGACTACTTTTGGTAACAGACATTAAACAAATGTGTTTAGAAATAATTTTTTTACAATTCAAAGCCTTGTATACATATTTTTCGCAATAAAAATAGGTAAACCAATAAATTATTTCATATTCGAACAAAATTATGTTATATAAGTAAATAATATTTTGCATTTTTCGAAGCTACGCAAATAAACCGTTTCTTACATACATCTCATATATGCAGCACTAGGCACAAAATGAGAGCGAACATTGCATGGTATTGCCAACAATAAAGTACAAAATTAATAAAAGAGTTTATTAGTTATTTCACGCATATAATGTGTTTATGAATTGAATTTCTTATGAGTTGCTAATAACACTGTTAGTGTATGATAACTATTACCAGCTTATAAGGTGAAATAAGAAATTTTTATGAATTAGGGGGTAAGTTTTGTATCCAAAGTGTGTCACCTCGGGTATATGAAAAACTTGAGCCTAAGGCCACCTGATGATTTTAAACAAAATAAAATGAATTTTCGCAGGTACATTTTACTAACCAAGTTGTTTTGAAAAATGTACAACATTATTTACAAATATATTCGCTTAATTGAGTTTCCCGTTTTATAGCACTAACAATCATGGAGCGAAATCATTCAGTATACCTGTCCATGTTAAAATACCCGTTTAATTGAGTTCCGTTTAATTGCGTCACCCGCTTAATTGTTTCGCAAATTGAGACCATATTGCGAAAAACAAGAGCAAATGTTTCGCTTAATTGATTCCGTCTACTTAATTTTTTTTTTGCTCCACAAAAGTAAAGATATAAAAATATTTTTCAGCAAAAAGGTCATGGTTCTGTTCCTTTATAAATACTGTACGATAAACGTACCTGATTTTTATTTTGTTTTAATAAACCTAAACAATTTTTCAACTTACCGTCTAATTGATAAAAATTATAACAGGTTTATAAAGCTCTTATTTGACAGATTTGTCATACAAATATGTATGGCAAATGTATGTATAATTTTTAAGAATTAGGGGGTTAATATATAACTAAAGAACTGAGTTTTATTTTCCATCTACGCATGTGTTTTTCGCTTTATTGCACATATTGCTCAATTAAGCGATTTTCGTTTAATTGCGTCGGCTATTCAGGAATTGTTTAATTGAGTTCCCGTTTAATTGTGTCAAAAGTCGTACATTGTTAGAAACTCAATTATGCGGAAATAAATGTATATAATAAAAAAAGTTACAGCAAGGCCTATAATCCATTAGCTGTTGAACTCGCTTCAACATACTTCCGGGGGAAGATAGGAAATCAGTTACTTTTGTTGACCTTTTCGGGTGCGGCTAGTAAATCTTATCACTATGGGTGGAGCAGATTTACCACTACTATTCGCGATAAGATGGATGTTGATCTTGAGGAAAACGTTTTCATTGACGAATATGACGGACCATATTAAGAAGCCCAAGAAAATGTATGTAAGAAAATATTTGAAAGGGTGGGAAACGAAACATGGCTTAAATATGACGTAGACCACGAGATACCAATATGCATTGCTTGCAAACAGTTACTAGTTTGTCAGAAAAATCATATTGATCGACATGCAAAGACCACTAAATATTTAAAGAAAATAAGCCGCTAACGAAAATTTGAAAATGAATATTGAAGAACAAACTACATAGTATGTACATATTTATGTATTCCAAAGAAGATAGTGAATTGCAGACGTAATGTTGCTGCAGCGGAAAATAATTTATTTAGTCTTTCCAATGATTGTGTGCAATCGTTCTTTTAGGTCGATGGATTAATTAGCTAAATTTAATTTCAAAATTTATCCTGATTCCCTTATAGCAAAATCAGTAAGTAACATTTAACGCAATCAACTATAGAAAACCTTAGTTATAACGTAAAATGAACAAGTACACAAAAACTAAAATACTTATTAATATTTTTCTTTTAAATATTTACATTTGTCTCTATTAATAATACAATAGTTTAGTCTAAGTTTCAAGAATTGCGTACTTTAAATTAAAATAAGCAACTCTCGAGTTTTTGTTGCCAGTAGGGCTAACAGAAGACATTTGAAAAAACTGTCACTGTAGTTATGAAAAATCGTACAGAAAATCCAATTTATAGAACTATTTTTTTTTTTTTAGCATATTTCTTATTTCAAATTAGAAACGGGTTCGCAATTGAACATATGTAACTGTAAAATATATCAATTTAAAAAAAATATTTTTAAATACACACTAAAAATTAAAAATGTGGCCTCTCATGGGTGAGATGAAACATTTACGATATTATTCATAGCAAAAATATTTTGGAAAGCTAAATTCCTACTTTCTTTCTCCTCAGGAATATGTACACACCAAAAAGTTGGCAGGTAGATAGTTAGTAAACGATATTTTAATATTTTTGTTTTTGCTATGAATATGGGTGGTATTATTGACATGTACATATGTATGTATTTCATTTACAAAAAAATATTGTTGTTGGACCGAAAGTTGTCAAAACGTCATTTTACGAAATTTGAGCACGAAAGCAGTCAAAATAACGATTTACTGTCAAAAATTAGTGTTTGGTCCGAAATATGCAACTAACTGCCTATTCCTACACGTCGCAAGAAAATGTAAGCGATCGAAATGTAATCAATTTGAATTCCTCTATTTCGACAGCTTCCGTTCACAGACTTACCAGATCGGTGAATCAAAGTTTTGTCTGATTTTTTATTGAAGTATTTGACAAAAATTACTAAGTTGTTCTTGTGTAAATACAACACCTCTTAAAACTGGTCAGCTGTATCTGACAAATCAAAGCAAACATATACGTCAATAAGTACAAAATAAAAAAGCAAACATTTTGAATGAGCGGAAATACTTTTTGTGATTTAAAAGTATTTTTTTATACAAATTTAATAAGTCAATTATGGACTTATCCATCGCCGTACATTTCATGGAAACCGAGGAAGAGGCTAGTAAAAAAGTATAGATTGTTGCAAAGCTGTTTCCACTCCTTTACCACTGAACTCTATGACGCACTGAACACTAGTATTCCTTTCGCAAGCACAAGATTTTCTCCCATTCAGCAAATTTTCTATTTTTGATTTTTTTAACTAGTGCAAAACTCTTTGGGGAAAACTGCATCAAGTGATAATTGTGTAATATACAAATTTACTAAATAAATATAAAATTTTTTCTATAAAAACTCCAACTCGATAAGAAGTAATTGATTTTGATATTTGTGCTCGCAGTGTTGAGGACACGATCGAAATAGAGGAATCGGATTTTGTATGAAAACACTTGTGTCTTTTCGACTTGCCGATCGAGTCATCGTTCGAATAAAAGAACATCATAGAGGAACCCAAAACAATTTTCTTTCGTTTACAATGCGAACAATCGCTCGACTTCGACATCCAAGAACAGGCAGTAAAGAAATTTGTATTTGAATTTATATAAATTTGCATCGTATATATGTATTTACTTTGCCTATAGTAGTGCTTGTGCTCAACATACCTTTTCAAAATTAGCACTAATAAAAAATAAATTGTCGAACAGATTGAAGGTTACCACTTGTGAAGACATGCCTTCAGCTTTAAATTTGTTAGACGTGGATTTCGACAACCGGCAACCGACTGAAGAACTTATTCAGAAATAACGGGTTGTCCATTTTGCGGTTTCAAAAGCAAACGTAAATAAAACACATACAAAATATTTTTTTATGATATTTCTTTTTTATTATAAAGTTTGAACGTTGACATTATGTGTGAAACACTACATCATTTTGAGATAATTTTCGACCACTTTTTGACACATATTTTATTTATTTATTTATTTATTTATTTATTAAGTCAATAGATTATTACATCCTTACTGACTATACACGTACAGATGCATATGGCGATTTAAAACCTACCAGAGGTAAACGGAGAACTTTCCAACAGTAAAGAAAATAAAGTAGAAGATAAAATAAAATTATAAAAAACAATTACCTAAAATAAGTAAGCAAGTATTTTTATCTTCGTCGAGAGTAAGGAATTCGACTACTTTTGTAAGCATAAAACTATGGGTTTTTATTTTAATTACACATTTAACAAGTGTAATGCATTAGTTTTGGGATATATCGTATTTATCTAAATATTTTTGTCGATGTTTCGCTTCATTGTCCTGAAGAAGCTATCCGAATGAGAGCGAAATATCGACAAAAATATTCGAATAAATACATACAATAAAAGACCTTCAGCTCAAGAAAATAATATTAAATCAACTTAAGCAACACAAAACTTAGAGGCTCCTTGCAAAATAAATGTATTAAAAATAACTATTTCTCTTAAAGAATATTTAACATTTAATAGCGGAAGTTGTGTTGGTGGGGATATTAAAACTGATTTAATCAAAACGTTAAACACAGATATAAAACACATATGTTCATATGCCTAAAAAAAATTTAGAAAATATGTCTAATTTGTTACGGCCTACGCTGTTGTATGCAATTTCGGATTTGCAGTCGGCACGTACTGGTAAGGGCCTAGCTTGTCGGCAACCGGGGTTCCCAAGGCCCAGATGTTGTTCGCCTTGTTTTACTTGTTGCCCTCCCAACCTTTGATTCTCTTGTCCGAGTGTATTATTTAACTTGGGAGTTACACGATCAAGTTTTGCCTTTAAAGTTTTAATCCATTCACACTTTTTTACTAATACACTCACAATTTTCAAAATTGATGCAAACTTGATGACAATTTTTGCTTTCCATAGAGAACATCAAGTCACAATCAACCAAACAGCTGACAACAATTTTTTTTCGTTCTGTCTGTAAATATTTTTTTGTTTTGTTTGGAAGTTGCAATTAAAAGTTATAAAAATTAAACAGATTCAAGCTTAAAAATAGAAATAAAAATGTTTACGTGCAAAACCAACAAATATAATGATGTGCTGCGATTTATAGAGCTATACAGAAGCCACGAAGTTCTGGGGAATATGAATGTGGCGTCATATCGACGAAATAACTTAAAAATTAAGGCTTACTAATAAGGGCTTCACCCAGTATTTCCTTTCTGCCCTCTCGTTTTTTTCTTCTTCTTTTTATTTTCTTCATTTCTGATAGTACTTTTAATGCAGCAGCTATTTTTACTTTTCTTCTTGACGGCATCTTGAAAACGAATTGTTATGAAATTGCGTGCAGCCTACGTCACAGCTATCAATTTTATTGAATTTTGACAAGCAGTATGTGAAAAAAACTTGATAGCAAAATTTGGTCGTGTAACTGCAGTGTAAGAGAATCCCATAATTGTAACGATCGTTAGTTTTTAGGGTTCCGTACTCATCAGAGTGAAACGGAACCCTATTACGGAGACAAGTACGTTCGTCCGTCCGTCGGAGGCTCCGACGGAATTCCGTCGTAAAAATGCTATCATGAATTCCGACGTAGCTACGAAATTTTCGAAATTCGGGAGATTGATATTATGAATTCCGAATGAAACGTGCTTTTAGCGTTTTTTTATCAAAAATTTGTACGAACTCTTCTTACTGTCGGGAGAATACAAAAATTTTTAAAAATAAGAACAAACTGAAAAGAAGTTCCTAAATTGAATAAAAACAATATTTAAGTACATATACACCATTGAAACATGTGATAGATTGTTTGAAAAATAATTAACCATATAAACAAACAAAAAAAAAAACTAAACAAAAAAAACCGCCTTTTATGTATAGAATTAAATGTGTGTATAAAAAGTGGTACGAAAAAGCCTTTGCAGCATCTACATCTTTTGCAACACCAGGCAGATTCGATTAGAAATCGAATTGTACAGATTTGTTCAGCCGGAAGTTTTTAATAAAACTAAATGAAAAATTGGAAAACAGATACATATGTATGTACATATCTTCATAATTTGTGATTTGTTTTAACAACTTACGCCTTGTAATCCAAATCAAGGGAATTCTGACCATTCCTCAAGACTTTGCGCTCTATTCGCTAACAGCCTTTGTTCCTCTTCCGTCACTGAAAAGGCTGCAGCAATCGAATTCATTGTATTTCCTTTTTATTTTTTGAAAAATATTTTTTAACAATCCTTAGAATGTAAACAAAACACATCTGTTTTTCATTTAAAAAGTTGGTTGTACTAATTCGAACTTAGGTCCAGAGGTTGGCAACATTAACTTCGAATCCGTCGGAATTCATAATACCTTTTTGTACGAATTCGTGACGTAGATTTTCCATTACGAGTGATGTTCACTCGGAATTCATAATAAGGCTGAATAACTTTATTTGAATATTAAATTTTGTGCTTTACAAGCAAAGCAAAGAAATACTTTCAAGTATCTAACTAGCTGACATATAAACATAATTATGACAGTACATTCATTCAATTCTTAATTTGGTTCTTTTTACTATAGCTGAAATGTATTTAATTATGTACATATGGATATGTGCGTACGATTGCATTTGTATCAATATGTCAGGGTGTCCCAAAAATAAAATTAAGTAATGAAAAATTTGGGGAAATAACTATTTTGGAATTTAATTATTTTATTAAACGCAAACAAGAAGGAATTAACCCAATTCCTTCTGGAATTGGAATAATTATCTCAAAACGAATTGATCTTTTCCACGAAACAAATTATTGGAATTTATAACAACAAAATGAATAAATTATATTTTGGTACTTACTCATTTTTCCTTCAGCTGGCCAGTTATCCGGAATGTGATGTTAAAATAATTTAGATATGTATCTGTTGCTGTCAAAAAAAATTCAATTTTATATTTATTTATTCCAACATGGGAGTGGTACGCGGGAAATTATGATGCACTTATTAACCCGTTGCCCTTTTGTTTCCACTTTAATTTGCTATGGGCTCAACCGTGTGCAAATTGGCTGAATTTATGCAAGTATAGACTGACTTCTTACAATTACCACGGGGTACATGTATGTTGAGGCGATTATATTTGGATATAGATGCGATTAGGTATATATGTTGATTTAATTAAGTTATATACATACATTGAGGCCAGCATGGCCTCGGCCTATTAGCAAAAGTTTTAGACGAATATAGGACGGTTTTGGCTGGAGACACACCGATCATCCGTGGTCCGCAGATTTTAGTTTACAAAACGAGAATCCTACTCATGCGTACGTCTTTCAGCTTATAGGTTAAATGTGAAAGTTCGAAACTCCCCGAAATTTAAATATACATACATATATGGCACAAGTTATAACGTTGCCCTTGTTTTCCGTAGAGTATGATTGAATTACTTACTTTTGTTTTCCTTTTATCCAAATTGGAGTTAAAGATCAGAGGACAAATAAAAAATATTTAACTAAACTTCCAAAACACAATACTAATAAGCCGTCCGTACTAAGTTCTGTATCCAAACATGTGCCAGCAAATAATGAAAACGCTGTAGAACTTTGAAATTCATTCAGGTCACCAAATTCAACTTAAATCAATCAACTTAAATGCATGCAAGAGTAAATTTGTGCACGATACAAAAGGATTAACGGAACAATGTTAAAAAAAATCATTATATACAAAAAATCTCACAGGCCTTTAATTGTCTCATTTAAGATCGTCTCAGACGCTGTGAATTGATAAGCATCACAACTTAACATTCTGCATTAAGCTATTTCGAGTTGTGATAAAAAGATTTTATATATTAAAGGCGGAGGTGTCCTACCTTCGGGTTGAAAAACATAGAATTATAATTTTACCTTTCGTTACAATTTTCAGTTTTGAAAGCAGTTTGTATAAACTGCTAAGTGTTATTAAAAGAAATTACCCTACAACCTTTTGTATAAAATTTTTATTATTTTGTACGTATATTATAAACATTAGTTACTAATTGTTATGTTACGAGGGCCGCCGTTCCTGAGACCGACTCAGTTGGGTCTTAAAAAATTAATAAAATATTACTAATTAATTCAGGTTCAATGGGCTCTTAAGGCAAATAAATAATTAAGTTCATATTTGAATTAGTTACTACTAGTAATAAATGGTTATTTTAAGTAATTTTTTTTTTCAAATTAATACACAGGCTTTCATTAACAAATCCAATTTAAAATTTTTTTCCGCCAATCTTTTCTCAAAAATTATGTTTTTGAGCAACATTCACTGGCATCACTGTTTACAACACGATCACACATGTGTGTATGTGTTAGAACTTGCCTTTGTCTTATGAAAAATCAAACCTATAAGAAAAAGGGTAACATTTTTACATGAAACTACATCTATACATCTAAATTGTCTCTGTCATTAACAACCTTCGATGACTAAGCGGTAGTGTTGGCTCTTCAGCCTGCATGTTGCTGGTTTTAATTTTCTTTTCTGTCATAATATACCAAATAGTATATTCTTTCAAAAAAAAAATAAATATATCGTAGATGTTCCCGCAAAGTTTTCTTATACATAATTACGAAATAATAAACGTACTTTTTTCCACAAAAAACAGGGAAAAATCTAGTTTTTTAGGAATTTGAACTTCAACTGCGTATAACTTTTGACCAAATAAGTTTTTCAAGCTAATTCTTTTTTTGCAAGATTGAAAATTTTGTTTTAAGTCCAGAACAGAACAGATTTTGTAAATCTGACTAGCTTTGTCTTTGCTATTAGCGAAACAGTGGGCCAGAACAGGGAAAAAATTAAAAATTTTAATAGTATTCGTCGTATATTAAGTACATGTATATTTTTTCCGTTTTACCATATGTATCAATGTAACATTGTTAATGAACAATAAAAGAATTATAATCTTAAGTGTTCTTGATTCGAAATAATATAAATAAAAAAATAAAAAATATGTCCTAACCTGCACCTGAAAATCCATCAATATTGCACATTTCTTAAAGCTCTTTAGTAGGAAAATCTACCTACAAAATCTCATTTTATTTGGATCAAAACCATAACTTTGACATGCTTTCGAATTTTTCTCATACCCGTGGAGGCCCAATTTAGGGGCGTAGAGCTCCGCCCCCCTTTGGGTGTATAAAAGTAAAACTTCAAACTTAAGCTCAACAATACTTTCTTAGGATATTTATGAATTTTTATTACAATCGGTTTATCCGTTTAGAAATTGCAGAATTATTTCCACTTTTTTTTTAAATTGGCGGTGACAGTCGTTCAATCGTCGTGTTCGAAGAAGTAAGGTCCAGTCACACCTTCGGACCAAAGAACGTACCAAACGCTGACAATTCCTGGATTCAATTACGTGAGGATTCTCAGAACCCCAAATACGACAATTTTGTTTATTAACATACCCACCGGGTGAGAAATGTGTTCCATCGCTGAAGAAAATTTCGTTCGAAAAAATGCCGTCCACCGCCTATCTACGACGTTGTGAAAGGTAAGCTGTTGTTGGTTGCGTTGTTTTACTTAAATGATTTCTCATAATTCGAAGACATCAAAGACATTTAGCAGGGTGGACAATTAGTTGTTTCGAAGCCGCCACACTTTCCCGTCAGCACCCGTCCTAGAACTCAGGGGCTTATGTTTCTAAAGCGACAATCATGCCACTCAGCCACTCAAGTTGTTGTATAATTTCTGTCTAAATTTTTAAATACATAAGAAAAAGTTCGAATAAATAATAATTAATTAACTTGACAGTCGCTGGGCACAGCAAAACATTTGAGAAAGCTAAGAAATAAATTTGAATTAACAATATGATAAAAATATATACAGTAAGTTGTAATACAACTGGTTACCTTTGTGTGGTGAGAAACTCTCACGCGGTACATATGGTGTGATAAATATAAAAAATATAAATAGAATGGGTGTGTTTGATAAAATTGAAAATTTAGAAATTTCATATAATTAAAAATTTTAACATGAGCCCCTGAGTTCAAGGACGGGTGCTGACGAGAAAGTGTAGCGGCTTCGAAACAAGTAGTTGTTCACCCTGTTAAATGTCTTCTTTGTCTTTTTTAATTAATATCAATCACAAAAATAATATAGAAAATACTTGAGCCTGATAAACTTAATACATAAAAAGTTGTTTTAGTTCTTTTCTTACTGTACCCATGCACACAGTTTTTAAACTTCAACATAATAAAATTCAGATGTTGTTGGAACTCTCGGGTGTTCGTTTTTTGGAAACATTTGTCGATAATTTTTCAAGGAAACTGTTTGTGTAATCCAATTCAAAGAAAGAGTGAAGTATTTGAACAACTTTTGAAGCATAGATGCCCATGGTGGTAGTATTGGTGAGAGTGACGAAATAACACTGGAAGAAAACAATTTGCTATTCATTTTATTCATGTCTTTGTGAACATCTTCAAAATGTTTTTTTTTAATTATATTTCTTATTTTTTTTAAATGTCTTATGACAAATAAGACATTTCATGTCATCAAAAGCATTTTGTAACATAAAATACGTTTTTGCTTGCATCATTAATATATCGCAATAATAAGACACAGAATTTCTGCAAGTGTAGTTTGTCTCTCCCACTCAACATGGTGATTTCCTATTGGTTGATTGACGATCAAACAAAAGAGCGTAACTATACGTGTGAGTTTAATTTGCTGATATCAGCCACTACTGGGCATCTATGTTTTGAAGTTTAAAAAGATGGCAGAGAAGCAGTGTTCTAAGAAAAATAAAATTTAAGAACCGACAATGGGCGGTAAATAAGAATTTTAAAGTTTTTTTCCAAGAATTATTCATCAAAAACTTGCGCATCTGCTCCAGAGCAGAACGGCACTGCACACTGAATAAATAGAACGAGTAAGGTGTATGCTTATCGATAGCGGTTTAGATAAGCGTTTTTGGACAGAAGCTGCAATGCAGCTTGTTATCTAATAAATAGAATACCTCGTACTGTAAGTCCTGAAGAAATTTGGTCGGAGCGTCGTCCAAACTTGAAATTTTTAAAAACTTTTGGCTGAGCGAAACAGTTTACATACCAAAAGAAAAGAGACGCAAGTTGCATACAAAATCTAATAAATGTATGATGATGGGGTATAGTTCTGAAGGCAAAGGTTATAGCTTATTCGATCCTGAAGATAATGGTACAATTACAAGTCGCGATGTTGTGTTTTTGGAAGAAAGACGTTCTGACTTTCAGGTGAAAAAATTAATTCTACCATCCTGAGTTGATACAAGGCTATCAGAGTGTCAATTGAGAGGAGAGTGATGGTGAAAATGAATTAACACTTCCGAGTGATTCAGCTGAGCAGAAAGATGATTTATTAATATGAAATTAACACTTCAGGCTGAGCCTCAAGTATACAGTAAGTGGTTGAATCGGATGAAAGCGAATATGGTTATTCTTATGATTGGTCATCTCCTATTTCTTCCCCAATCAAAAATCTTGTTAGTAATGGGTGTCCAGATGCATATGAAATTCAAAACAATCCGGTAACAGAAAGTATTCGTGGCTCCAAACGTTTAGCCAATAAAAATATATCGCAAACTTTTTGTGCAATTGAGTTTTTATCAGGAGATCCTAAAGGCTTGTTGTAGGCAATTTCTTCTCAAAACTCAAAGGAGTGGAAATCAGCTATGAATAGTGAATTTAAATCGTTGATCGAAAATAAAACATGAGGGCTTACAGATTTACCTCCACGACAAGGGGCCTACGGGTTAAAATTGTCTGGTCGAGTTTGCAATGTAACCCTCAATAACGAGACTGTAAAGGGGTGAAGTAGATCAGTGTGTTTACCATGAACTGGATGATGCTCATATAATTTCCGTGGCTATTTATGTTGATGATATTTTGATATTTTCAAACAACATGGAGTGTCTTCAATTGGTAATGGCTAAACTAGCGGAAATGTTTAAAATGAAAGATATGGGATATGTGTCAACGGTATATATGTATATCTATATATACATATATAAATATATAAAGGGTGTTTTTTCGATGTATAGAACTTTAAGTTGCCATTACTGTTCAAGATGGCGACCAATTTAACAGCTGTCAAGTGATTTATTCTCATCAGTTTGGTTTGGCAATTCATCATGAATAGACTCACGCCTGAACAACGCTTCCAAATAGTGCAATTTTAGTGCAAAACGAGATTGCCGTTGTTCCCGATTTTCATAATCGAATTTTGTTTAGCGATGAAGCGCACTTCTGGTTGAATGGCAACGTCAACGAACAAAACTGCAAATGCGGCAGTTTTGTTCGCCGCATTTGGAGTAAAGCTAATCCTCAACTGTATGTCGAAACACCGTTACATCCTGGGCTGGTGGAATCATTGGTCCGTACTTCTTCAAAAACGATGATGGCCAGAACGTTACAATCAATGGTGATCGATATAGACCCATGATTACTAACTTTTTCATTCCTAAATTGAATAACCATGATGTCCAGGAGATGTGGTTTCAACAAGACGGCGCAACATGTCACACAGCTCGTGCCACACTCGATTTGTTAAAAGTCACGTTTTAGTGACCACCTAATTTCACGTTTTGCACCTGTGAACTGGCCTCCAAGATCTTGTGATTTAACACCGCTAGACTACTTTCTGTGGGGCTATGTTAAGTCATTGGTCTATGCGGATAAGCCACAAACGCTTAACCATTTGGAAGACAACATTCGCCGTGTTATTGCCGATATACGGCCACAAATGTTGGAAAAGTCATCGAAAATTGGACGTCCAGGTTGGACTACATCCGCGCCAGCCGTGGCGGTTATATGCCAGAAATCATATTTAAAATGTAATGCCACAAGATTATCTTTCGGATAAATAAAATTCATGTCAATCGAATAATCCATCGTTGTTTTATTGCAACTTAAAGTTCTATACATCGAAGAAAACCCGAAAATTAAATAAAATTCAATACAGTTAATTAATTTCTATTATTTGAACTTTTTCTTATATAATTATTTCTGTATTAAGTTTATCAGGCTCAAGTTCTTTCTATATTATCTTTGTGATAAAAAATGTCTTTGATGTTTTCTTTGTCTAATTTAATTAATATCAATCACAAAGATAATATAGAAAGAACTTGAGCCTGATAAACTTAATACAGAAATAAAATTCAATACTTTACCAGCACATACAAGTGCTGTTTATAGATACACCCAAGAATTTCGTACTCATTTTAAGCCATAACTGGATTGATTCTCTTTAATAATCCCTATTCGGGTGATTTCAGTTACACTTCTGTGTTAAATTTTCAAGTATGTTCCGTACTAAATAAATTTAAAAAAAAAAATTAAGTTTAGAACGATATTGTTCATTTTGTGTGCCTGGGTTTTTTATATATCTCTGCTCTGCGTAGAACATAAGATATCGCGTTTTTGGCGTTACAAATTCTGTAAAAAATATAAATCTTGTTTGGGATATTCATGAGTTGATGTTACTGAAGCTCAATATAAAACATTTGACATGTTGTACTAAAAAAAAGCCAAGTAGTTTTCTCAGACACATCAACAGCCTACAGACGGACTTAATCGACTGATCAAGGATGTATGTATGTACTTTATTAGATCGAAAAATACCGGAAAAGCTCCAAAATACCCTTGCGGTGCAGATGTACAATTATATCTTAATTTCAGACCAATATGGTATCAAGAGACTAGTTAGTGTACATGATAACCGGAAATTTTCTTTAAATGAATTTTCAAAAATATACCTTTTTTATTTACTTGAATAAGCTTTTTCTTCTTAAGACAGCAGCATTTTTTTTTTTTTTTTGCTAAAAAAAACTGATAACATGAGAAATGTTTTCCGATTTGAGAATTTTAAAATCATTAAATGGAAACAAAACCAAAATTAGAAGATTGTTTTTAGGATCTGCAAAATTTAGACTCTTTTTGAATTAAAGGAATCGTGCTTTTCATTAGTGAAAAAGACTTATCTGTAGTCATGAACAATTTTTCTCATAGACATTTTCAACGTTTCAATAAAAACTGAATTGGTAAAAAACCTGTGCAGAACACTGTGCAACGTTGAGCAAAACAATTCCAACTCATCTCCGTCGTCAAGAGAAAAGAAATGAAAATAAAATAAAACATGACCAAGATTCTGTGTTTGCAGCTTTTCACCTCAGTACCACTTGTTTATTGAGTCGAAATCGGTCGGAAAATTCTGCGAGCGGATTACAATCTTAAACATCGACAGACATGTTTTCATGATTGTCCGCACGTTTCCTTCAGCCAAGAAATTAATTCATAAATAGAAATATTTATTCAGTTGAATATATTTTTTTGTTTTTCTATTAAAAATAGAAACAAAAATTTTGTTGAATGTTTATCTTTCTGAACAACGAATACAAATATTTTTTACAGTTTGTTTCGCAATAAAATATAAAGAATAAATATGTAAGTACATTAAATTTTGTTGGGTACGTATACGCAATATTCATACATGCATACATACATATGTTTGTTCATGTCTGTGTCTATGTTATTTACAAAGCATTTGCTGCTGTTAGTTTGATAGTGATTGTAAATATTAATAAGAAAAATCAAAAATCTAGCAATCCTCTCACATTTGATTGAAATTTAAGGACACACAGAACACATTAAAAAGTGCACCACGTTTAAAAATTCATGTCGTATAAATAAATAATAACAGTAAGTGAAGCAAAAAATTAAGATTGTGTAATTTTTTGTTGAAATCCATCCGAGCTGTTTGTTCCTATTTGCATTTTCGCTTTGTTTTACGACAATACAATTTTAAAGATTGTTTTTGTTTGCCTGTTTTTGGTGCCAATTTCAGTGCTCTCAGCTGCTTTTTTAAGATTCAAGGAAACTGACGTTAAGATGAAACTGTCATTTTCTATTGCTGTCTGGAAATACGCTTTATTAACCTTGAGCACTCTTGTTTCGGTAAGTGAAAAAACAAAAGAGAATATTTGACATCAAGGAGTCATGCTATGCTCTAAAAATGTTTTGTTTGTTTTGCAGTTACAAAATAATAACACCAACAAAAGTAACATACATACATACATACATATTTCAACATCTGCATGCAAACATATGTGTATGTACATACATACCTATACATACTAACATATACATATATATGTATGTATATACATTAGAAATCAGGGTTATCAGATGTGTTGACCTAACACTTGTTTGGCATCCTAATTTTCTATTTGCCGACATGAAGAGTTTTTCGCGATTAAGTTGGTAATATTTGATGTGACATTAAAAGGGCATTATTACCCGCCAGAAAATATGTGAAATACTTCCGCAGGCAAAGTATTTGAAAATATTTCGGAAAGACAAAACGCACATTTAAGTCTTAATGAAGCTCTTTCAGATCACTTGCAACCTCTATTTTGTTTTCATTCATTTCACTACATTTAAGTACGTACAAAATACTTCAAATGCTTGATAAATTCAAACGGTGTACGGTGGGCCCAAACGGATACAAAGGATAATATATTATATATATATATATATATATATATATATATATATGTATATTGAAACAATGTATGTGACGGAATCATAGAGGAGGACCCTGTCTTTAAGAATAAAAAGTAAGCTAGCAAATAAACAAACAAAAATTCCTTTTTTTATATTATAAAAAGTTTCAAAGGTATCTAGTTTTGAAATTTTGCTTTTTGACCTTGACTTTGTTTCCTATTTTACAAATATCTTCGGTAACAGCGTAGCAAAAGTCCTAAGAAAGTTATTAATTCAGGTCCAAAAATAGACCATTCAAATGTTTTCTGTCTTTTTCAGCTGTCTATATGCCGCCGACATTTCGTTGGGGCTAATCCACTCATCAGTAGACTTGAAAAATTCTTGAAAGTTTTTTTGAAACTGAACTACTTATTCCACAATTCCCATGAACAAAATGGGAATCAGAAATGTTCAAACAAACCTTTAACACAGTAAACAATATTTTCGCTTTGCAACTCTTTTACTTTTCTTTGCAACCTTCCATACAATGAGTTACCATCGGTTACTACGATTGAAAGGTATATTTTTGGACCTGAATTAATACATTTCACTTGGCTCTTAAAGCAAATAAATAATTAAGTTCATATTTGAAGACCTAAGATATATTATTAAACAATTTTTTAAATATTCAAATCTGAACTTAGTTATTTATTTGCTTTAAAGAGCCAATTGAAATGTATTAATTCAGGTCCAAAAATTAACCTTTTCAAAATGTTTTCTGTCTTTTTCAGCTGTCTATATGCCGACGACACATCGTTGACTGATGAGTTGATTAGCACCAATGCAATGTCATCGGCATAAAGACAGCTGAAAAAGACAAAAAAATTTTGAAAAGGTTCATTTTTGGACCTGAATTAATTTTTTAAATAGCTACTAGTATTACACAAAAGAATTTTTTTTATTTTAAGGCGTGTGCTCGCGAAAAGTGATCAAAGTCAAGTCTTTGAAAAATTAGTTCAAAATGGCTAAATTTTGACAAAAATGTACCTTAATTGTTTGACGTTTTTCTACAAAAAAAAAAAAAAAAAAAAAAAAAAAACTCAAAACCAAAATACTTTCACAATGTTGAGGAATATTCTTTGAAATTAATTATATTCTAAATTATAAGTCGAAAAAAATGTAGTTGCACACTACATCCAGCATTTGACGAATCTGGTCAATTGTTCAAACAAATTTTTAACTAATTGGCCACCAACCAAAATCACTCCTAAATTTTTTAAAGCCTTTAGAAAGTATGTTAAATATATTTAAGATATATTTAATTTCATATATTATTGTTACCCGCTCGGAGAGAACTCTGGCAAGGAGAGCAGATTTATTAAAAATAGTCAAACTTTTAGGAGCATTTTATCTAACTTACCTGCACGGGTATTACACTAACATTAACTTGTTTCTACTTCCGTTATTTATTAAGGTGGGATCATACGATTGCCGCAATGCACCAATTTTTGTTACATTATTATGCTTAAAGTTTTTTTTACTGGGTTCACAACAACATACGTGATGAAACTCCTTTTCAGTAATTAAAGCCCGTATGATACTTCATTTTTCTTTCATTAATTGGTATAGAATTGATAGAAAGAAACAGCAATTGCTAGAAAGAACCAAATATACAAAACGTAAACAAAACAGGCATCTTTTTTGTAAGTGTTGTATTCTTTTTATTTCAAGAAAGCGCTAGGAAATAAAAATTTTCCAAAAAAGAAGCGTTAAATCGCAAAAATTGTCCATAAACCGCTGACACAGCAACATTCAAGTTTGAAATGTCAATTTTAAGTTGAAAAATTTTACATTTTTTTTTGACATAATCTCATTTTTTATCGATAACTTCCACAAAATTGTTGACAGTTTTGCATTTATCTTAATATAGCTGAACGCGTTGCACATACTAAATTCTACTATTACATTATATTTGCACTGTTCTCCAAAATTTGAACAATGCAAGAAAAATGTAGTGTCATACGGGCTTAAACGAGAATCACAATTTGCGTAAATGTGAAATGACACTGCGAAAAGTTGTTATGAAACGAAAATGAAAAGTTTACGTTCTACAGAACCTCGAAACACAACTGTAATATAATAGAGTAAATTCTTAGACGAAAAAACAACATTTAGTAGTAATTTATTTTTTCTAATTCGCTGTAATATTAAACCAGATTTTCGCCATTTTAAAACCAGATGAGAAGAGAGAGTTAAAAACCGAGTAATTTAAAATTAAGGTTAATAAATTGTCTAATGGATTCAAAAACCGCGTTAGAGAAAGGTTTTTTTTTTTTGCGAAACAAATCTGCACTTTTAGTAAAGGCTATAAAAAAAGTAATCAGCCAAAGGTTGAACTTGCCAGTTCAGAATCATATAACGTAAATAAAATCTTTCGTTTCGTAGAATTAAAAAAAAAATTTTTGTATACATGTATTTTAGTCTTGAATACTATTACTTTCATAATGAGATCAAAAATTGTAGTGAATTAATCACCCTTATTCCCTTTAGCGTCATGAATACGAAACGATGTCGTTTCGTGTCAAGTGTTAAAATGGTATGACCTTTATCAGTATCAATTGTTATTGATACGCGTCGATGTAATTTTGGCATGCCGTAAGCAACGTAAACGCCGGCATCAATTTATATTGACACTGATTTTGTCGTCAAGCTCATTTGTGTCGATAGAGTCCTATTACTTATGAATACTTTGCGATAATAACTTTGTTTAAAAAATGGAAAAAGAAAAAAAATTACAAACTAGCCAATTCAACAAGTTGCCAAAATATTTCAAAAAGGTAGTCTTCCCAGTGATTTTAAAGAACAGTGGGAACGAATTTCAACTGCAGTAAATGCTCTTGGTCCACCGAGAAGAGGAGGTGGCAAAAGGAGTTTTTCATGAAAAAATTTTTCTTAAAGGTTTGGTGGGATTTAAAATTCGAGGTGAAAAGAAAATTAGTTACAAACAAGGCAGAGTGCACGTCCACTGGAGGCGGAATTTATAAACAAAGTTTACTTAGCCTCCTGGAAGAAGCTGTGGCAAACCTGCTTCAATTTCAGAATGTGATCTGGTTGTTGAAAATGAAAAAAAAAAAATTAAACTTAAACTTAAATATTGCCACCTTCAATCTCTTCCCAGATTGCGCACCTTTAAAGGAAAAGAAAAATCTGAGTCGAAGAAAACAGGCTCATCTAACGACCATTATGAATTGAATTGTTCTTCTTTTTAGCACCAATTTTTTTTTCTTTTCGTCATCATTCGGTTCAGGATTACAATCAGGAACAAAAAACATTTTAGTTGGTATAAAAAATTTTTTTTAATAAACACTGAAAACAAAACAAACCATCTGTCAAATTGTTAGAGATGTGCTTTAAAAAACGATAAACCATCCACATCGTTACATTTCTGTTATGGAACACAAGTTTTGTATAGAATTGATGACGATGTCAATAAAATTTGATACTGATATTAAATTGATGACGATGACGACGACGTTAAAGGGAATAAGTAATAAGGTGAATAATACATACATTGACAAAAGTAATCAAAAAGAAAGTAATAAGAAATAGATAAATAATGTGTTAAGAAATGCAGGAGTTTAGAATTCGACCTTGCTAAATTATCTATATTAAGCGTTAGCATAGCAGCAGCTTGTTTTTTTTACAGGTCAATAAAAATATTTTGGTTAATTGCAAGTTTACTAGATGTGAAATTGAAGTGTATTTACTTTACAAGGAGTCAGCATAAGAACAGCAAATAAAGGGTGGAAAAACTGATATGGTTTAATTATTTATGGAACAAAATATCAGCCAAATAGCCGCCGCTACTTTGGTGGCACACCTCCATCCGGTGATCCGAATTTTCGATGACGCTGAGACAGAATTGAATTCTATTGCGTTAATATGCCGAATCATCTCCTCCTATAGCTCTTGAATTGTCGCTTTCTTTTCGATGTACACCATTTGTTTTTAATAACCCCAAAGAAAGAAGTCCAACGACGCCAAATTACATGATCTTGGCGACCAATTGAAATAGCCACTACATGAGATTACACGGCCATTGAACTTGTAGCACAAAAAAACCATTGTTTCATTAGCTGTGTGGCAAGTAGCACCGTCCTGTGGAAACCACATGTAGTCAATATCCATATCTTGCAATTGGGTCCATAAGAAGTTCGTTATTATCTACCGAAAGCCAACACCATTCACAGTAACTGCCTAGAAAAAATATGGCCAGATGATGCCGCCAGCTCATATACCGCACCAAACCAGCCACTCTTTGTAGGTGCATTGACATTTCAACAATCTTTCTTGAATTATCATTCGCCTAAATTCGGCGATTCTGCTCATTGACGAATCCACTGAGGTGTAAAAGTGTACCCCCCCCCCCCCTGTAGATGATTTTCTTCGAAAATTTAAAAATCCATTGTTGCCATTTCACACTACCGTTCCGACCATTGATGACGCTTAGCTTATTTGTTGAGTAAATTTTTTGTTTGTTTGTATAATCCCATTTTCATTACACTTGTCACAATGCGACATAATGTAATTGAATTTCCACTATGGGGTGTTAATAAATAAGATAACTTATGTCGAATGAAAAATAATACCTATGCATAAATAAAACTTAGTTTCACGCATCATGAGGACCCTCTTAGTAGCGATCAGCTGGCTCTAAAGGTACATTTCTTTTGAGTTCTCTGGGAGTCAGAGTCTCTTTTGCCGACAACTGTCTCAGTTCCGCTTTAGAATGTTGTGTTAAGCGAGTTGTATGTTTGAGGCTGTTATCACGGCTGACTTCTTTTACTGTTCACATCTAATGTAGTTACCATTCGGTGTTGACTATAGTTCGCAGTATTTTAGATTGAATTCTTTGAATAACTTTTAAATTAGTTGTGCTTGCAGTAACCTAGATTTGTACTACATACTTCCAGGTTGGCGCTATAATTGTGTTGTTATAATTGAGAAGTTTATTTTGAGTTGATAGTTTGGATTCTCTCTCTAGCAGCAATAATAATTGGCTGAATCTGTTGCTTAACTCGTTTTCCTTCTGCCTTGTGCGCTCTTTCCATATGAGTTTGGAGTCAATTATCATGCCAAGATATATAGCTTTTTTGTCCAAAAGAATAGGTGATCCATTAATTTGAATGGGCAGAATACTGGGGGCAAATCACCGCATTCGAAATCGAATCTTCTTTCGTGTGTACAAATATTTCGACGGCTGCAATTTTTTGGATCACAATTAATATTGTCTACTACTCTTTTTTACATCGCAGCACGCATATGACAATAAAGAAACAAAACAAAAAAGGAAAACAAAATATAAATAAATTGGTGAAAAACTTCAAGATAAATGAATCCAAATGTGTTTTTATGTTTCTCATCTTCGAAATCGGAGGATGAGTCCAATATTGCCATTATAAGTAGTTACAATCGTGACAAAAGCAATCCTTTTTCATTGCCAGAAGCTGAGTAAGTTGTGAGTTTAAAGCAAGATTAGAACTAAATGTTTCATCGTTTCTGCATAGATTCAAAAGACGTTTTCGGTTCTCTAAGGAAGCTTTTGAATACGTTTTATAGGAAATAAATATCTCTGGTCACATGTCGACGAGCGTACCACCCATATTGCAGTTTGCCGCCACATTGTCCCTTTTGGCCAGTGGCAGCTTTCAGCACACAGCCGGGAATTATTTTTTAGTGGGGTTGGCACAAAGCACTATGTGCAAAGCGGTGAAAAATGTAACAAATGAAATACACTACTTAGTGGAAAATCTTTTTCTTGGTATTCACTTTCCCTAAACACAATAAAATTTATATTTTTTAAATTATTTCTTTAATTTTTTGTCGCTTCTTTGCTATTTTATTTGTTTTGCTGCTAAAAGCTAGAGCTTATTTGTTTTCGATAGTGTAGTAACAATCGAGTAAAACATCGATTAGATGCGTTTCGATAACGAGTCCTGTGATCCACGTTAACAGCATTTCGATGACAAAGCACTCGATTTCGAATGCGGTGATTTGCCTGTTTGTGTAGACTACTTGAACTGTTTTGTCACTGCTTACTTATACTCCACAACTACGAAACCAGACCAATTCTTGTAAGTTTTGCACAGCTAGGCTTGCCAGACTTACATAAAACTCCCGAAAATAGTACATTAAGGGAAAAACGCAGTACAAGGAAACAAAAAAGTAGTCTTTTTTCAATAAAAAATTAATTTAATATAACCAAAATAAAAAATCAGAAAATAACAATTCATAAAAGAGGAGAAAAAAAAGAAGAGATCATTAATATCTAGGCAGATTAATAGGATTATATTCATATAGCACAGCTTTTCCAATCACAAGTGAAATACAACAGAGCTTAAAAAGAAAGTAAACTAGCTAAATTTATCCTAGTTAATGAGCCTTGATGAACATAAAGTATAAATAAAAGATTAGCCAATTCAAGTTTTATGTTTACAATATAAAAAGCTTTTCTACCTCCATAACGTATCTTATTTGTGAATAAGAGAAACTATCCATAAAATTTGCTTAATTATGTAGTAAAAATAACTATATTAAACTACTGTTTAATAACAATTTGTACATGGTTTTAAATATTGTAATATTGAGGTAATCGCAATAAAGTCCATTATTGAGCTCAATATTCCATACAAAAAGTCAATAAAGTTATTGCTCAATAAACTCTATATTGCTTTGAATATTGAGAAAAAGATGGAACGCAACACTGTAAAAGATGTGTTTAATAAAAGTATACAATGCGAAATGAATGACGTGATAAATGTAAACAATAGCAAACAAAACAAAATAATAAAAAATAAAAATAAATATAAAATAAAAATAAAAACATTGCAGCATTTCCAAATTTTTATTTCTTTTTCTTTTTATTATTGCCGCTTTGGAGTCATAACATGAACGCACTACTTGTACAATTTCCATATTTTTATTGTACAACACTAAAATCTTTTTGATAAAAGGCAGTTTTTCCTCCATTTTTCTTTTTGGAAAATATTTTTCACTTTTTTTTTCTCACTACCAAAACAAAAACAAGAACTTATTTTCAGCTGTCAAATACTAATTGAGTTAGAGCAATATTTGTATGTATGAACGCAAAAAATATTATGTCAATAAACTGAATATTATTTCAATTAGAAATACATGTATGAACAAGGTATTAAATTGAAAATAAATTCATAAAATTCTTATTTCACTGTAAAAGCTACATACATATGTATCGTAATCACTACTACTAAGATTTTGTTTCTTTGAGAGGTAAAATAATTGATTCAAATATAGTTTACTTACATACATATTAAATGAAAATTATAAATATTTATCATTTTATTGTACCTCGCTAACAATTGCAAATACTTTCTAAACCATTTAATAAATATTTTAAAAGGGTAACTCAAGTAGCTTTTTTTTTTTGGTTTAAAAATGTTTAGTATGTAGAGAAAAATGAAAGACGTGTTTATCCTTCCAAAATCCAGTAACTTCTACCATATTTTATTTTATAATATCTCTATATCAGAAACTAATTAAATTCACGTACTATTATAGCACTACTACATATTAAACTTATCGCTAGTTATCGTTTATGAATTACACCGATAGGTACACATAGTTGTACCATATCGTATTATATAAGGTAATTACAAATAAGTATACTTAACGGACAATATTTTTGAATATTTCGTTAACAAATCTTCAGTTTAATATTTGTATGTAAATTGAAAAAGTTAAATTGAAAAATATAATAAATATTATATTAAAGATCTGCCACAAGTATGTATGCAGATTATTGTACCTGGCAGAGAAAAAGTACAAAAGAAGTACATAGACTAGAAAAAAGTAATTTTGCGTACTTTTTTGGTGTTTATGCAGTTCGCAGTACAAATTACTAAAAGAAGTACATGTACTGGGATATGTCATCAGCAAATTTTAGCTATCATATTATTATTTGATGCTGAAGTTGAAATGGCTGATCTAAAGAGGAGATATAGCATTAGACAGAGTACACTGCCTGGAGGTACCCCTGCTCGCATAGGGAAAATTTCAGAACACTCGTCCTTGTATTTCACACAGAAAAATCGATTTTGTAGATAGCTTTGTAGCTTTTGGTAAATGAGTTTTTAAATTGTGGAGAAGAACTTTCAGCCAAACACTATCAAACGCCTTGGCAACATCGAGGTAGTTTGCAACACAGAACTCTTTTTGTCAATATCTGTGGCTATTTTATTTTTTACGCTATATATTTGCTGGATAGTAGAGTGCTTTCGTTTAAGTCTAAGCTGGTGGTAAAGGATGAGCTGCCTCTCTAAAAGAATAGGCTGAATACGGTAAAAAATATGTTTTTCAAAAAGCTAAGAGAGCAGAGGAAGTAGCTAATTGGCCTGTAGGACGCTGGTTTTGATGAGTCTTTACTTGGCTTAGGGATAGCTATTATTTTAGCAACTTTCCACACTTTTGGGAAGTACTTAATGCGGATAATTGGATTAAATATGTTTCTTAAGTAGATGAGGGCCTTGTTTATCAATTCTTTTAGGAGCTTACTAGTGGTCTTATCAGGTCTTATCCTATACAGCAGATTTGTTATGAACGAAGTGAAATTTGTTGGATTTGAGTGTTTTAAGTTCTGGTGGACGTACTTTGAAAATTTTCTCCTCCTGATCCATCACGTCTGTGAAGGTTTTACAGAAATGATTTGAGAGAACATTCGCTTTTTCTTCGTAAGTACGGGCCCATGTGAGATCGGTGCTTTGAATCGTTGCAATATTCCTCTATTTTTTATTATTTTTTGGTTGCTGTTCAGAACGAATAACTTGTTGCAGCTGTCGAGCCAGGGATAGTCAAGTATCTTTGGAGTTTGTATTTTTTGTCCTTTTTAGCAAATTATTGAGGTCTGTTGCTAGTTTATTTAAAAGGGTTAATTTTATTTTCTCCTGGATATGACGAGGAGTACTGTTGTAGTTGCATGTGTTCTTGATGGAGTGGAATCACTAATAGATGTTATAATTTAAATAATTATCCAGCTCATCTTCAACTTGTAACGATACATTTATGACGAGTTTTATCTCTAGAATTTCTCTGAGCAGTTCCAGTCCGTATTTTTGTTGTATATGAATTTGCTTTTATTCGAAAGCAGTACATCATTCATGTATTTACGCATAACTGGGGAGCTATCTGAAGATAACTCGAGGCATGATTTTATGTTTAGATAATCACGTCAAATGTTCTTTGTAAGAAAAACATCCAAAAGATCTGGTTTTTATGAATGTTTGTTGGCTAATAAACCGGCTTTCCAGAATTTGCAATTTTATTCTTTTATTGCCTCTAATAAATTGTTTCCTTCGTTGAAGGTAATCTAAATCTCCGAATCAGCAGTGTTCAAATTGTGAAATTTAACACGTACAAAAATCGGGGTGCTGATGGAGGGTGTTTGCTACCTGTTGCACCCATCTATAAAATTTTACTTTTCTTTACTTAATTGATACGAATAAAAGAAGAATCGTGTATTATAAATAAGTGTTAAAATTTATTGTTGATGCTTTACTGTTTGCTCTTCGCTACTGTTATAGTAGCGGTTTTTGTGCTTGGCGAGCTGCACTTCTTCGCTCAATCGGCATTTTTTTAAATTACTTTGCTGACGATTATTAATTAACTTTTTAGTTTGTTCTTTTAAAGATAAAAAAGAAATCGGCATTTGAGACAATTTTTATTTTATTTTTTAGCGTCTTTTTGCACTTTTTAAATCAGTTCTTATTATTTATACTTTTTAAAGTTCACTCATTCACTGATTGGAAATTTATTTAAGAATTTAGATCACCAAGTGCATTCTAGACCAATTTCATTTAGAAATGAACTTAAAACAGATTGCAGCAAGAATGGGTAGACTATTTAAAAAAACAATTATTATGAATATAAATTTAGATGATAAAAAATAATTGCTATCTCACAAGATATTAAATTTTAAATTTTTGGTTACTAATTTTGAACTAATTAATTTCATTTCATGGAAAACCCAAATAACTATTTATGAAGCCTACTTTTAAGTAGGCATGTATTTTTTGTGTATTTGATTGGATTTTTTACAGTTCAACATTATAAAAACGAATTGATTTTATCTTTAGAAATATATTTTTGTATTAAGTTTATCAGGCTCAAGTTCCTTCTATATTATTTTTAGTGATCGATATTAATTAAATAAGATAAAGAAAATATCAAAGACATTTATTAAGAAGGGTGGACAACTAGTTGTTTCGAAGCCACCACACTTTCTCGTCAACACCCGTTCTGGAACTCAGGAGCTCATGTTTCTAAAGCGACAACCAGTTGGCTGAGTGCCAACAACCCAAGTTGTTGTATATTTTCTGTCTAAATTTTTAATCATATCAAACACACCTATTACAACTATTTTATTTTCTATGTATCATTATTGCATATTTGTTTAATTAATATCAATCAAAAAAAATAAAAAATAATAATATAAAGGGTGTTTTTTTCGATGTATAGAATTTTAAGTTGCAATAAAACAACGACGGATTATTCGATGGACATGAATTTTATTTATCCAAAAGATAATCTTGTGGCATTATATTTTAAATATGATTTCTGGCATATGACCGCCACGGCTGGCGCAGATGTAGTCCAACGTGGACGTCCAATTTTCGACGACTTTTTCCAACATTAGTGGCCGTATATCGGCAATAACACTGTGAATGTTGTCTTCCAAATGGTCAAGCGTTTGTGGCTTATCCGCATAGACCAATGACTTTACATAGACCCACAGAAAGATGTTAGTGGCCAATTCAAAGGTCCAAAACGTGTCTTTCAATAAAACGATTGTGGCACGAGATGTGTGACATGTTGTGCCGTCTTGTTGAAACCACATCTCCTGGACATCATGTTTATTCAATTCAGGAATGAAAAAGTTATTAATCATATCTCTATGCCGATCACCATTGACTGTAAAGTTCTGGCCATCATCGTTTTTGAAAAAGTACGGACCAGTGAGCTGCAACAAGTATGATCGAGCAGTCTTATTCGCATTTGATACAACTTCGATAAGATCAAATCCAGCCTACAGAATTTTTGTGCAGGTTCGAGTTGTGTACAAGAAGAAAAAAATTCTGCTACATGCATAGATCGCCAAAGACACTATGCTTGACTTGATTTGTTTACAAGCTAAACGTCTTGTTCATGAATAATATTTATGTGTGACTTTTGCATGGATTGTTTGTGATGGAAAAAAATGTGCGCATACTAGATCGATCATGTTTGTGTTTTTTATGTGTACGGGTTCGCTTAAGTTCTTTATTTTTCAACCCCTAATACATATGTGTATACATACATATGTATGCATTGATACAATCATATAATTAGTTTGATATTATTTAGTAAATTTAGATTTTTTGTTGAAGTTTTTGTAAAGTTGTCGACTATTCGACAACTGCGACAATTTGTGAATAAAACTGATCGTTCGATATGAACTTTTGCTAAAATGAGACTGTATCGTCCATGACTTAAAAATTTTAATCACAAAAAATCTGTGTAAAAGGTTGTGTGTGCTCGAAAATTTGATATCCATAGCCAGTCTCTGGTACGGACCAATGATTCCACCAGCCCATAATGCGCATCAAACAGTCAGTTTTTCTGGATGTAACGGTGTTTCGACATACACTTGAGGATTAGCTTTACTCCAAATGCGGCAGTTTTGTTCGTTAAAGTAGCCATTCAACCCGAAGTGCGCTTCATCGCTAAACAAAACTCGCTTATGAAAATCGGAAATTATATTCGAAATAAAATTTCACTTTTTGCAAGCTTTGTTCAGACGTGAGTCTATTCATGATGAATTGCCAAACCAAAATGAGAATAAGTCGCCATCTTGAACAGTAATGCCAACTTAAAGTTATATACATAAAAAAAACATCCTTTAGAAAGAACTTGAGATTGTTAAAATTAATACAAAAATAAAAAAAAACAAGAAAGAGTTCGAATAATAAAAAATTAATTACCTGCAGAAATATATGTTCATTAGCAGATCGTAAAAGCGCAGAGTCCCAATCGAATTGCTGAAATTTTATTCTAGTAAATAATCAAATACCAATGAATATGTACATATGTACATATTTCTATTATTATATTGAACTCTTGAAGTCTATAATAGGATTTTTTATTTAATTGCTTACTCTAACAATGTTGTTTATGCATGTTCTTGTTTTGTCTTTGTATTTTATAGATTTTATTTGTACCTATTTTCTTGGTTTTGTTTTCTCTTCACATTTCTATAGTACTGCTCATTTTGATCTGTGCAATTTAGTAGTTTTCTTTAGTTTCGGCTTTACAAACAACTAGATTTTGCTGGAAATCTAGTTGGTGCCACGTTTTGAGCTGATGTAATCGAGTTATACGATTTCTTTTTCAATGTACAGTTTATCTACATATTTTTAATTTTTTCTAGGCCCTGGGCGTAGTACTTATTTCAGTTGGGGTAGTAACACTGGGTGGTGCGGGGTCACCAGTAGGTGCGTATTTGGCGACCACTTTAGGCTCCCTGGTCTTGACGTTGTGTTCGCTGGGATGTTTTGCATCCCTGCGGGAATCATATATGCTTTCGATGGGCGTAAGATTTTAAAATTAATGTTTCAAAACAAAAGCTAACTTGTTTTTGTCTTCTTCTTTCGCAGTTTGTTGGACTTGGTGGATTGACTGTGCTGTGTGAGACTATTTTTATGATTACTTTTGCAGCAATGAAGAGCGATTTCCTTGATATGACGAGAGATCGTGTTCGAGATACTTGGCAACTAGAGCTTACAAAACCGGGAGCCATGTTCAGCATTCAGACACAAGTGGGTAAATTGCTTCGTATTTTAGTAAGTTACTAATAAAATAATTTTAATCTCTTTGTTTGCGCAGTATGAATGCTGTGGCAAAGAAGGTCCTCGAGATTATATGAGGGATGATACCGATAAATTGCCTTCAAGCTGTTGTTTTTTAGGAGACTGTTCTGATGACAATAACATATTTTCCAAAGGTTGTGAAAATATGGCTGCAAATTTCATTGACTGCCAAAGCGATAATCTAATTCTGACAATTCTGGGTCTAGTAGCTTTAGAGGTATAACTGTCAGAAAACTATGTACATCCACATGCAAATAAATGTGTCTTTTGATTTTTTTAGGCCATTGCCATTACTTCTGCCTTTTATTTGGCAAAATCTTTGGGATCTAAGAAAAGCGAACCAAATACGATTTCGGAATAACTCCAAGTTGTTCTTGTTGATGCTACCTGAACAATAAAAATATTAATATCAAAATAAAAAGCAGTAGACTGTTGAAAGAAAACTCGTTAATTAATGCTAATGTTAAGCGAATGGTTATTTTATACTTAACACTTAACTTTTAAAAAGATAAATACGATTTTCTTGAATTAATTGTTCTCCAATGCTGATCATGTTTGAGCCTATTACGTAGTTTTGTTTTTTTTACAATATTTTTAAGCCACAACAACAATGAATAAAATTTCACTAAAATTAAATAAAAATAAAATTCCGAAAAAATTGTTTATTTTTGTGTAAGGTTGACCAAATGGCTAGTGCAATTCTACATGTAAGATTTGTTTTATGAAATTGTCTAATGATTCACTTAAGACTATTTATAGCTAAATTTCCCATACAAAAAAAAATTCATCACTAGGATTAAAGATTGGATGAAGATACTTCCAAATATAGGCCTTTCGTTGTCGCTCTTCTAGTTTACAATCCGATTTTTTAAATCTTTTACCATTTTATTCTTTAAAACGTTGTTTTTGCTTATTTTGTTTCAAAACTGATACATATGCGCTAAATGTCGGATATGGATACATGAATTGACTGTTAAAGGGCACTTCAGACTATTATACAAGTATAAATACTTTTATCGAGTTTTGTGAGATGAAAGTATAATTAGATTTCTTGCGACTTCAAAAAGTCTAACGTAAATTACATTTTACATTCACACCTTCACCACACTTCAAATAAAAAAAAAATTTGAGTGGAAAAGAAAACAGCTGTTGCATATGTATGTACATACATTTTTTTCCAACGTGTCTTTCACACACAGAATAAACGTGCCAACATAAAACTTTACACAGCGGCAGAAGAGCAATTTCATGTTTGCGATGGACGTGCCGGCGCTAAAAAATATTGAGCAGCTAAAATAATAGTTATGTAAAACAGAACCAAATTGAATAACACAAAAATATTTTATCTCCTAAATACAGCTAGAGCAAAATACATTTGTATACGGTAACCACGTTCCAAATTTCGAACCCTTGCATAACGAAATCAAATACGATCAGTGACGGCATGCCATCGGCTGTGACACAACTGGCCAGTAAATTTTTCAACAGCTGCTTGTGTTAAAAAAACAACCCTGATCGAATGAAATGTACTATCGTTTAGCAAATTTTCAAAAAAGAATTCTTTCTTTAAAAGAATTTGCCAAATAGATTTCCAACGGTTGTTTTGTACAAACATGTTTTTCCTCACGTTTTGCCAATCTACGGAATCTATAAGTTTCAATTGCTATTTTACGTATTTAAATGTCTCAATAGTATAGGTCATCGCACCATACAATTTTCTAGGAATCAAGGCCCTTTCAATACACGGAATAGATAAAATTTGAGAATAGCTTTCTGTCGGTCAGAAACTACTAAGCAAAGAGTGGATTACTCTGGATGTAGAGAATATAACAATTTACCCCCTAATATTAAACTTGCAACAAGGCTATCACAGTTCAAATCTTCTTTAAAAGCTTTTTTATTTCAAATCGTTGATGAGCTTCTGTTATAATATACATAATGATTACAAAATGAACTTATTAAAACAAAATACTGAATATTGTTGTTTTATAATATATTTATAATTAATATTTCTAAAGATATTAATTTTACCAGCGAACCTCTAAAATGCCAATTTGGCGATGAGGTATCATTTTGTTTATTGTTATAAATACATACATGAAAATAAAAAAAAAAATAAAAATTTAATCAAGAATCGGTTTACACATTTCAAAAACTCAAATATGCCGTATGTAAAAAATATACTTATCAGTATTGCAATGTGGTAGTGTAGTACCAACCCTGCAAAATAATCCAGCAATTCTGTTTTAGTTTTCACCTTCTCTTATTCTCGTGCTCATTCTACTCACTTATTTTCAAGTATTAAATAAAACATGTAACAGTGCTATGTTCCGCTGGGCCGAATTATCAATACCCTTCACAACCAACACTTCCGATCCTTAGATCCAATGTATGTACATTAGAGCGACTCAAAATGAAATTTATTCACAATTAAAATTTATCTTAGGCACAGCCCTATTTTCATCCATATATGATCTAGAAACTAAATCCGCTATCATATTGCAGTTACCACAAAATTACATTTGTATATGTATATTCCGCAGCACCGTGTAAAATGCATCTAATTTGCAAAAATGTAAATTATTTAGATACAATGTGAATTATTTACATACATACTTGACAAAAGAAAAAATTTTATACCCATATTGCCAAGCGCGAAGTAGCATGCATGCATTTCAAAAAAAGCTGAGACCCGTGGGTAATTAAATCTAAAGATTAAAATATGTTAATTTGGCCTTTTTATTACAAACAGCCCCGAACAAAAAATTCAAAAACCGTTTTTTTTTTTTTTCAAAATTATCCTTAAAAACAAGTACATGGATGATCGTCCTTGGACACATTGTATGTACAGTTGGACGTGTCTTAGATTCTTAAATAAACAAAACATGCAAAATTATACCCTTTTTCAAAATGGTGCAGCTCACCAAAGAGGTCAAAGCTAGAGCTGAAATATTATAATGATATCTTAAAAAGGTCCAAGGTTAATTTTCAGAAGGGTACATCGAGCACTGTTTTTTGGTGAGTCGCTCTAATGCATACATATGTATATAAATCGTTGGCACAAGTTTTTGTGGTTTTATTGTTGCAACAACTTCCTGGTACCAAAAGTTAAAAATTTGGCACCAAAACCTGTTCACCAACAGGTTCTTGTTTGTCAAATCCCGTGGGATCCCAATTTGCATGAAAAGTGTTCCCGTACTTTAAAATTGGGCAAATGAGAGTATTTGTGAAAGAACGTTATGCTTCTTCTTGTGGCACGAAACTGGCACACGTACTTTTTCTTTGGGCAAGTGGTTCAGCTGTCAGCTGTTTCAAAGAATAAACAATAACATAGAAGAAATAAATGTTTAGCGGAAACTAAAAGAAAAATTGCAAATTAGTGTGAAAAAATGTTTTAAAGCATTCTCTAAAAAAATTGTTGGCTGTTATATCTTTATATTTAGGAATTCATTTATGTATATGAATTTATGAGTTCTGTTAATACATAAATAATTTTTTTTATAAATTGAGCTGTCAGAGCCATGACGTTTTTCGTGGTAAAACATTTGTTTTTATTAGTTCTCGTACTTTCCTGCATTTTTGTCTCTTGTTGAGAGAAATTATAGTTTACACTCATTTTACAGAACTTTGCCCAAAAAGTAAAGAAGCAGAGCTTCCCAGTGAAACTTTTGTCACATACATCTTCCAACTGAGATGTAAGTCCGACCCATCCGAAATTTGTATACAATTCCTACTTACATTTACACAGCGATGGCCTAGGACGTACGATTTATCCAATACCATATACATTGTAACTTAAGTTTAGATGGGTCCAACTGTTATGGTGGTTCGGAGTGCAATAAGATGTACCTTAATGCAATTTATATCTAGTAGCAGATAGATTAATAAAATAAGAAAATCAACAAAAAATTTAATAATATTTATTTATTGTAATTTGGAAAATAAATATAAATAAATAAATTGGAATGTATAAAGTAATTTATGTATGTATCTACATAATTGTTTCTTCCACATTTTTTATTATCATGTCAATAATTTTTGTAAAGTTTTCGACAAGACCGCCTGGAGTAATAATAATCGTAATAATATTAACCTGAAATCGAAAAGGTAAAAGTAATGAAATTGGTAGAATGTGTGTGATAATTTAATATTCTTAAAAATTTTTGGAAATCTTTTTGGATTTTATGCTCTATTGCCGTCATTTCATCATCAGATTTAATTGGAAATCAATTCACTTCTAAAACACTTTAGATTTTGCTACTTACGTTATACCTACTTTGAAAGAACAAAAACAATCTGAAAAAAAACTAACGGAACAAAAAATACAGAAAGCAAACGAAATTCATAGTTAAAACTGAATTACAATTCCGTGCCTTACTAAGCCATCCAAATCAGATGCAAATAAGAAGGGAAAAATAATTTCGTGTTTGTTTTGTTCTTCGCTTCTTATTAACATTTCAATTAAGAATGTAATGAGACAAAGGTAAATCTGAGTCGGATGCTAGTTGTAAACGAATTACTATTTTTTGTTTCATTTTTCTTATTGACATAATGTTATACAATCGGACGGGTTTTAATTTGTAATAACTTGTGGACTGCTGGGTTATTTGTGATAAGCAATGTTAAAAGACTAAAGATATGCAAAGCAAACAAAAAACCAGGAAGTTATTGGCTGCTTATAGTGGAAAAGATCTTACAGATTTTGTCGACAATGAGAATCCAGACTGCTTAAAAATAATTAACTAATCTATCTAAAGTGTGCTTTGATAAACTTTTGAATATAACTGGACAAAGAAAATGAATGGAAAAAGAAAACACAATTCTTCGGGAAGCGATTTCTCCAGCTACTAGGTGAGTATCGAAACGGATAATATTTAAAAAAAAATTATACATATGTATGTGTTTTTATAAAATTACAAAAGAAAATTACAAGAATTTTTTTATTCATATAAAGAATTTGTTATTTATTTTAAGATTTTTACTTTTTTGTACATAAAAATAAAAATTTTCAAATGAAAACAAGCCTAAAACTAAATCTTAACATAAACTCAAATAATACACAAGACAATTCACATAAATACATTGTAACTGAAACTGAAATACATACAAGAATATTGTTCATAATTCATTATACCCTTCATTTTTTCTTAGTTTTTTCTACTATTTCTTTAATTTTTACTTTTTTTATAAGAATCTTTACATAAACTTAAATAATACACATAAAATTCACATCCATAAATACATTAGAAGTGAAGTTCAAACTGAAATAAAAATACATATTTTTATATATAGTAGATATCTTACCTCAATAATTTATTCATTTGAAATGTAATGAAATTCCTTGAAGCAGTTCCCAGATCCGCTTGGAATGCATAAGAAAGTACCGCACTTTAAACACATACATATATCTCGTTTGTCCCTTACATTCTTTAAGTTTGCATCTGCCTTTATCTTGAGTGTGTTCCAGCCAATGTTGATTGTCATCATATCGAACAGATAGTGGACTGTCGCGAATATCCTCGTTTAATGATCGTCCTCGTTTTCGAGAACAAGCCTGTTCATCAGAACGAGCTAAAAGTACATTTGCAACATCACGTCGAAAGTTTAGCAAGCCCATATATTTTTTTTTCTACAGTTATTGCTTTCATGGTCCACTTTATATTCCAATCACGAATTGCAAACTGCTAGGTCAACGAGGAGATCAAATATCTTAAGCGTCCACTTTCGAGATCTAATGTACAAACAAAGAAGAAAATCCATCTTGTCAACGCCACCCATGTTCTTCTTATATGTATACTCGTATTGTATTTGGTTGTATAATTTGTACATTATACAACCAAAGTACAAGTTGTGGGGGTTCAAGTCTATGGATTGATGACACCATTTGAATAATTCCGCCATCGGACCACCTCAGGAGAAATATATTATCGGATCTTCCTACACAGTAGTCGAAGCTTCCACGACATTCATTTTTCAACTCTTTATCTGATTTAAAATGAATTTTGCCAAATCTATTTCCAAATATGAACTTAATTATTTATTCGTTTTAAAATTTAACCATTTCAAAATTTTTTCTGTCTTTTTCAACTGTCTATATGCCGACGACATTTCGTTTTTGCTAATTAGAGCTGTATGGTTCGTGAACGAACGGGTTAAATTGAACGGATCACTTAAATGTACGTAGTGATCCGGTCTTTTAAGTGAGCGGATTTCGTTTAATAGTGTACGGTACGGTGTTGATTTTTATGCTTATCTGTTTTAGTTAATTCGTTTTTAAGGGTTCATTTGAGCGTACGTAAGTTGTATGTAAGTACGAAGAGTTGGCAACCCTATCGTGAAAACACCAAAAATATTAAGTGATATTGCAAAAGTATTAAAATTGTCAGAAAAACAATACAATAAAGAAAAGAAAAGTTTTAATCAAATAAACAGGTTGTGTGGAATTTGAATTACTTATATGAAGTATGCCTAAAGCTAATCGTCGTAGTACCGAAAACAATAAGAAAAATTGCGGCCAATGTATTTTAATGGTAAACGAAGAAGAAGACGGACGATTTTATTGTTTGTGACAAGTGCAATACTATTTGAGTTTTGTTACGAGGGGGGGTTCGTAAAAATGTTACTTAACAAAAAGTATTGGTGGCTATTCTGAAAAACGCGCCGAAGAGGTGAAACTTTCCTTGGCAAACAAAAACAAAATATGAAGAATTGTTTGTGTTTTCCCTACATCGCAAGAATAAAATTAACGAGGTAGTTGGCCACGCGTATCTCTTTCACCAGTAAACGGTAAATTTTGTACGAAACATAAAAACAATTTGTTTGTACTCTTGACATTTTGTTCTTGTTTTACATGTACAGATTCACTTCATTAGCACGTTTTCCCGAATAAGCACCATTATTTTTTATAATCTGCAAAAATTGCGTTACGTAATTTGTGAACAGCCCCTTAGACAGTTTGCAAGAAACTATGAATTTCATGGCAAAACAATATGATGACATCTTAAAAGGTGTCGCAGAGAATAAAAAAAAATTGAAGCTGTACAAAAAGAAAATAAAATATTGAAGCAAGAAGTAAAAACATTGAACCATTCGATTAAATTTCTGAATGATCAACGAGTTAAACATGATTGTTTAGTAAGTGGAGTAGGGGTACCCTCTGGATCATCCGCTGTTGATGCAATTTTAAAGCTCACAAGTAAAGTTGGTGTAGAGTTAAATGCGGCTAGTATTGATGATGCCTATTTCATTAAAAAGCGTAACAATAGAAATGGAAAGAATGAAAAGAAAGATGACGTTAAAGCTGAGAAACAGACTGTGGTTGTAAAATTTATTTCTAAACAATCCAAAGAGAAATTAATGTCTATAAAGCCAAAGCTAAAGGAAACTGACTCCAACATTTTCGTTAATGACTTCCTTAGTAATGAAACACTTAGTCTGCTAAATCATGCAAAAACATTAAAAACCGTTGGGTATCGTGCTATCTATGCAGCTGGTGGCAAAATCTTTTGTTAAAAGGAGTGAGTTGTCTAGGCCGAAATTAATTGCTAATAAAGAAGAAGTGGATGAACTGTTACTGGATGCAACAACAAATCGTTCAAGGAATCGCAGATCTCGACTTGGTGCTGCTACTGAGCGTGAAGCAGCAGCAGATAATGATGAAGATGTTCATTTATCGTCTTAGTTTGAGTTATCTACAAATTTGTAACACTTGTATATGTGTATATAGTTTATTTTATTTTTTCTTATGATTAATAATCAGTATTTTTTTAATTTAAAGTCTTTTGCTAATTACATAGAAAACAATTCAAGTTCCTATTGTTCAATAATATCTGTTAACGTTAGGAGCATATCGTCAATAAATAAATTTGATGAATTTAAAGCTTTAGTTGCGAGGTTACCACTTCTACCAAGAGACATGGTTCATGCAAAATCTAGCTCAACTATACAATATTCCAGGTTACAATAGTGTTCATTGTTGTAGACCTGATGGCTATGGAGGTACCTCAGTTTTTATTCAAGAACACTTACAATATAATGTTGAAATGTGTGAAAGTAAAACCTTTATAGATTTGATTGTTTTGACATTAGAAAACAATAAAATTAATGGTAAATCTATACAATTTGCCTCGTTCTATCGATCTCAGAAATGCAACACAGATAGATTTTTATCGTTCCTGGAGAATCTACTTCACAGATATGGGAGAAATCCATGCATTTTTGCTGGAGATTCGAATATTGATGGTTTACTAGTTCATTCGTCTGAAAACCTGTTAAATTTGCTTGCAACTATGATTTTCAGAATTGTCATACATTGATTACTCGACCAGAAAAGGGAACATCTGTACAGTAACATTCCAAAATGTTTGTCTATTGAATCAGTGGAACATTCACTATCTGACCATAATCTTATTTCGTGCAGAATCAAAATTGAAGCTCAAAACCAAATATTAAGAGAAGATTTTTATTCATGTTGTAATTATAATTGTGTATATGATTACATTCGTAACAATCTTGTGAACATAAACCTAACGGGAGATCCATCAATTGATACGTCTCTGATAGTATCATGTGTTGATGATGCTGTCAGAAACTCTACCTTTGAGAAAAGACAAAAAAGGTTCATTAGAGCAGAAATTACTCCATGCATGAATTTTAATTTGCAAAAATTAATATGTTACAAAAACAAACTTTTAAAACAACGGCGAAAAAAAACTTGAAACTCGGATATTCGGGAAAGATTGAAAAGAGTTAGCAATATTATAAAGAAAGCTTGTAAAAAGTATATGAACAACTTCTATAAAACAAACTAGATGAAATTCAACATGATCCAAAAATGACCTGGAGGTTTTTAAATGAGACACTTGGAAGAATTCCGAAAAAAAGTAAATCTTAAAGGATCTAATGGTGAACTTATTTTAGATGATTTTGAAAAGGCGGAAATGCTAAATAGTTATTTTATTCAATCAATTAAGGACATCAAGCTGAAAATTGAACAATTTCCAGCTGACTCGTATAATTCCTTTATAACAATGGTACGACATAATAATATATTATGTATATTCGAGGGGATTTTGCACAATCAAATTTCCACTTTTATGAAAACAAATAATTTACTAAATTGATTTCGAGAAGCGTGTGGTACAGAGGAAGCTGCCGTAAATGTTGTTAATTTTATCTGTAAAGGTCTAGATGATGGACATTGTGGAGTGGCAGGTGTATTCTACGATTTTACAAAGGCATTTGATTTAGTCGATCATGACATCTTGTTACGAAAACTTATGTGCTATGGTATATGTGGAAAAGAATTATCTCTATTGCGAAATTATTTGAGTAACCGCAAGCAATTTGTCCAGATTGGTGATTGTGAAAGTTCATTTCGTGAAGTTGAACATGGTGTGCCGCAAGGCAGCGTACTTGGACCTTTACTGTTTACTATTTATCTTAATGACTTGAAAAATCTTGAGCTTAGTGGTAAAATGTTTATATATGCAGATGACATTAGGGACTGTTCACAAATTACGTAACGCAATTTTTGCAGATTTTTAATCTTTTCACAATTTGTTTTACAATGTCCTCATCATCAATCCATCAATTTTTTGCACACAATAAATAATATGTTTTTGTTACGTAACATTTTTACGAACAAAATGGACATAAGAAAAGTTCGGAGTTAAAAAGGTTGCAACGTATGCAGAACAAAGCTCTAAAGGTGGTCGCTAATCTTCCCATCGCACATTCAACTTTAGCTTTATATACCGACGTTTTTCCAGTTGTATTACCTATTTATGGCATTTACAAAATGCAATTACTTATGTATGTTTTTAAGTGTTTAAACAACATTGGTCACCATACCATACATTTTATGAGTTATCAGCATTCACTCAATACAAGGAACAATATGAATTTAGCAGTAGCATGGTGCAGGCTGGAAACAACAAAGCAACGTATCGAGTACATGGGTAGTCGTGAATATAATGGTTTACGAGAGAATTGAGAATTATACAGCGTGAAAAGGAACAGTTGGAAAGAGAAAATAAATTTTATAAAACAATAATGCAATTTCAAAATAAGGGTACAAACGATTTGCATCATAGAAATGATGAACACACAAATGATAGCATTGTGCGAAGTGTCAACCGTGACAATGTGGTCAATTTAAACAGCAACAACGATGGTGATACAATTAATAAAAACAAAAGAGTGAGTGGTTATAATCAGGGTGACGAAGCAAACGAAAGATGGAGTGATAGGGTAAGGTTGGAGCGGATTTTTTTGGAAAACTATATTCGGCCGGAGAGGCCCCCTCATCCAGTTACAGGCTGCGAAATAAGACTTATTGGAGAAACCGAAACCTTTTAGCAGCACGCCGAGAAGATTATCGTAAAGTGAAAGGGAGAAATTGCGATTGATCTTGGATGACTATTTGGATAAAGGATATATTAGGCCTAGTGAGTCGGAATTTTCTTCACCGATAGTGCTGGTGAAGAAGAAAACGGGGGATCTCCGCATGTGTATAGATTATCGTACTTTGAATAAGATGACCTTGAGGGACAATTATCCGATCCCGTTAATAGATGAGTTATTGGACCAATTGATAGGTAAACGTTACTTCACGAAACTGGATCTGAGGAATGGGTACCACATATTTATGGAGAAGGCCTCTGAAAAATACACATCGTTTGTCACTCCGCTCGGACAATTTGAGTTTCTGAGGATGCCGTTTGGTTCGAAGAACGCCCCCTCAGTGTTTCAGAGATTCGTTAACAGAATATTTGCAGATATGGTGAGGGACGGAAAGCTTATAATTTATTTGGATGACATAATGATAGCTACTGAAAGCATGGCGGAACATTTTCGGGTTCTAGAGAGCGTACTATGCAGACTAGTGGAGAATAGACTTGAGTTAAGGTTAGACAAGTGCGAGTTTTTGAGGACGAATATTAAATACCTGGGGTATGATATAAGTGGCGATGGTAGTAGGGCAGACGAGTCGGGTCTAAGAGCTGTAAGAGATTTTCCTATGCCATCTAACGTACACCCGGTGCGTAGCTTTTTGGGTCTGACCTCGTATTTTCGCAGGTTTGTGAAGGATTTCTCTATTATTGCTAGGCCACTGACAGATTTAACAAAAAAAGGACAGAATTTTTAGTTTTGGTCCAGAGGAATTGAAAGCCTTCGAGGCGCTGAAGGAAAAACTGGTGGAATCGCCTATATTTGCTCTGTTTGACTCAAGACACGAGACGGAATTGCATTGCGATGCAAGTAGTATTGGATTCGGAACCATTTTGTTACAGAAGAAGGATGACAGTAAATTGCACCCAATTTTCTATTATTCGAAAAGAACAACCGAAACAGAGTCAAAATACCACAGCTTCGAGTTAGACACTTTGGCCATTTTGTACGCGCTGAGACGTTTTAGATATTATTTGCATGGCAGAACTTTTAAGATCGTCACCGAATGCAACTCGCTCACAATGACCCTGAATCGGAGGGAGATGAACCCGAGAATAACCAGGTGGGCATTAGAATTCCAGGATTACGACTATATCCTTGAGCATAGGGCAGGTGCCCGCATGCAACACGTTGATGCGCTAAGCAGAAGTTTGTGCGTGATGGCAATTGAGAGCAACAGTTTTGAAGAAAATTTGGTTGAATACCAAAACAGAGACCCAAATATCGCGATGCTGAAGGAAAAACTTCAGGAAAAGCAGAGTAAGAATTATGAGATGAGGAATGGCATTTTATATAGAAAACGTAATAAGGATGACGTCGTATTATTTTATGTGTCTAGAGTGATGGAGAACCATGTTTTATATAGATATCACGACGAAGTGGGGCATGCTGGAATTGACAAAATGATGGAACTGATATCGGGCAGCTATTGGTTCCCACAAATGCGCAAAAAGCTTCCGAACATATTCAAAATTGCTTACAGTGTATAGCCTATTCCGATAAACATGGAAAAGGGGAAGGGTTTTTGAATAACATTCCCAAATCTCCTTCTCCTTTTGATGTCATACACATTGACCATTACGGTCCGGTTGATAATGGTAGACTTCTGAAGCACATACTGGTCGGAATCGAAGCGAGCACAAAGTTTGTGAGGCTTTTTCCCACGAATACTACCAAATCTAGATGCGTAGTTAGTGCCAGGGGTACGGCATTCACTTCCGCAGAGTTTGAGGATTTTTTGAAGGAACGGGGTATACAACACGTAAGGGCGGCAACTGGCTCACCGCAGGCGAATGGTCAGGTCGAGATGGTAAATAGGAGTATCGGACCAATGCTGGCAAAGTTGGTTCGCCCGGAGAACAGCGTGCACTGGGACCACATTTTAGAAAGGGTTGAGCACGCTTTGAATAACACGGTTCATAGAGCGACCGGTCAACACCCGAGTGTTATGTTGTTTGGTCTGGCTCAGAGGGGTCACGTAGATGACTCCTTGAGAGAATATTTGTTTGGGGATTCGCAGGAGGGTGTAAGGGTTAGTCATGATGAGATCAGGCTAGGGGCTTCCAAAATACAAAGGGGTTTGCAGGATTATAATAAGAAGTATTTTGATAAACGGAGAAAGCGGGCCATCAATTATGCGGTGGGCGACTTCGTCATGATTAGGAATTTCGATTCACGTACGGGGTATCGAGGAAGTTGATCCCCAAGTTTAGAGGTCCATACATGGTATCAAAGGTATTGAGGAACAGATATCTCTTGCAGGACGTTGAGGGTTTTGAACAGTCACGAAATCCGTATTAAAAAAAAAATGTTGGTCACTCCAATTTTATCACAAAAAATCTTTCTCCATTTTAAGGAAGTAAAAATTGATTACTGCAGTTTTATCAGAAAAACCAATCTTTCTCAATTTTGAGGAATTAAAAATCGCACTCAAACTTGATAAAATTATTAAGAATTTTATAAAATATTATTATTCTTCTTCAGAACTATCCGAAAGAGACCGAATGATCGGCATAAGAAACTAACAAAAAAGGTGAAGGTATTCAGCCCAAACAATATAACAATCACCCCTATCATGAAAAATGTTTCCCCTAAAATTTTTTCCCATTTCCCAAAAGTGCGATCATGAATATCTTTTCCCATAAAATGTGTTCCCATTCGAAATTTTCCCTTATCGTGAATGGATTTTTCAAAGACATTTTCCCCATTTTTTGTATCAATTTGTTCATTTTATTTTCTTTGGGGAACTAGAAAAAAAATGCAAGTAGTTGCTACTTATTAATGGATATATAAATCAGCTGAAAACTATTTTTAGGTCTAAATCAATAAATAATGTGCAACATGACATGCGTCTCAATAGGGTGCAAAATAATCGACCCATTGCATGTAGTTTTGTGAAGGTTTCTAAAGATGTGGTGGCCGGATTTTGCTATTCACTTACAGAAGAACTAAAAAGTGTTGGCCCTCCTATTAAAAATGATCATGAATGGGATTTTATCCATGGATATTGTATACATTCTGCGCAGAGACTTTTCTAAAGCATCCAACACTTTAGAGAGCACTTTGCAAAAAGTGGATTGTGCCATTCTTACTTCGTAATCTCTTCCAACACTTTTTTGGTATCCACCCTCTGCAAAAAATAAGTAAGCATGCGCTTCATTTTACGGTGGGTGGAATATCCAATGATTTTTTTCAACAGGCATGAAAACTCCGATTTATTCACCCTTTTTACCTTTTAAACTACAAACACAAATGTAATTACTTTTTACATCACGTACCCACAAATTTTCAATAAATTTCCTTTGTATTTATATTTTTTTCTTCCCAAACGTTCCCATAATATTCATGATAGCAAATTTCCCTACTTGGGAAATGAAAATTTTATGGGAATAAAAATTTCACATTTTACTCACGATAGGGGTGAATATTAAAATGAAAATGTTGAAAAAACTAAATGATATTCTTAACTTATGTTAGGTTAATAGTAGGAAAATTGAGCAGATAATAGCTCAAAATAAACTGAAAGGCATGGTGTTTTAAGGCTTTTGCTTTTCAGACAAAAATTTTACTTTTTAAGTATACTTTTCTGAATACATTGCACATGAAACTGTCAGGACATTTCGAATGTCCGGACCGATGGATGGTACAGATCTTTGCTTCATACATCTCTATCTCAGCAGTGTTACATTTTCAATCAGTCAAACTGCGAATTCCCGGCAATGTCCAAATCCTGCTTACGTTTCAAAAATACTTGTTATGCCAGAAAATAACAGTCGTACTTTAAAAATAAATACAGAAAGATTTTAACTTTATTATAGACACACAATATAAAAATTGATATATGTACATAACGTATGGTGAATAAAATACGAACAAGTGCAACACTGTTGATAAAAAAGACATACATATGTATGTCAATATCTAACAAAAGAAAAAAGAAAATGATGACGGTAACTGTTACAGCATTATCTCTACTTATAAAAAAAAATTAAGTTTATTTCGGTTATATGCATCTTAATACATTATTGCTTATATTTATGAATATTAAAATTTTAACCAACAAAATACTCGTATCTTCGTAGATATAAGAAAAAATAACAGAAACAGGTATTGAAATTACACTAATATTATTTTGTTAGCTGATTCGCTCATTTTATATTATTTTGGTCTCTAATGAAATCTGTAAAAGCTTCGATTGTCGTTTTTGAATTAATAATTGTAATGACGTTGTTTGTTGCGGAAACGAATTACCAAATAGACCGCAAAGAAGAACATCACAGCCTGAAAAAAGTAAGTAGCAATTAAAGAATCGAAAACGTATGTATGTATATTAAAAACTTACGGTAATGGCCAAAACAAACCATTCGCCGGAAGAAATATAATCGGCGATTCTAACAAATTCATCCTGTGCTGCTTTAATGCAACCGGTGGTATAGATGTGGGTGCTGTCAACAACTTTGTTTACATAACAGCTGCGGGGAATGGGACGTCTTAAGGGAGTATAATCGGTAGGTCCAATTTTTCCACAGCATCCATACTTCAGAAAAAAGAAATACAAACAAATTGATATATTTAGAACATACATACATATGTACATACATAGAACAAAAAGGAAGTAAATGTCGAACTAGTGCACTGTAAAAGATGAATGTAGAGTATGTTGGGAATATAGTGAGGCATTGATGAAATATACTGTCCCACTTAGAAAGTGACACTTTACTGAGCATAATATGCCCAAGGAGTATATTTTGGAGAAAACTAAGAAACTTAGTGTATGAAACTTAATTCCTATAGACCTAAGGCTCAAGTCCACGAACCACGATGAGTTGGCAGATACAAAAGCAACTAAACATTTCAGGAGTATTTTCGGGAATCTGAAAGGTGCTTCTCCATTTTCTTAAAATACGGGACTTAAACAAAAAGCCTTTAGGTGTATAAGACAACAAAGACTACTCTTCCTTCTTCATTGTAAGGCAGATTTTGCTGAAGTACATGGACTTAGTCCACCAAAAGTGCTGTGATTTTAGACGGGAAACCCCCTGGGATTTCTAGTCAAAGTGGAATGAAATTCAAATTTTTGCGATATATAAAACAATTTATTTCATTTTGAATTCCAATAACGGGAGTTATGACAGCTCACTCTCAACTACTGGCACATCTTAACTGCATAGGAATATCGTGAGGAGATGAATTGCTCTACATTCATGGTGAGGAGAGGGAGAGATTAGAGCACTATTTATGCCAGTGCACCGCCTCCTCACAAATACGATCTCGACATCTTGGAAGCGACACCTTGTCAGATATGCCAATTATGGGCATATGCTGTAGGAAATTAAGGAGTTTTGTAAATGACACTGAGTTCTTATAGGCCTACGGGTCAAACTTTTCATAGTTAAACCCACGGGGCACACAACAAGCGCATACTAGCTTAAGCGTATATCAACCTAAAATATCCTTAAATTTAAAAATACTTTATAAATTAGCCAAGCTTTGAATGACAAAATGTGATAAAAATGTTTAAAAAAAATAATAACAATTTGTTTTCTTGCACAAGTGGTTACAGGTTACTTGCACTATTTATTGCTCGAAAATTCGGTTCCCTGATACATTGCATCAGCATTTTAAGTAAGTAAAAATGTATAAAATTTTTGAATAAACCAGGAGTCCTTCGTCCTTGGCGTGCAGCAGCTCTTGGGTTGGCTCATAATATATACATAAAAAACTGAAAAAAACTCAGGGCTGAGAATAATTCACTTGGTTTTTCAAAGCGGTTATTAGTTATACAGGCAAACAAAATTTTAAGTTCAGTGCGCCGATTCAAAATTTGTTTGGACTTATTCTTAGTACCCTAAACACACTGCTTCGGTAGAAAGTATGGGGTCTTCTTTCCTACAAGGGAGGAGTGGTACTCAAACCCAATATGGCTACGAGATGACTCACAAAAATGGTACACTGATGGATCCAAGTCGATCCAGGGAGTGGGAGCGGGAATAGTGGGGCCTAGGGCACGCAGGGCAGTAACACTTGGCAGGGACAGCACAATTTCCCAAGCGGAACTATATGCTATACTGGAAGCTGTAGGGGTCCTATCCGAAAGGGGATACACAGGAGTCAGAATCAAGATACTCTCCGACAGTCAGTCGGTACTCAAAGCCCTGAGTAGCTATACGTTCACATCCAGGACAATACTGGAATGTCACTACAAGCTAAATGAACTGGCCACTTACAATCAGATTACTCTGATATTGGTGCCAGGTCATGAGGGGCACAAGGGTAACGAGTTGGCTGATACCTACGCAAAAAGGGGAGCCAATGGGGCTTTTGTTGGACCCACTCCATCCTTTGGCTTTAATAAGCTACTCCTCAGGGGGAGATCAGAAAATGGACAACATCCATCACAGAGAAACTGTGGAATGGCACTAGGGGTCTGGAACACTCGAAGAAATTTTTTAGCTTTGATGCAAAGAGAGCGGATCTCGCTCTAAAATTAAATAGAAAGAATCTAATTACACTGTGTGGGGCGCTAACAGGCCACTATACCTGCCAGAAGCATCTACACAGAATGGGACTATCCAGTACGGCAACCTGCAGATTTTGCGGAGAAGAAGAGGAGACAATGGAACACTTGATTATTGAATGTGTGGCACTAGGCCACAGAAGACACAGGCTGTTGCAGGCCTATACATTGGGTTCACAGGGCTTGCAAGGGCTTCCACAGAAGGAGCTAATACTGTTTCCTGATGTGTTAAACTCGTGATGGAAAAGGGTTGCACAATAGATCATTCTTGGTCGCAGTGCAAAGGGCCATCCTGGACCAACCTAGTAATAATACAATACAATAGTACCCTAAAAGTAGCATACAAAGATTAAAATCACCAATATAATTTAAAATTTTGACAAATAATACCCTCTATCAATGGAAAAAATTGTGCGCGAAGCTCCCAAAAAATAATAAAAAGATCGGAATACCTCACGACTCAGTTCTTGAAACTATTCGCTAAAACAGAAGGGTTTAAACCTTAAGGGCCGAAGTTTAATATGAACCATACCTAATCGTAAATTTTTGGCGCATTTTATTTGACATTTCTCAATTTTAGATTAAGTCAACTTGAACCACAGAAAGATACACAATCGAACAACGCTTCAAAGTTATTCAGGCTTATTATGAAAATGGGCGTTCAAATCAAAATGCGTATCGTGCACTTCGTGATTTTTTCGGTCAATTTAATCCTCGGAGAAAAATCGTGCAAAAATTTTAGTTAAACGGGCTGAGGGAGATTTGAAAACAACCAGTTCATGCTTGTACAGCTCGCAATGCAGAAAACATTGCTGCTCTTCGCGGTAGTGTGGTTGAAGAGCCATCCACCTCAACTGGACGTCGTACCCAACAATTGCACCTCTCACTCTTGTCGTTAATGAACATTATGCATAAGCACTTTCATTTACACGCCTACGAGGTGCAATTGTATCAACAAATAAGGCATCTTGACCATTCCAGGCGTCGTCAATGGTCAGAATGGCGGCAAGAAATTGCCACAGTGGATTCTCAATTTTTAAAGAAAATCATCTTCAGTGACAAGGCACATTTTCACCTCAATTCACACTCAAAGTTTGGTGCAGCTTATGAGCTGACAGCATCGGGATATATTTTTTCCAAAATAAGGTCGGTCAGGCAGTTACTGTGAATAGTTTTGGCTATCGTGAGATAATAGCGAACTTTTCATGGACCAAGTTAGAAGGTGTGGGTGTGGACGGCGCTACTTACCACACAGCTAATGAAACAATGGCTTTTTTGCGTGACAAATTCAACAGCCGTGTCATCTCACGTGGTGCCGATGACAATTGACCGCCAAGATCATGCGATTTGACACACTTGCACCATCGGATGGAGGTGGGTCGTCGACGGGGCGGCGGCCATTTGACTGATATTTTGTTCGATACATAATTGAGCCACAGCAACGTTATCATAATAAAAAGAAATGACAAAATTTCCTAAGTAATTTGTCTTTTATTTATAACTAGATGACCCGGTCCGCGTTGCTGGCCACCCTTTGATTTAAAATTTTTTTTTGTTGTTTTAGGTATTTGTTATTGTAGAGCATGTGTAAAAACATATCCTGTGCAAAATCAGCTCTCTAGCTCTTATTGTTCAAAAGTTATAGCTATATTTTACTTTTTAATGTACAGGGGTTCCTTTGCATTTTGCCACGCTCTTCCGCCCCCAGACCGAAAATCGAAATTCAGACTTCACAGTGTCACCCGCCAGAATATTCTGAAGACTCCCTGCAAATTTCATCAAAATCGGCCCAGCCGTTTTGGAGTTTTATAGAAGAAGAATTTTATATACATATATAGATCAGCATCGGCACTTGCAATTTAAGCACTGAAATCTGCAGAATATATGTGCTCGCATATGCCCTACAATAGCAAATGCTAAAAACAACAACAACTGTAAAACTACCGGGTGTCCCTTTACAACGTAAAGTAACAGGTATAACTCTCGAACCGTAAGAGATAGAGAGCCGAAATTCGCACAGTGTTTGTATTCCTTGATGCGTTGCAACAGCAAATGACAACAACAAGTCCAAATCTACTAGGTGTCCCCATACAACATAAAGTAGCAATTAAACGTAACTCTCAAGCTGTAAGAGACAGAGAGATGAAACTTATACAATATATGTATGTATTCACATATACCATTCCATACGTACATTACACATACATACGTACGGAATCCTAAGTGTGCGAGCCAGCCTCCTTCTTATGATTGGTGACCCAAGTAATTCGAGCAGTTAGCTCATCGTTTGTAAATGCACAACTCACACATTTTCATTGTGTGAGTTTCTCAATATCTGGAACGATTCCGAATTTTGAAATGAGATTATAAGTTCTGGTACTGATCACTACTTTTGCATTGTGAACGGCTGCATTTCGAAATTGTGGTTTAATTTATACCCAGCAAAGAACCTTTCAAATTAGCTAATTCGTGAAACAGAAATATAGGCCTCAATCAAGAGCATTATACAACTGCAGTTTTTACTCAGCATAAAAACGAAGTCATATGTAACTCCCGTATAGGGAAAGAAATTTTGGAGAGATCATAAAAAATGTATTTCTTTTTACGTTAGTTTTAAAAATGGGAAAAATTATTATCGTTTTCGCTACGAGCAGCGCTGCCATTTTTGGTCGCTTTTTACCAAAGATTGGAATTATTTTTTTCAATGGTAGCTTGGTAGCCTTTATTTTCGTTTTGGTAGCTTTTTGAACAAAAATATCGTGTTTGCAGCTTAGCTTGATCAAAACGAAACACAAAAACTGGCTTGATTTCAAGACAATAACCTTAATAATGCTGTCAAAATAATTGTGCATAAATCGAAGTAGTTTACGTTACTACAATAATTATAAAAATTAATGATTCCTTTACTACTATACAAAGTGATCAAGTGGAAAAGTGAGTCTCAATATGCATATGACTATGAAATGAAAATTAAGTTTGATTAGTGTCATTATTCGAAGAAATTTGTGTAGGTGAAAAAATCATTGTTTAGTTTTTAATAATAAAATATATTATATAAAATAAGGTCCAAGTTAAGCTTTCTCTTATGTTCTTGCAAGAAAAGAAAACTAGCAATTCATCTCTCTGTGCAATTATGTGTCAATGAATTCCACTTATATGTATTTATACTTTCGTACTGTAAAATATATCTAATAAATTTATATACATATACAAAATATGGAAACTTTTGTAGTTTTTTTTATTTGGTAACTTTCCTCAAATTTCAAGAAAACACATAATTTTTGGTGGCCCAATTTATTCACATTATTAGAGGCATTGTGTGGCAAATATACTAAGAAACGTGACATCTACCTTGCAGACAACTTTTTTAAACCCAGCTGATCATTGAAGATGGATATCACATTACTATATGAAATGCCAATGGCATCAACAATCTTACGCAGTTTTACTCTTCCGTCGGTCAACACCACATCGAGAATTTTTTCAACATATTTAGGTGTACGAGTACTGAACTGGCCGTCCAGAGCATTCAGTGTAATTTGAAAAAGATTTGAGGGTCAGAAGTGTTGATTGCGAAGGGCACTTCAAATTCGGCTCAGGCGAAGATATCACTCTTCCTTGTTTTATTGTCACCTTTAATATGAAACTGATGGTTCTTAAACAGCGTCGCAACTCTGATGTTTTTAATATGTATTTTATTTTGAATTTTTCATTATATTTGGTTAAAAAGTGCAACTCTGAAGATATGGGGAATTACTTTTGAATATGAAGTAAAAGTACAAATACTTTGTCTGACAAGAATTTTGCCCATCAACTTTTCGATAATTTTTGGCATTAGGGTCGCTCATACATTTTATGATTAAATAGTGTTTCTCGACGTAAAGAGTATATAATTAACACTCGGCACCGCCGAATAGAGCATTCTTACTTGCTTTTAACTCACCGTTTGTTGGGTGTTATCCATAGCACCTGCATTTTCTACTTCCGCACGCCACGTCTTTTCAACATCTTCAATGGCGAATTTCTTTATTGCGGTTCTATAATTGATGGAGTAGACTTTGCTACATATTTGAGCTATTAAGGTGGCCAAACAAATCAGGGCATACTAAAATTGCGGGAAGAAAACAAAAATACATTCGTTATTAAAAACCATGGAAGTAATTTTAGTCTCGATTTACCGTGGCCGTCATACAGATATGCTCGTGACAAATTCCGCAGAATCCCAATAAGGCAGCACATAGATTTACGCCACCAACGATGTACATGTATATTACATAGCTAGGTGGGGCTCTGTTCAAAGTCACTGTGGCCAAAACAATTAAACAAATTCCTCCAACCTAAAAACCAAATAAGCAAAAAAGATATTAATATAAAAATTACATATTAAGGCAGTATGTTGTTATTTGAACATTAAAAGCAAGAGGTTTTCATGAACAACATATATCTAGTACATACATATCTTGTGGGTCGATTTATAAGGAAGGTGTATTTCTACTCCTGCTAAAGCCTACCCCATAATTCGCCAAAAATCATTACACAAAAAATATGTGGCGTTCAGTCTACTAGAACTACCGTTACAACAAATATCAAGTAATTACCAAGGCAAATACATACTTGGTAGCACAGGTGATTATTTTTAGTTTCTTGAATCAATTAGCTTTCAGATGTGATTTCTTTTTTTTTTTTTTTTTGCTTTATTTACAAAAACGTTAACATTTGACATTTTATTCTACTGATTTTTGGTGTTAGAAAATTTCAGCGATAAAAAGTGGAGCTTTTAAAGTGTTTAGCAAATATTCAGACTGTGACAGCTGAAATCACTTTATACTGACAAAATGCACAGGAGACATGCAATAAACTCGTCACTCGCTTGATTTCGTACATGCGATCGGCTCTGCATGAAGCAAAAATCAAAAGTTTTTTCATATTTTTATTTCACCGATTTCTTCCTCTCGTGTGCACTATTACGCGCCAGAAAAATCCTCATTTGCTTTGAAATATGCAGATGAAAAAACAGAAGCAAAATGAGTAAGCTGTAGTTCATTACGTTTCTTTATAGAACAATCGGACCTTTCTGGGACCCAAGTGGGCCGATCTCATGGCGAGCAGCCCGCGAAACATTGTGTTTCTTTATGCATACATACATACATACATATATATATATATATATATATATATATATATATATATATATATATATATATATATATATATATATATATATATATATATATATATATATATATATATATATATATATACATATATATATATATATATATATATATATATATATATATATATATATATATATATATATATATATATATATATATACACATATATATATATGTGTGTGTGTGTATACATATATATATACATATATGTGTGTATATACATATACATATATATATATATATATATATATATATATATATATATATATATATATATATATATATATATATATATATATTAGGGCGGTCGATTTGTAGGGAGTGAAAAAATTCACCAATTTCCCTATGATTTCCGTATTCTATGGGTTATTCCATGAAAATTTACCGTAGGAACGATACGTCTTCGTCAAAATCGAGTCCCCTACTTTTTTTTGGTAGATTTTTTCCCAAATTGACGTTCGTATGAAATATTACCTACACGTTCACATCCATAACTCAAAAACTATCGATCGGGGTTTAATCGCGCGTTGGAAATGTGAACTCATTTTGATCAATTTACAAAAAAAATCATCAACATTGGTCTAACGGTTCAAAAGTTACGGGCATTTTTGTCCAAATTTTGGAGCATTTTTCCATTTTTTTCATGATTTTGTCCAAGAATATTACTTTCATGTCCATTTTTTTGGCTCAATTTTTTTGACTTACGAAGCTAACGAACCTTACGTTACGATTGGACGACTGGCTGCCACTGCTAAACGAGTTGCAGGAAAGAATGTAGAAGGCGCTATGGCGACGACACTAGAAAGCCGTACGAAAACATCCAGACTTGAAAGCAAACAAGACTTTCAGAAAAAATAATGTTTTTTTTCACATTTTGTCTTTTACTACACTCAAATTGAATATTTTTTTTTGATAATAGGTTGATAGATACTTTATCATCTCTTAATTTGAATTTTTGTAGAAAAAAAAAAGTAAAAAGGGGAAAAAATCAGAAGTTGGTTTTATGTGTTATTTTGTTTTAGCAATATCGCATAAATTAATCAACCGAATTCGATAAATTTGGGCTTAAACTCTTCGTTTTGAATTGCAAATTGAATTAAATGATGGACTGAGCCAAAAAAAAAGGCCATGAAAGTAATATTCTTGGACAAAATCATGCAAAAAATGGAAAAATGGTCCAAAATTTGAACAAAAATGCCCGTAACTTTTGAACTTTTTACCAACAAAAAGTAGGGGGGTCGATTTCCGATATTTGTTTTCATGGAATAACCCATAGAATACGGAAATCATAGGGAAATTGGTGAATTTTTTCACTCCTCCCCACAAATCGACCCGACCTAATATATATATATATATATATATATATATATATATATATATATATATATATGTATATATATATATATATATATATATATATATATATATATATATATATATATATATATATATATACATATATATATATATATATATATATATATATATATATATATAATATATATATATATATATATATATATATATATATATATATATATATATATATATATATATATATGTATATATATACATATATATATATATATATATATATATATATATATATATATATATATATATATATATGTATATACATATGTATATGCATGGTTTTTTATTTAAGTTTTTAAATTTGTAGCATTTGACAAGAGTTTCATTCTAATTAAAATATTTAGTAATTTTTATATTGTTTAGTTAGCCCTGAAGTACAAAAGGCATAGTTTTTATATTTTATAATTTTATACGTATAATATAAACATTAGTTTATATTATATTTCCAACACCGAGATTAGGACTAAACATTTTGGGCCTACGCTGATTGTAAATGAATATTCAGAACATGAGTTGAATTTAAAAACAATGCGGTCAGCACTTGTGAAATTTCAAATGCCAAAACATGGCCTTTTTTATTTATAATCGAAGGCCGTTTTTAGCTGAAGACATAAAAACATAACCCTGCATGCCATAGTTTTTCATAGTCAAATTTTAATTTATTTTTATTGGAATTTTACAATAATAATTATTTTACATGTAAGCATGTGCGATGTTTTGTACAAAGCCTGGTGTGTTAGTCATACGTGAGCCAATACTTTTAAAATAAATTATTACTGGCATGTTGTGGTGTATCAATTAGATATCAACAAACACTGAATATGAACGATGCTTTCACTACTAATTTTTAAGGCCGAATTCAGTGCAGAAATACATATGTACACATGTTAACAATATTATAAAATAATTAATTAAGGAGAATTTAATGCCCAAAATGATATTAGAAGCCATGAATGCTAGGAGGGATATTGAATATACGCATAATTATTTAATATTTCTTAAAATACATACAAATTTATTTCCAAAATTCACTAATAAGGTGAATGATGAGATCACCCAACGAATGGCTATTTAATTCATTGTTTCAACTTGCTATAAAAGCTTTTTAGAATGCGTAAATTAGACAATGTTTAATACTTACTGCCATCAAGGAGTTGATGATATTTAGAGTGCATTTCATCATACCTGAAGTACAACCCATTTTGTTTTCTATTGTATTTCTGTTTAAAATACAAAAACAAAACCAAATTAAAATTTAAACATCCAAATTGGAATATGATAATTTTTAAACATTTGTACAATGTAAGTAGATATGTACATACATATGTATGCATGGACACATACATTTGTATGTATGTACATATATAATTTTTTTTAGAAATCAAAAGACAAAAACATGTGTGTCATAAATTTTATAAATAAAAGGTATTTCACAAAGTAATATTTTACCGACTGTATTTATTTGGTATATTTAATAACAATTTATTAAAAATATGTATACAAAAACGTTGTTTTTCACAATTAACTTCGTTGAAATTCAAATATTGAATGAGCAACGTAGGTGTATTATTTTCAGACAATATTCTCAGCGCTAAGCTTTTCTACAGCATTTCAAATAGGTATAATCGAGTCTGTTAAAAATGTTTTACTAACTTGGCATCAACAGCAACAAGTCACATGCAAACAAGCAATCCACATTAAAACACTCCCAATTCCATGATGTTGAGGTACTCTTCTGTATGTTTAAAATAAATTAAAGCTTTATTTTATATTTCCGTGAATAAAGCTTTTGCGTTTTTTTTTCTTCTCTTTGTCAAACTGAGGAGGTACACAATGACTACTTCGTTGAGTTGACGAATTTTTCAACTGTTGAAATATAATTTAGTAAACTGTTACTGTTTGCAAATTAAAACTAATTGAAAATAGCCAACTCACTTGGGGAATTTCAACGATGACATCTGGCATCATAACGTTAAAAAGTTTTACGACAGTTCAAAAACGTTGTTTTTGCGCTCCAAACAAAAAAGTCATAAAATAATAGAGCTTCATGAACTGTGTTTAGGGATTCGTTATTACCAAGGTTGGAAAAAAAAAAGTGAATAACGGTATCGCTATAGATAACGGTATTTTTACCATTTCGGTAACGGTATTTCCGGTACATACCATACCGTTACTGCGTTTCGGTATTACAGTTCAGATGTTAATTCAAATACAAAGTATTAACTCTAAAAGGCTATATGTGCCGAATATATGCATATACGTTTGTAACGGGTTATCCATTTCGTGGTTTGAAAAGTATAGGACTGGAATTCGACATCTGTCATTTGCTTTAACAACTCATCAGTAGACTTGAAAAATCAAAAAAGAATGTTTGAAGGCCAACTATTTATTCCAAAATTCTCATGAAGAACTTAAGCTACGGTCAGATTGGTCAAATATTTGAAAGCAAACATCAAATATTAGTTCGCTGTAATGTGACCATAAAACAATTACTATCGGCAAACAAAAATTGATAAGTTAGCGTACAAACAAAATTGTTTTTTGGCAAACAAAAATGTGTCTAATGTGACCAAAGTGTGAACACATGTTGGCAAATATTTTCCTCTTTTTACGGCAACAATTATTTGATCTTACAAAATTTTTGTAAGAGCAAACGGAAATATTTTCCATACAAAAAAAAGCTTTATGAATGCTATACATGATTTTTAATCACCGTCTAAATAGCGGCTTTTATAGCAAAATACCCATGTATAAATACAGAAACTAAATTAAGGTTTTTTGTTATGTTTTATTACTCATTGAAGTATTTTTGTTTCAATAAAAATAATTTTTTTAATTTACTGCCTGGCTACCGATGTCACTCGACATCGATCGCTTGCATAAATACATGCAAAGCAAAAACAACATTTTAAATGTCTGCGATGCCCATGAGAACAATACTATGTGTTCTTACTCTTAAACCCCTAGATAGCTGTACCTTTGTAATTGTAGTAAATACTTCCTGCATTAGCTGGCACAGTCAGACAACATGTTTGCCATCCAGTGATCCTAGGCAATTGGGAAAGTTCCACAATTTTAGGAATTCCTCAGAAACATCTAACCATTCCTCCTCGGTTAATGGTACCTAAGTTAAAAATTAGCCAACAACAATGGTATAATTTTCTTTAAATTTCTTTAAATATTCCGGCTGCAACACTTTGTAAATAGCTTCACATACATCCGGAACAATTGTTGAAATGGTATTGTGGGGAATCCGGAAAATGTATTGGAGGGATCTAAAGCTTTCGCCAGTCGCGAGATACCGCAGTGTTACTGCTAAACGTTCCTTTGCAGAAATCGGTTTCCGAAGCCTAGTAGTTTGCTTTATAATTAGCGGCTCCACCAGTTCGAGCTAAAAAAAATTGTGAAATCTCGGTTTTTATGCAATCTTTCTGATATGTCTTACCAAGTAATCGAAGTCAATTGCGTTCATCCGTAAAAAGTTTTTGTATAGCTCTGAAGTTTCTAAACGGAGCTCGCGAAGCAGTTTTGAACAGCATCCAATCTCCTCTCGACGTTGTACCCATTTCCGTACCCATAGTCTTTTTTTCTTTTTTTTAATTATTTCTTGCTCTTGTAAGACAAAAACTGATGCTGCTCCGCAGCTTAACAAAAGGAAATCTTCAATTTCTTCCATAATTTAATTTTTTTTTTTTTTTCAATGAAATAATTTTTTGTTTTTTCACTGTTTGAGCAAATATTTTTTTAACGGCAAATAAACTTTTCAGTGTGACCATGGCGAAAACATTTGCTGTCAAATAAAAATTTCTGTTGTTTGACTGATGTTTGAACTAACAAAACAGGCAAACAAATATGGCTAATGTGACCACAAAACAAAATTGGTTTGAATTTTCATTTTGTTTTCCCAAAAACGGGCAAATATTTTGATTCAAATATTTGACCAATCTGACCGTACCTTTATTCAAAAATTCTCAGCAGTTTAGACGGTTGAAAAAAAAAACAGAAAGCATTAAGGCTTATTTTTTGACCTAAAGTAATAAATTTCAATTGGCTCTTATCGTGAATAAATAATTAAGTTCATTTTTGAATAGTTTTACTTCTTGATACTTTCAAGATACTTTCAAGAATTTTTGGTAGGGTCACCCGTTGTAAGGAAATGCTATAAAAAGTAAAGGTGTTGCAAGACGTAAAATGCGTTCTGTATAAAAAGTTTGTTTGATCATTTCTGATTCTCATTTTGTTCATCAGAATTTTGGAATAAGTAGTTGGGCTTCATACATTCTTTTTAGATTTTTCAAGTTTACAGATGAGTTGTTTAGTAGCAACGAAATGTCGGCGGCATATACATAGACGGCCGAAAAAAGACAGAAATCATTAAGGTATATTTTTTAGACCTAAAGTATTAAAAAACTATGTGAGAAAATTAACTCCTTGATATATAGAATTGAGGATATAATAAAATTATGTAACGAACCAGAGAAAAGGAAAAATGAAATAAATATTTGTAGCCTAGAAACATTAAAAAAAGAGTTTCGAAACCATTTTATAGCCCTCTTGAATACCAATCTATTAAATGATTTCCAAATTATCCAATTACTGGAAGAACGTGGTGAATTTGATGAAAACATACATTACAAATGATCCTCACTAATGTAACAGATGTTTTGATAGGAATACAAATCAAAATTTCCATCAGAACTCATAAGACTCCCGGTTCAATTATTATTCTAAAAGGCTCAAAAATAATTATAATCACAATAAAAGAATGAAGGAATGCGATTCGCTTCAATGCCAATGGAAGTGGAAAATTTTTAAATTTGCTGCAGGCAATTACTCTCCATTTTATGGAAAATAGATTTTATGAATTTTTAGTAGACCCTGGGTCATGCATAAGTATAATTAGATTTAATACATTACCAACAGAAAGTAAAAAAGTCAACATAGTTAGCGTAAAAACGACTAAAGGAATAATCTTAGATAAAGCACAGGAAGTTACTAGTGGTCGATCAGGTATCAGTTTGACTTTATTTGTTCATGACTTTTGTCAGAATCATAACGGACTATTATAGTGTACAAAAAAGCGGTCATAAACATTACAAAAAATCTATCATTTTGAACGATAGAAAATAATTTATCCTGGATGAAAACCAAGATGAAAAATCATTGTGCAACCCGGAAGAAAATGAGAATAAAAATAAAGTAATTAAAGTCGAAACAAATTCATTACAGAGGTTAAGTAATTTAAACATGGAAGAATAACGCTTTAGGACTTTGCGCTAGGACCAGCGATTTTTAGGCATTTATTTAACTTTATAATGGAACTATCTGATTTTAACTATATGAAATTGTATTCATAAATAATATCTTTGGGAATATTGGCATAATTTTCCCATTCTATTCAAGGACAATATTATTGTTAAAATTATCTTTAAAGAATATACTTACATTTGTGCCACATCAACTTCAACATATATAAATATATACATTAATCGGGTTTTATTGAACAGATTTATTATTTTACATAGACAAAAATCTTAATCACACTTTATTTAAGGGAATATATCACTCTTGCTTGTTTTTTTTTTTTTTTTTTTGTAACGATTAAAATTTTTCGAACCAGTTTTGAAGCTAACTGATGTTTTTATTATACTATTGCGATATTCAAACGGTCTCATATTGTGTCATAATGTCAGAAAGTACTAACATTTTATGATAGTTTAAAAAAATTGTTGTTGTGCTGCAAACAAAAATAGTCATAAATTAATAGAACTACATGGACTGTGTTTAGTGATTCGTCATAAGTTATCAACATACATCTGGGGCGAACGGCTAAAATGCCTGCCGCAAATTATATTCTAAAAAAATATTTTATATATGTATATATACATAAAAAAATCCTTATATGCGTATAACGCTTTTCTTTAACAGCTGAATCATATTTGATATAGCACACTACTTTATGACAGCTTGCTCACAGCAGTCATATATTTTCGTGCTATTATTTTAAGACTTCTGACTTTAGGACGACCATTTGAATACCGTATATGTAAATACAAACTATATTAAGAAACTATTAAGTATATTTTTAGTTTTCTACATGTCAAAATTTCGTTACAAACCACCGTCTCATTCTATTCGTTCAATAACTCTGTTCTGTTAGAGACGAAGAAATATGTATGTATATAAAGAAAGAAATATTAATAAATAGATACATTATTTTCTTTTAACATTTAACTGCTGCAATAATCTCAGATTTTTATCGAAAACTTGCAAAGATGTCACGCAAAATATTTACCCATCAGGTTTCCCTCATATCCAATTAACATTCGATCGCCGGTTTTCGTTTTTTAAACTGCTGTATAAGAGCCAAGCAAGTATTGCTGCAGCAATCTAAGCAAAAAGTAAAAAAAAAAACTTTAAATACGTTTGGCAAAATGGAATATCTATTAGATTAGTTAACCATATGGGAAAATATATATTAATGAAAAAAAATTTAGAATTTTCGTCCAATATCGGTTCTTCCGGTAATTGACAAAATCTTTGAAAAAGTAATTTCTGAACAATACACATATTATTTATTATTTGATCGACAATATGGTTTCAAAAAAGGTTGTGGGTCTACTGAAGCCTTTGTTAATGTCATTCATTACATATGTAACGGTCCTGATGGGGGTCATAAGGGTGTCGCAGGTGTATTTTTTGACTTATCGAAAGCTTTCGATTTGGTAGATCATATAATATTAATTGAAAAATTTTAATATTATGGATGTTCTAGTAAATAGCTGGAAATATTCGACGATTACTTACGGGATAGAAAGCAATTTGTGCAAATAGACGAGGCTAGAAATTCTGAGATTGGTGTGGTTTGTGGTGGTAAAGTTTTCATCAACGACATTAAAAATATCCCCTTTAATGGAAAACTCTTTATGTACGCTGACGACATTTGCCTGTCATACATATAAACGAGCTGTGTCCAATTTTTGAAGTGAGAACACAAGTCTATAGTTTTATAATTCAGTATAATTCAATTTATTTAGATTTAATATAGAGTTAATTAGGATTTAAGGATTTTTTTAAAGAATGATGATTTGGATGAATGATTAAATAATTAATATTTAACGTAAACTGAATTTAGCGTTTTAAAACTGACAACTGACCACTTTATAGAAGATAATTTTAAATGATTCAAAAATATAATTAATTTCCACTTCAACTGACCACTTACAACTGCTCATCTGCAACTGTGTTACTGTTTCTACTTCTCTTCTTACTGCTTGCCAGAATTAGTTAACCCATTGTGACCCCTACATACAATTACAACTACAAAGAAGTACTTAGAAATCAAATTGAATATGTCGCTTCAATACTATCTGAATAGCTGAGATTTAATAAGTTAATTTTTAACGCAAGAAAAACTAAGCTAGTACGCCTTAGGCCGCTCCTAACAAGAAACGACCATCATATTGATGGTGAAGTAATTATTGAATCTGAATGTGTTAAATATCTTGGAATGCTATTAAATTGCAACGTTTCATGGGATGATCACATTAATTACATAAAATCAAAAGTTTCTTCTGGAATTGGTATTTTATGTAAATTTAGAAATAAATTGGACCCAAAAGCGAAAATGTTGATCTATCAATCTCTGATTCACTCATACCTATCCTAGCTTCCAGCAGAATATTTTTATAAATCGACTTCGTCTATGCGTTTGTTACCGCCAGCCCAAAACAAGGCATTAAAAATAGTTTTCAATCTTCCATTGCGTTATAGTACAATTGACTTATTTCAAAGATATGCTAAAATTATACTGCCAATAAAAGGCCTCCGTAAGCAACTTGAATGGAATCGGTTTTAGCTCTATTGAGTTTTCTTTTGTTGGCACACATACGGGAAGAGCAACTAGTCAATCTATCTCAACTTGAATATTGTCAGATGTCGACTTGAAGTAACTAAGCAGCGGATGCGATTTGCTGGTCCAATTGAGTACAGCCACCTTCATGATCGCCTAAAAAATATCTCAATACTTTCGACTTTTAAAAACGCAATAAAAGAATATTTATTAGATAACATCGAAATACTTCTTGCAAATTGAATCAAAAAATAAAATGGTAAATTGATATATTTTTACTTATACATACATATATATATATATATATATATATATATATATATATATATATATATATATATATATATATATATACATATTTTTTTTTTTTGTTACTTTTATTATTAGTTTTTAGTTAATTATTTGAAGTAATTTGTTGCCAGTTTCGCCTCTATAAAGCCTTTTTTTTGTGGCGCTGAGGCATAAATAATTCATGAAAGTATATACAATTTGCAAATAAAATAAAAAGAAAATAAATCAGTTTAGGTTGTGCTAGAGATAGATAAAAGTTAGCATCTCTTATCCAAATGGAAAGATCATACTGCTTTTATTGGTTCTCTTAGATATACATATGTATTTCTTTTTTAATAGAACGACATTTACATGCTCTGCAAGTTGTCTTGTTTGATATGCTTGCAAGCTTTCTTCACATCAATCCTTATGTTAAGCTTAAGCGTGAATTATGTTAAAAAAAATATGTACATATGCCACTTACTTCTCCAATTATTAACAAAACATTCACAACACTAAAGGTAAACATTTTGTCGGCCAAGTATTCTTCGAATTTCAATTGGCATCCTTCATCGAACAAATTTTCGGAAACGGCACAATTGTGTGCTTTGCAGCATGTTTTCGGTATTTCATGTCCTATCGTCCGATAATCTTCAGTACTGTTCACGCCACAACAGTGCAACTAATGAAGTGATAAGTCTGTTTAAAACTATTTTTCGTTTGTTTCAAAATAAAATTTACTTACCCAATTCTCATAATAGGCCAATGCTCCTGGTTCTTCACTTTCCAATGACCACAGCTTATCAAAACCTCTCCCTACGCTGCCGGATAAACCATCCTTAGAGCCAAGCGATGCCATGCTCGTCATCAACAATTGTATTAAAATTAAGACCGTCAAGATCAACATGTACTACAAAAACACTTAAGTTTCGGAAAATCTTTTAAGAACATATCACATTTCGTTAACATACAACAATCAATTTTCTTCTGGACTCGTGAATGGCTGCCAAACAGCCAAATATTGCAATTATTAAAACGATGATACCAAGTGTTATTATGAGACCACCAGCAGCATATTCTCCATGATCGACTTTTGTATCAGTTCCACTTATCACGATAAATATGCCAAAACCGACCAATATCAAACCTAATACCTAAAGTAAATTACATAATGCATTAAATGTGTATATGTATTTGCTCTGCACTCATTATTTACAAACTTAAAATTGAAGTCTAAAATAAGAATGATAAAACTAAAGATTACGCTAAGCGCACTATTTTTCGTTCGATGACCCATGCAAGGGTCGCAAATTTTCACGTATTTCCAAATAACGTAAGTCTTTGTTTAGATTGAAAACATTTGTACCCATATTCATAAAAACTACTGAAGGTTTATTACACTTTTATTTGACAAATATTTCGTCGAAATACGTCAAATAAGAGCTTAATAAACTTGCAATAATTATTATGAATATGGCCTTTATTATAGAATAAATATGAATGTCATAGAAGGTATTGTATAAATTTGAAACAAATCAAGAAATAAACACAAATAATATTCTTCTAATTATAAATTTTGTAAAATTAAAATTCGCATTTATGCAACAATATAAATATTAAAAAATAATAATAAATTAGTTAAAAAGAATCCCACAAGTCCATCAAAATTTTTAAAAATTCCCAAAAAAGGAATTTTTTTTGCCATATTTCTCTCTATATAAGCTTTGGCGATAAATTCCATCGGCAAGTTTTAAAAACTTTTCCAAGTATTAAATACTCAGAATACTTTAGCTATCAGCTGTCCAATTCGAGAGATGTTTACCTAAATTAGAGCTTTCCTTGAAAAATGGGTCGATTTCGCTAGACTATGCTGCCGAGAGCGAACACAATTTTTAATCTCTTTATTCTTCAGAGTATTTTGTAAAAACATGCCGTTTTCAATAATAAAAAAAATAATGAACTTAATTTTCCCCCAAAATATGCTAAAATATATTTTTCCAATTTTTAATCTGTTTTGCAAATAACTTTTTACCCACAAAAGAATTTACCCAAATTTTTTTTTTTTTTTTAATATTAATACTTGTTATAATATTAATAATTGTTAACAAGTGAGCAACATTTGAAAAAAATCGGGAATGTTTTGGACTCACAGGTGTCTAGATACTGAACTCAGTTCGTTAAAAAAGCAAAATTTTTTACTGAAAAATCTCGATATTTATATGAGTTATGCTGGCCTCAATATTTTTTTTATATCCTATTGAGAAGAACTTAACAATAAGAAGTTTTTATAAACATACGAAAAATAAGAAAGTTGTATAGTATCGAAATTTTCGCATACCATGTTATATAGGCCAAACTCAAAATTAAAACTTAAATGCTCCTATGATAAATTTTATATATATATATATATATATATATATATATATATATATATATATATATATATATATATATATATATATGGGTCAATTTCAAAAAAAATGCAATTTTTGTGTCCCCACACTTTATACTACTATTTTAGGTAAAAAACACAAAAACAAAAATAAACAAAATTGTGAGAGTGAACAGCGAGGAATATGTAACAAAAAAACGTAATTCTAAAATTTGTATGTTTGTTTTTTTGTTTTTTCAGAATAGTGTTTTGTTTCCCCCTCTGACTCCTTCCATACAAAAGCAGGTGTCCCCCGTTAGAATTTTTAGTAAACAGAATAAAATAAAATCAAGGAAAAAGTAAATATGCAACATTTAATAACGGTTTTCGAATAATTGCGTTTCTTTCTTAAGTTTTGATTTGTTAAAGTCGTCAAAACTTAATTAGTAAGAATTTGGCGTTGCAAACAAAAGTTGTCCCCACAATTTGCGTTGAGCATCACTTTTTTATAAATCAAGTAATATTACTCGTTTTCAATTTTCACTTAAGTAAAGTAAATAACGTAAGAAAAGTACAATATTTAATTATTACAAAAGTGAAAAAGCGAAAAAAAAATCTATTAAAAAAAGTGTGCATATGCGTAGTTTTCGTGAACGCCATGGTAAGGGCACGATAAAATTTCATGAGCGTCACGCTAATTTTTTAAAAAGTGATTATATTAAATGTAAAAAATTTAAGTTGACAACCACTGTTTACAAGGTTTCAACTCATTTTTTTATGATTTGTGAGTTTAAGAAATAAATTGACTACAATAAGAACCAAAATAGGCAAACATTTCATGAGCATCACTTTTGATTTATATTGATTCGTAGCTTAAAATGCTTAATTTTGATTTTATTTTTTAATTAAAAGCATCCCTCCATCCCTCCATACCGGCATAATTTATTTAAAGAAACTTGAAAAGCACGTGAGCTTCTGCACGATTTCTTCGGATTTAAATCATGGACCCGGTGCTATTTGGGCTCATTTAGATCCAATAATTGATTATTTGAAAGATTGTGCTCCAGAAATATCGACCATACACTTCTTTTCGGATGGGCCATCTTCTCAGTATAAGCAAAAAAAACAATTTTTTCTTTTTCTGCAATCGAATATTTGACAAAATATTTCCATGCGCAACATGGTAATTTTTTGAGAAACCTCATGGAAAAGGTGCAGCAGATGGAGTTGGTGCTGTCGTGAAGCGAACCGCAGATTCGCTTGTTGCTCACGGAGCAGACATAGTAGGGGCAGAAGAATTGTACCACACGCTTCTAGGCAAAATTGATGTGAAATTGTTTTACGTTAGTCCAAATCAAATTTTCAACATCAACAAAACATTGCCCAAAAATTTAAAGACAGTTCAAGACACGAGAGGTATTCATCAAATAATTACGAAATCCAGAGGTGAATTGATTTACAGATCTCTCTCGTACTTTTGCAAATTAAACCTCTGGGAGACCGGAAATTTATGCAACTGCCACAAACTTAATTCAAAAGTGGTAAAAATGAATGAGAATGAAAAAAAACAAAACCGCTTGTCATTTCATGAAGTTTATTCAGATTCAGAATAAGAGCTCGAATGGAAATTTATAAATTAAAATAAGTTATTGTTTTGCGTCAAATATTTAAGTTTCTTCAAGAGTTACTTCCCTTTTTCCATTTTTGTTAAAGACATCAAAGAATATGTACATCTTAGTTTTGTATGAACATTTTTGTTTTTTTTTTTATTTACTTTTTGTAAAAGAATAAACTTTTTTTCGTTAAACATTAAATTTTGCATTATTTCTTGTTTACGTGCAACAAAATCTCTTGATCGTCACAAAATATCTTGAGCGTCACAAGTAGTTTTTTTCCTTAATATGCTTATAATTGCAGTTTTATTTAAATACATTGTTACAAACCTATTACTTTGCAAGTAACCTATAAGTTCAAGCCTTTTTTTTAATAAAAATTTACATATTTTTATCTTAAAATTTAAAAAGAACTAGTCACTTTAAAAAAAAATGAAAAATCAAGGTGACTAGTGATTTTGAGTTTATAATCGAAGAGGAGATTTTACAAAAGTCAGTCCTGTGCAACAAAAGAACATCGTGGTAAGCTTGTATTCCAAATATTTTTGCATTTTTAGTGATCTTTTATACACTTTTGGTGTGTGACGCTCAAGCTAGAAATCATAGAAAACCTTAAAAAAATTAAAAAATATTAATTTTTTTGAGAGCCTAAAAGTACCACCCGATTCTTCATCAATTTCTACATAAATTGGTCACTCTTACAGGCGAATTGAAAAAACTTTAAAAATAAGCAAAAAAAAACTCTTTATGTACGTTTTTTTTGAAATTGACCCATATATATATATATATATATATATATATATATATATATATATATATATATATATATATATATATATATATATATATATATATATATATATATATGTACCACTCGGGTATAATTCGCCCCTGCCATTCAAATTTTCAGATGCATTTTGTTACTTAAATACATATGTAGGTTTTTCCTTGTTGAAATCTGGATTCCACTAGGCCTGTTCACCTCAGCTGATGTGTTTAGTTACTCATCAGCTGTGTCTAGTCACTCTATGGCTGTATTCAGCTGCTTAAAGGTTAAATTATTCCTGACTTTGCCATACGGCCATACCACAACCATAGCCATAACCATAATTTTTTGTCTGGCAATAATTAGCGCCGCCATAGCCGTAAACAGCTGTTTATGTTTTATTTTTATAATTTCAATAGTGCAGTAGTAGTAACACAAGAAATGTGTGTATATATTTTGCAATCAGCTGTTTATGGTTATGGCAGAAAACCTAAATTCAATTGGTATCTATGGTTATGGCTATGGCATTATGTTAAGTCAGCACTGTTCATTTACAGTGCTGCCCATAAAGTTGGTTCGACCAGCTGTTTTATATGGCTACGGTTAAGTCGGGACTAATTTAACCTTAAGACAAACAGAACTAAAACGGCGTAAGGATTTTTGTAAAGCTTCGTATAGGCGGTTGTCGGATCTTACAATATTGTAAGACCTAACAACGTGCTGGCAATCTAGTAGAAATACAAAATTGTCAGCGTTAAGACAATTATCCGTTCAGACAATTGCCTGACAATAAATTTAGCTACCAACGAATATTGTCAGCTTACACGGATGTAAGATTTTCTACGTATCAAAAATTGTCACATGCCATTATTCATTCTTTATTTTTCTCGCTCAATAACCATGTTTTTAATTTGTTATACCCTTCACAAAAATGTATAAGAGTATATATTAGTTTGTGATTCCGTGTGTAACGCATTGAAAGAACCATCTAAGAAAACATATAGTATATATATTCTGGATCAGAATCAATAGAGATTACGATTAAGCGATGTCCGTCTGTAGTCGTTGAAATACCGAGAAAACGGTTTGAGATAGAAACCTCATTCTTTCGCCAAAAATGTGTTAAATTCCGGTGCTGGGTCTGCTATTGAAATTCAGTAAGATCGGTCCACGGATAGCCGTGATATATCCACCAAACCGGGTTTTGAGGGGTATTTTTGGCCATTTTTTGGTGAGATTTTTGAAATTTTTTTTCAAAAAAATCAAAAAATTTTTTTCAAAGAAATCGGCTTTATAAGCCATATAAAACAACTTTTGGTACAAAAATACAATCAGAGTGGTACATATATCATTGTGAAGGGTATTTAAGATTCGGAGAGCCGAATATAGCACTCTTACTTGTTTTATTCTCATTTCTGCAACTTTTTACCTCTCGTACTCACGTTTTTACTATTCTCTTGTTTTTTTTCTCCCTTTCATACACACACATTTTTCTTTATATTCTTTGTTATTACTCTGACAATGACGCCATTGTAAGGTGTTGAGAATTTATGCATCTTACAATATGCCAATGCCTGACAATGTACTAGCCATGATAACGTCAGAGTGTTCAGACGATTGCCAGATAACTGATAATTAATCGTTAGGACGGTGGTCTGTCGATGCTTTTGCTTTCAAAATTGTCAGGAAGAAATTGTAAGTTCTCACGATTGGTTAGAACTATTCTATACATTTTCTGACAATATTGTAAGATCTTACAATCGTCTATACCTAGCTTAAAACTTAGTTTTTCCAACGCTAAAAACCGTTAAAAACGTTTTTTATTAAATGCATTTGTATACTTACCGTACATATAAAATTGAACAGCAGCAAAATATGTTTAACTGTTGAAGATACTAGACTCATTTTTTATGTTTATTTGTTCCCCTTTTGTATATGTAACTGTGTTGTCAATATATATTATCCATTCGTTATGATTTCGCTTAATGCGGGTTATCAAAATAAATATTACATATGTATGTATGTCGATATTACTTAGTATATTATTTAAGACGCAAATTCGTTCACTTTTCGTTTTTATTTGGGCTGTTTATTACAACAAAAAATTTATAATTGCCTTTTTAATTTAATAAAATCCAAATATATTTATTTCTTTACTGAGATTTGTCTCTTGTTATGTAAAAAAAATAGTTTTACTTATTTTATTTGTGAATGATATTAAAAAATATTTGGTAACTTAAATAAGCAGTTTACAGTTTTGAAGATTATTTAACTATTAAACTTTCGTGGGTTACAATTTAAAATCCACTAACACTCTAAGATCTCTTGTTTGTTTTTAAAAAATATTCGATCTGTATTGTATTATTCTGCATAAACAAAGACTCCAAAGATCTTTAAAATATTTTCACTCATTTGTATCTCGTAGTTTGAAAGCGTTGCCACAATAACACAGACAATGCGAACGAAACTTCTTGAATCATGAATTTTATTTTGAAACATTGAACACAGATGCTTCTCGTTCGTTAGCCAGCACTAAATGAGGTCATGTTCCACTCTCACTTTTGGCTCCAACATTTTTCATTTATTTGTTTTTAAATTATTTGAATCACGACGAAAATAAGTGGGACTTGTATGTGCATACTTACATACATACATATGTACATACATATTTTCCCATCAATAAGTTGTTATGGATGTTGTGGCCATATTTTGAAGCAAGTTCAAAAGATGTTTTTATTAATAAATTATCAACCCACACGATCGAGTTGCAAGCATTTGTAAAATAGTTATTACTTATTTAAAAAATACACTAAACAAAATAATTAATCAATGCTACAATACATACACATAATTTTTTCCAATCAATATAGACATATATTTTATTTTTGTAACATTCAATCAGTGTTGCCAGTAAATTTCTCGAGAAAATACCTACCTACACATGCTTAAAAAAAAATCAGATTTTTCCCTACACGTTGAAAAAATTTCCTTTACAAAAATCACTACGCATTTTTCTCATTTAAATAGAAGAAAACCATTAGTTATTAAAAAGTATATATGTATGTTTATTAAAGCTTTTATTTTTTTATTTTTATTTATTTATTTCAGTCAATTCTACACACAAGACTTACAGTCTCTAATTACAGTGTAGAATGCTTAGTAAGAGAACACTATAATTACATTAATAGTAAAATATACCTAAAATATTCACAATGAAATATAAAATGTTCACAAAAAAAGAAGGAAATTAGAAAACATACATATGATCTTTGATAACAAAATAAGTAAAAAACTAAAATAAAATATGTACTTATAATTAAATTCAATTAAAACAAAAGAGTTTTTTAAAAAGTCACATGAATAGTTCTTATCAAATAATATTTTAAATGATAAATTCAATTCAGGTACAAACACAGGTTATTTTAAAATTAATATACACTTGTACTGCCATTCAACTAAGTTAAGCATGAGAACTTTTTTTTATACTTTCATTTAATTAAAGTATAAAAACAATGTAATTTTAAAATTATTATTTATAGTTCCTTTCAACTAAATCTGTAAATAATAAATTTAACACAGGTAAATAAAACAACAGGATATTTTAAAATTAATAAAGTTTTTTCGAATTTAATTTTCTAACATGACTATCATCAGTACATTCGAAATTTATGCAGTCTTTCAAATGTCTTGCAGAATTCATCTTAGGACAGAACTTGAACTTGATCTTGAGTGGCCCAATTTGTTTCCCTTTTTGGTACGAACATCTGTTATTATTGAAAAAATTCTTTCTGCATGGGCATTAACAAAATCGGTACCAATTTCAAAACATAAATTCGTCATTAAAAGTTTTCATTTTTATTCTTTTTATCCAAAATTGTTCCATATCTCTTTTTAAAAACATATTAATTTCACTTGTATTCGATTATTCGCCACTCATGCATGAGATCATTGAGACTTATGTTAAATTTTTTAGACAATAGTTAAAATTTAAACTCATCTTTTTTTTCTCCAAAAACATTTTCTGGGCTTAAGAATCCCATTTCTCTAAAGCCTCGTAGAGACTGTTGTCCGATCTAATAACGTGCTGGCAATCTACTAGAAATACAAAATTGTCAGCATTAAGAAAATTACCAGTACAGACAATTGCAAGAAAATATTACATTCTCATTGCCAGACAATAAATTTAGCTACCAACGAAAATTGTCAGCTTACACGTATGCAAGATTTTATACATACCGAAAATCGTCATTACCAAAATACACACACACACACACACACATGCCGCTCTTCATTCTTTATGTTCTGGCTCAAAAACTATATCAAAAATTTTTTTTTGGTTCTCTTTCTGCAACTTTTTGTCTCTCGTACTCACTTTTTTACTATTCTCTTGTTTTTTCTCCCTCTCGTATGCAGACATTTTTCCGTAGTATTCCTTGTTATTACTCTGACAATGACGCCATTGTAAGGTGTTGAGAATTTATGCATCTTACAATATGCCAATGCCTGACAATGTACTAGCAATGATAGCGTCAGAGTGTTCAGACGATTGCCAGATAACTGACAAAATTGTCAGGAAGAAATTGTAAGTTCTCACGATTGGTTAAAACTATTTTAAACATTTTCTGACAATATTGTAAGATCTTTCAATCGTCAATATCTAGTTTAAATATCGAATCATTATCTAGTGGGAATCTATTTTGAATTTCTTGTAGTGCCGTTAAGTAAAACTCTCCAGGGAGCTTTTTACATAGATAGATGTAATATGTCTATATTATATCTAGGTATACATTCATGTAGATATAATATGTCGCCAGCTTTGTAAACCACAAACAACTCTGGAAATATGTTTTTAAGCGGTTTTACTGAAAAGAAAATTTTTTAACGGTTTTGAAAAAAATATTACTAAAACGTTATGTTTGCATTTATTTCATAAATAATGCAACATGGTGAAAAAATCCCTACATTTGTAGTATCAAAAATACCTACACATAGGGATTTTCCCCTACTTCTGGCAACACTGCATTCAATGGAAGAATGGAAAGCGATTTATTTCGAGTGACTTTTACCGCTGAGATTGGATACCTAATGAAGCATACATATATATAGCATGCTCAAAAAAAGGACCGAATAATGTTCATGAATGATGCCACCAACGACTCATACGACACTTGATTCAAAATTATACAAAATCGAATGAGAGTGCTAAAAGTGATGCAGAAGAAATATTTTATTTCTATTATCTTGTATTGTATGCGAATGTACATTTATTAGGGGACGTTCACACTTAAACTTTTGCTTGTAAAATCTTCCCCAAAACAAAAGATGGCATGCATATAAGTAAGTGGGGTTTTGCACTTGGGATATTGAAAAACAGACTGACGAAGTTTGTTGGCGCGGAAGTGGTGCGGCAGAGAGCGTAGTACACCACTATCCGTACGAGATATTTATGAATATTTTTGTTGTTGTTGCTTTACTTTTGCCATTGTAATTGTATTGATGAAAGATCCGTGTTTGTGATATTTGCACAGGGGCTGTGTAGGAATCGTCGAGATAGTTCAAAAGTTTGTCTGTCTTTCAGTTGCCAAAGTGTAAAACCGCTCTAAGTAATGTTAGATGAATATACATATGTATGGATACATCAGGGAACAAGAAAAAAAGTAAAATATTTACCGCCAGTTTCACCATTTAAAATCTGTTCGAGCTTTAGAATAAGTACATATAATTAAAACAGAAACAAATTTCAAAAGCTTTTTATTGTCCTAAATGTACTATATATTTCTGCGAACGCTCAAATATAATCGAAATCGTGAAACAGGCAGTTAAGTTTCACAACAGCACATTTGATTGGTTTGTTTGCTAAACGAACGAAAACAAAACTCAGAGCAAATTTGTGTCTGCTCAGCAAAGCTTTTGGAAGATGAAACAGAAGCGAATTCATACAAATGATAATTTTTTGCTTTCAGATCAGTGTTGCTAGTTTAGGGGGTTTCCTCCTAGATTTAGGGTTTTTTTTTTCTTTCAGGGGTGAATTTGGGGCGTTAAATTCTTTCTGAGAAAATTTAGGGGGAAACAATTTATTTTTGGGGTATTATTAGGGGATTTCTGTATTTGGTTAAACGGTAAAATGGCAGGAGTTAGAAGATTTTTCAACAGATAAATTTGAAGACTGTAACGATTTTTAAAGTGAAGTTAAGTGAAATATTTTATGTTCATTTGGTAGTTTCAAGTACTTTTTTTTTTGTTGAGTTGAATGAATTTTTTCCTTATGGGTCATTTCTTTGAATTTTTTCCGTTTCTTAAGAATTGGGAAAATTAAAATGTCTAAGAACCTTTGATAAAATTGAAACTCTTTTTATGAAAATGTCAAAAGAACTTAAAGAGCGAAACTCTTAATATTTTTGGAGACACTTAATTTTTTCTAGATACGCAGATAACAATTTCCAGCTGCCTATGAATATGTACTTAAGGTGGGATCACACGATTGCAGCAATGCACCAATTTTACACAATTTTTATTGGGCTGAATTGGAGCACAATAAAAAATTTGTCCCAATCAAATTCTCTGCAATCACGTGATTGTCACATTTTACTGAAATTTTATTGTCGCAAATTGCCGCAAAACAATTTAGTACCAATAATTGCCGCATTATAGTCACACGATTGTTATATTATACGGCAACTCTGAGAAACAGCTGTTGTAGCAGATGGTTTGTTCATTAAAAAGAAAGAAAATTGCTTCGGCTATTATTATAATGTTGTGCGGGCTGTAAAAGCAAAAAATGAATAGTAACAACAATTGAATTTTACTGATTGAAAAGCAAAAATCATGGAAGACGCGTTTAAATAAATTTGAAACTAAATAAATATATGTATGTATATTATATATGTATATCATACATAGTATGTATGTATATTATTAGCGGGCATTGTCTTCTTTGGTTGCCGCATGAGAACACAATAAATATTGGTGCATTTTTAGAATTTTTATTGGTGATTAGTTGTATGTCAAGTGTTCACACGGTTGTCGCATCAGGGTTGTATTTGATTGGGACAAATAGGAACAACATTCGTTTTGGTTGCCGCATGAGCCAATAAATTGTGCTATCACACGATTGGCACACAAAATGTAACAAAAATTGGTGTATTGCGGCAATCGTATGATCCCACCTTTAGATCTCAAAATATGTAAATACAAATAAATCGAAAATTTATAATAAATATACATACGCCTGTAATCATAACATATGCACTGAAAAATACATATAATGATTTGCAAACTAAAGCAGAATGTTAACTAAAATTTTTTTAGAGGGACTTTGTAGAAAAACATTGAATTTTAGGGGGTTTTACAATTTTTCTGGGTGGAAGAAATACATTGAACTGGGAACACTGTTTCACATGTAAAATTTTCTCTTCCCTTGTTTACAAAAAAGATGGCGTCATTTTATTTAAAGTTCTTAGATGGAAGAATTTTTTTTTTTTATTTTCATAGTATTTAAACCATAAATATAATAACGGCATTATGAATAATAAAAAACTTTATGCTAACTAACTTGCTGCTATCTTTTCCTTATGGAAATTTACATACAAAAAACTTAGCAGCTAGATAGTTAGCAAATGGTTTTTTATTATGAATAAGCCCTTAAGTGTTTAAGGCCTTGATACATTATCCTACTCAATCGTACGATTCATTCACTGAAAATTGCTAACAAAATCTGATAGAATTCTGTCCTATTTTAGAAATTCTTATCAAAACGGCCACACTATTATACTTTTGTAAGCAACTTCTAGAAGGCAACTATGATTGCATAAATATAGTAGATAGCTTTGAAAATTTTCAAAAGTTAAGCAATTCGGACAGACTAGTCAAAAAATCTTTCACACACATACACTTTTAGTGTAGCTATCACATTTTTTGGACACGCATGTTTTTTTCACGAGATCGTACGATTCCTTTAGCAAACATTCACAGCGTTATGTATAACCAAAAGTTGGCATGAAGTTAGCAAAGACTTTAACCATAAATGCCAAATAAACCGCTGATAACAAGCTGCTAAACACTTGTTAGCGAGTTGCCAAATACTTGCCATCTTCTGAAAAGCAGCTGTTTGCTGTCAATTTTTTGTAAACAAAATAAAAATAAAATTGTGTAGGAAATTAAAAAAATGGAAACTTTAGACGCTTTGGACAGCTTACAATACCTTAGATCCCGAAATCGCTCCAAAAAAAAAATACAAAAAGAGAAGAAACCCATTTTTGGAGTACAGCAATGAGGAGTTTCGCCTTAAATATAGGTTTTCCAAGGAGAACTCCAAAAAATTAATCAGGTTGGTGGAAACTGACCTTAAAGGAAAAGGAACAAAAAATGGTGGTTGCATCCCTCCATATACATATACAAGTCCTAGGGGCATTAAGATGTTGGGGGCGCAATAATGTCCAAGATGACTGTGCTGAATATCATGGATTCTCCCAGTCTGCGATGAGCCGAATATGTAGAAGAGTTGCTGAAGCTTTTGCTAAAAAGGCCAAGGACTTCATAAAAATGCCAACATCAGTGGAAGAACAAATTATAACTATGGAGAAATTTAAGGAAATAGCTGGGTTTAAAAATGTTATAGGAGCTATTGATTGCACCCATATACGCATGAAAGCCGTCGGTGGCGACGATGCTCAATTATATGTCAATCGCAAGGGATACTTCTCTCTAAATGTACAGGTATTTACGTTTAATTCTTGAAGTTATATGTTGGAGATTTTTACAGAGTAATTTTATAATTAAATACATATGTTTGTGACGCGTCTTTAAAAATAACAGATGTTGTTGCCTGTTGGAGAGGAAGCACACACGACTCTAGAATATTTAATGAAAGCAAAATAAAAGAAAGATTTGAAGAAGGTGAATTTACGGGTCGATTATTAGGAGATGGAGGTTACAAGTGCACAAACTATTTATTTACACCTGTGCAGAATCCCAAAAATTTTCAGGAAGAACTTTATAACAAATCCCATATATAAACGAGAAATGTTGTTGAGAGGGTTTTCGGGGTTTGGAAGAGCAGATTTCGAATTCTTTTGGATAAAATGCGAATTTCTAGAATCAATGGAAAAGTTTTAATTGTAGCTCTTGCCGTACTCCACAATTTATCAATTATTTATAATGAGGAAGATCTTGGTAAGATTATTTTAAATTTAAATAATTTTAATTTGCTAAAAGAAAAATGCTGCTGTTACTTATATAGATGAGGACGATATTGAAAGCCATGACTCACCTACTGAAACTTTACGGAATAGCATCAGTGACGAAAGTATTTCACGCAGCATTTACATTCAACAAAATTTTTAAAAATGTTCTTGATTTTTCCTAATTCAAATTTACTACAATCACTTCTTGAATTTATATGTACTTAATAAATTATTTTTCTTTAGTTTTTTAAAAAAACGTTTATTTAAAAAGAAATAAAACTAAATAACAATTCACTTTCAGTCTTTTCAGTTATTAATAAAGCAGAAAACTACAAACTAAATAAATCCGAATACTGTAACATATTGCGAAATTATTTACTGTTGAATAAAAAAAATGAAAAGTAAAAATTAATTTCATTAAAATAAAAATAGAAAAATTAAATTATGTAATTACATATACATACATACATGTGTAATCAAATCAATTAAGTGAAAAAAATTCTAATTGAAAAACCCATTTTTCTTCAAATTTTCAATCTCTAGTTTGATTTTTTCCATTTTTAAAATATGCTCCTCCTTTTCTTGCCTTTCTAACATTTCGATCCTTCTTTTTTGTATTAAGTGATTTTCTTCTAAATATTTCAATTCCAATTCTTTTTGTTTAATGCTAATATCCAACAGTATAATTCTTTTTGAATTTTCATTTTCAACCTCTGATTTTGAGTTTTTCTTTCTTTTGAAAGCTATTGGGTTTTTCACTTCTTTGAATGAATCATTTAGTATGGAAGAGGACGCAAAATCTTCCATACTCAATGATTCGTTGTCTGTTTTGATTGACTCATTTAGTTTTGCTGAATTGCTGTCATATATATTGGTGTCGATTTCAAAATGCTTAGGCAGCCGAGATACCAGCTCCTCCTCTACACTATCCAAAGGTTTAGGTGCAGGACCACCACCAGTCTGCTTTGTCTGCCTAATAAGAGCAGAGTTTTTGGTTTTCGCCAGTGACTTCGTTTTACGCCACTGATTTTGAATCTGCTCCAATGTTCTGTTGTTTGTTGAAACTTTGTTGAACAGCGCATGTATGGTGTTCCAAGCGTCCTTCTTTCTCTTATTGGTGTTTGTGTCTATTCTTGCATCTTCTATGATGTCCAATTTGTCCAGAGCTATCTGTGAAAGTAGATCCTAAAAGACTTTTGTTTTTATTCAACATTGCTATTAAACTTTAATAACTTACCTTTTCATCCTGTTGCCAATTTGCTGATCTTTTTGTTGATTTTGCTATTTTTATTTCTTTTAATTCGATTTCTTCCATTTTAAACTACAAAATATTTTTGCTTTTTATTTTTTCCAAATTTTATTTTAATATGGAGGGAAAATATACAAATGTTTTAAACGTCAAATTCAGGGGTGATATAAGAAAAAACAGTGGTTTTAGTAGTGGCATCATTAATTTTCAGAGTTGATTGTTTCAAAGTTAGCAGACTGTTACAAATCGTTTATGAATAAACATTATGTTAAGAAGCTGCTAACGTAAATCCATATTCTAGTTGGCAGCTATTTGACTACAGTTTATAAACAGTTGCTAACTTTTGGTTATACATAACGCTGTCAGTCTTTAGCAACTGAAATCACTTTAAACCAGGGGGGCCCAAAATCTTCTTATGGAAGCGTAAACACCAATACGTATACACTTTATTGACGCACACAAAGAAAAACAGAAATAAACTCATAACAAAAAATAATTTCCTCAAGTTTTTCATACTCACGAAATCATTAAAAAAAAAAAACAACAAAATCATGAAAACAAAAAAACAAAAAACAACAAAATTCACGCTTGGCACAACCCTCTGGTACAAGCAGAAACCATTGCCAGAAGTGGCTAGCGAACTGGTGGGTGTGTTTTGTCTATGCACTTAAATAGCTAACGAAAGGGCCTGTCACTTGGCTACTGTAACTGTGACTACTCACCAGTAGTTGTAACAATTGCTGCCCACTATTCGATAGCTAATTTGCATCACTAGCTAATGCGTAATACACACACATGTTTTGCTATTGCGCATTTAATGTTTGCCACTGAAAGCAATTATGTTTTTGAGAAGATCCCGTTATTAAAACAACAACAACTTAAGATCATAACAGTAAAGATTTAGGATTTTTCCTAATTTAAAAAAATTAAAAGACTTTTGTCTTTTGGCTGTGTTTTCACAACTGAACTTTATTATTCTCTTTCTTTTCTTATATTCTAAAATTACAATTTGTTTATTAACTAAAAATGTTCATTTCATTACAATTTGCTTATTAACTAAAAATGTTCATTTCATCGGGTTTTGCCTACTAAACATAAGTGTGTTTTGTTTCCGTTATTGGTGTTGGGAACAAAACAAACTTATGTTGCAATTCTAAGGAAAAATGAAATAATTTGTAAAAAAAAAGTAGGTTGAATTGCATTTTCATTATGAGAACGGAAATGCAATTGGTTTGGAAATAATTCCCAAGAATCATGTCTGGAATTAAATATATTAAAATAAAATTAAATTGCATTTTTGCCAAATAAAATAAAGTAGGTTGAATTAATGTACATACATACATATGTATGAATGCATGTATATATGCATATACATATGTTTTTTAGATTATGTTAACGCGTGTTATGGGGATAATGGTTGGTGTTGTAACACATAACATCGTTCTTGCTACTTTTGTTTATTCAAAAAGAAAACTTCAGTAGCATTTGAAATCTAAACAAGTAAACAATAAGTGTTGCTTAAAAAAACGAAAATTTCAAAGAAGCTAATTAATATACATAATTAAAAATTACGTTTTTTTTCCATCAAAAAAATCTACAGAAGACGATACACAATAGAATATTGAAATGCTGAAGAGACCTCAAGTTCGAACATTCAATACGAGAAGTTAAATTGAATTTATTTATTTTAGCATTCTTACCTTAATACTGAATTATATTTTTTTAGTTTTCGTAACATGGATATTTAACAAAAGTGAATTGTTTCCTTTTAAAAATTTTGAATAAATAAATAAATGTATGTTTATGTGCATTTCATGTAATATGTTTGTTTGCTAAATTTAATTGTTTTACTATAGCTAGGGAAAGGATAGAAGAAAAAGAGTGGCAAATGTGGTAGCTCTCTTGGACTACTTCTTTTGATGGCTACTAGTGACTAATCCTTTAGGTGGTTAAAGGTTATGCAGAGACTGGTCAATCGCCACCTCCAATGACAAGCCCATGTTAAATTCGCCACTCAAATGCATTTGTGGTAGATTGTAGCTGGACTAGCGGTAGTGCTAAAGTAGCTATCGAATCTACACGTACGGAGCTAGTCCCTTATACCACTGGGTTTGAACTTGGGGTATGTGTGTATGTGTGTATTTCATGCAAAGAGTTGTGTATACATATTAGAATGCTCAGCCAATGCTTCGCGGTTTTACAAAAACAAAAGCGTACCAAGCGTATAGGCCGTGGGCATCCCTGCTTTAAACTAACAAAATGCATGTGTTAGTTTGTGTGTGTTCTGCGACGAATTCTGGTACACCCACCTGGTAATAAATTGGCCTTGGCTCAAATAATTGTTTGCTGTAAATTACGCTTTTGTTATAAGATCAAACAAACTCTTAAAATATTCTCTTGTGAAATTTTAAGTTTTTAAATGTTTCCTCTGCTTTTTCCCTCGTTGTGTTTCTTGATGTATACATATGTAAGTACATGCATTTTTACATGTTTGTATTCATGTTTTTGGCCAAAATAAAAGCTAACAAGAGAGTAGTGTTCCTCTTTTTGACTTCTAGTCTTAAGGTACATACATTTATGTAGGTACCCTGTAAAAGATGAAACGTGTGGCATGTGACACCGTCTGGTTGAAACAAAATGTTCTTAAAGTCGTATTCTTTAATAGCGAGTAAAAAGTCGGTTATCATATGACCATAACATAACCGAATTGATAGTCGTTCCATCGTCGTTTTCGAAGAAGTAAGGTCCAGTCGCATCTTCGGACCAAAGAGCGCACCAAACAGTGACTTCTTCTGGATGTAATGGACTCTCTTCAATTACTTGCTAATTCTCAGAACCCCAAATACGACAAATTTGTTTATTAACATACCCAGCGAGTTGAGAAGTTATCTTCATTCCTGAAGAAAATTTTGTTCGAAAAATCGCCGTCCACCGCCTGTTGTTCAAGCACCCATTCCACGTATATACGACGTAGTGAATGGTCAGCTGGCTTCAGTTGTTGTGTAAGCTGGATGTTGGTGTAGATCTAAATGCAAAATACGCCATAGTGTGCCGTAAGACAGTCCTAATTCCTGATAACAACGAGGAATCGACACATTCGGGTCATTGGTAACACTTTCACCTACACCAGCGATATTTTCAGCGGAACGAGCGAAACGATGATGCACAGGCCTTACAATATTTATAACCGCTTCAGTCTCTTCCTCACAATTTTGCGAATTGCTTGCGTAGTTAGAAGAATAATCTCCTCTTAAGGCACGATATGTGGCTGTGACAGAATCACCATTTTTGTAGCATGTTTTGATCATTTTTATGCGTTGTGTGATAGTTAAGCGATCCATTCTCATCAATGTCAGACTTTCAACTGAGAAGAAAAAAAATTGCTTTAACAACTTAGTTTGACCGATGTCGAATTCCAGTCCTATTCTTTTGAAACTACGAAATCGATGACCCGTTACTTAGTTCTCAAAATTAAATTTAATTTCTACTTGCAAGTAGAAATGTGAGTATGAAAGAATCGTACTGAATAAAGTAATGAATTACCAAATCATTTTTTGAAAGAAAATTTCAAAAAATTGTATATTTAGAACAAATCCGAAAATTTGTTGCTAATTTTGTCTAAGGAAGGTATTCATATTCCACTTTATGTAGAAGGCTGCTGTTAAAAACAAGCAAAACCAAAGGCAGTTTCTACTATTTAGAAATAGCATATTCGTTACAAAAAGTATGAAGCGTTTTAAAAAATCATTACTCAATTAATTGAAATAAATAGCGTTCTAAGTATTTAAAAACTTCAAAATGCCGTACTAGCGTATCGCCTGATATAAAAGAACTACCGTCTAATTCATAAAAACTATAACAGGTTTATAAGGCTCTTATTTGACAGATTTTCCATACAAATATGTCAAATAGCAGTCTTATAAGCCTGTTATAATTTTTATGAATTAGGGGGCTAGTGTCCAACTATTGTTAACTAGTGTCACGCTACTTCCATCTCAAGGTTTTGTTTGAACATTTCTGATTCTCATTTTGTTCATGGGAATTATGGAATAAGTAGTTAAGTTTCAACAAACGTTTAAGAATTTTTCAAGTCTACTGATGAGTTGATTAGAAATGTCGTCGGCATATAGACAGCTGAAAAAGACAGAAAACATTTTGAAAAGGTTCATTTTTGGACCTGAATTAATACATTTCATTTGGCTCTTAAAGCAAATAAATAATTAAGTTCATATTGGAATCTAGATGAACTTCAAGGAAAGGGCAAATTTATAAGAGGCAATAAACGAATACAATTGCAAGTATTCAAGTACTGCAGAGCAGCCTTTTTGGCCAGCAAACATCTGTAAAAAGTCAGATCTATTAGCTTTTTTTCTTACCAAGAACATACGACATCAGATCACTCCCCAGTATTGCTTAAGTACATGACTGATGTGCTGCTTTCGAATCGAAGCAAAGCAAGAAAACTGATTGAAGCTGCTTCAGAGAAATTCTAGAGATAAAACTCGTCATGGATGTATCGTTAAAAACTGAAGATGAGTTGGACAATTCTTTAGCTTCCTTTAATGATATTCTTATAAAAGTTGCTAGTGATTCTACTCCACCAAAAACATACGCAACACATAATAAATAGAAAATTAAATCAAGAAAGAAATGACAAGCATGTAAGTAACGAGATAAAACTCTTTTAAGTACACTAACAAAAGACCGCAAAAATTTCCCAAAAAAGGACAAAGAAGAAAACTCCAATGACACTTGCCTTACCGAGGTGACAGCTACAACAAATTATTCGCTCTGGAAAGCAAAAAAAAAAAATAAATATATAAATAAATAATGCAATATAGCACCATCGATAACCGATCTCGCATGGGCACGTGTTAACGAAGAAAAGGAGCGACATTTTCAAAGTACGTCCCTTATATAACAATTACTTATAACACTCAAATCAAAAGAATTTTGGCTAATGAAATTAAAAAAGTCATAAAAATAAGCATATGTACATAAAAGGTAATAATACTCCGGAATATGATCAGATCACTGGTAAGCTGCTAAAAGAATTGTCAAACAAAGTCCTTGTCTAAGTACTTTCCAAAAATTTGGAAAGTTGCTGGAGTAATAGCCAAACAAAGACTCATTTAAAACAAAGTCTTTAGGCCAATTGGTCTACTTCCACCGCTCTCTAAGCTCTTTGAAAAACTTCTTTTTGACCGCATTGAGCCTATTATTTTAGAGAGGCAGCTGACATCCAGCAAATACATAGAGTAACAAACAAAATATTGACTGATTTTGACGAAAAATTTCTGTGTTGCAACATATCTCGATGTTGCAAAGGCGTTTGATAGTATATGACTCAAAGGTCTCCTTCACAAGTTAAAGAGTCAACTGCCGAAAAATGTCTATCTAATACTACAAAATCGATTTTTCTATGTGAAATATAATGACGACTGTTCTAAAATTTTTCCTATGAGGCAGGATACTCGGTCCATTGCTTTATCTCCGGCTTATATTAGACATTCCAATTCCAGAATCAAATAATAATATGATGTCCACATTTGTTGATGACACTGTTTTATTGTCATCTCACGAAAACGCCACATGGGTGTTACAACAATTGCTCAATAGCACGTTGGAGTGATTTCGTAGTTGGGGAATACCAGCACACAGTGACAAAATAGTTCAAGTAGTCCATACAAGTCGAAAGATAGCCTATTGTAGGCAACTGCTATTTTACTACTTGCACAGAAACTACTTTTCTTTTAAATAATAATTTTAATCAATGTTTCATTTTTTATATTGTTAATATTTTTCATTTACTTTGAAAACAAAATTAGTAATTTCTTAACTTTTTCAAATTGTAATATTAAATGTAAAATAAATTTTATCAAATTCTTTTTATAAATATAAATGTCTATTCATTTATAATTGGTGACCCCGCTTAGAACATTTAAAATACAAATTATAATTTGGATATTTTCATCAATCAACATGCCAGTTTTCGGGGACGTTCAACAAAGCGGTTCATCGCAAAATCAGCTACCATTAGCCAATGAGCAACAGCCACCTGATCCAATAGGTTTACCTGAAATTGCATCAGCAAGAACTCCTAAGCTGCCTATGTTTTGGAAAGAAGAACCAGAGGTTTGGTTCCTTCAAGTTGAAGCAAGTTTTCGCATGTGTGGAATTACTCAAGATACTACAAAATTTGAGTATTTGGTTATGAATTTAGATCAGTCCTTGCTATATTTAGTAAAGGACATTATTATTTCTCCACCAAGCTCCGGTAAATTTGAAGTTTTAAAGAGTCGCATCATGAATTCATTTGCAGAGTCCGCAGAGCAACAGCTAAAAAAATTGTTGACCGGAATTGAGATTGGAGATCAAAAGCCGTCCAACTATCTTCAACGGATGAAATCGTTTTCAAATGGCAAGGTCAGCACTGATGTTCTAAAAACTTTATTCCTGGAGCGCTTGCCAGATAAAGTAAAAAGTATTTTGTCTGTATGCGACACAAGCGATCTGGATAAATTGGCACACCAAGCCGATAAAATTGCTGAAACTGTCTCGAGTTCAACATCAATGTTTGTTTCGGAGATAAGTCCACCAATGAATGAAGGTATTGTATCAAAGAAATTAGACAGTTTGATTGCCAGAATTGATGCTCTGGAATCGCGGTCAAGGCCTGTTCAAAGAGCAAATTTTACCTCTTCCAAAACTCGATCTCATTCAAGAGGAAGATCGGCAGCTAGAAAATCATCTGGTTTATGTTGGTACCATTGGCGTTTTGCTAAAAAGGCACGAAAATGCATTCAACCCTGCAAATTTGCTGTTTCAAAAAACTAAATTCAGATCTTGCAGGTTCTTCGACCGCTTGTATAGATGAATTATATAATGGTCGTTTATTTGTCACAGAAAAATTTTCAAAAACTCAATTTCTTGTTGATACAGGAGCGGAAATTTCAGTTTTCCCTTGTAAAAATCGTAATTCACCTCACAAATTCTCACTCTACGCTGCAAATGGTACAGAAATCAAAACTTTTGGACAAATAGTTCTCAATTTAGATTTAGGCTTACGAAGAAGTTTTAGGTGGAATTTTGTACTTGCTGAAGTTTCTCGTCCAATCCTTGGCGCTGATTTTCTTCGCCATTATCATCTCCTTCCAGACCTAAAGCAAAAATCTCTGATTGATGCTAAAACAAATTTGAAATCAAACGGCAGTGTTATAAATGATTCGTTTGCTGGCATTAAAGTGGTTTCTGGGGAGACTATTTTTCATAAGCTATTGAGAAAGTATCCAGAAATTTTTACACCATCTGATACTTTTCAATCCAATAATAACATTTATCATCATATTGTCACTCAAGGGCCTAGTGTGTCTTGTAGACCCAGGCGCTTAGATTCAGTTAAACTAAAAGCAGCCAAAGAAGAATTCCAGTACATGTTGGACAAGGGAATCATCCGACCATCCAGCAGTAATTGGGCTAATCCTCTTCACATGGTTAAAAAACCAAACGGTGAATGGCGACCTTGCGGTGATTATAGGGCTCTCAATAGAGTCACGATTTCCGACAAATATCCTGTTCCTTATCTTACTGATTTTCAGACGAACTTACATGGAGCAGTAATTTTTTCAAAGTTGGATTTAGTAAAAGCATTTTTCCAAATTCCAGTGCATCCAGATGACGTCCACAAAACCGCTATAACAACACCTTTCGGCCTATTCGAATTCTTAAGAATGCCATTTGGGTTGTGCAACGCTGCCCAATCCTTCCAACGCTTCATTGATGGAGTTTGCAGGGGGTTAAATTTTGTGTTCGTTTACATTCATGACGTTTGTGTATTTTCAAAATCTACAGAAGAGCATCTCACTCATCTTAAAATACTTTTTGAACGATTTAAAAAGCATGGAATAAAGATAAACCCAGCAAAATGTGTTTTTGGCGTTCCTGATATCGAATTCCTTGGTCATCGTGTGAACTCACAAGGAATAAGTCCACTTCAGGATAAAGTAAAGATAATTAATGAATTTCCCTGGCCCAAAACAATTATTAAGGAGTTGCGTAGATTTTTGGCCATGCTTAATTTTTATCGAAAATTTCTCCCAAATGGTGCTTTAGTACAAACTGATTTGAACATATTTTTAAAAGGTTCGAACAAAAAGAATGATAATCGTCAAATACCCTGTACTGATAACGCGGTTAATGCTTTTAACAAGTGCAAGCAAATGTTAGCTGATGCAACATTTTTATCTCATCCTATGCCTAATGGAAAACTAGCTCTAAAAGTAGACGCTTCCAATTTTGCTATGGTTGCTGTACTAGAGCAATTTGTGGATAACGTTTGGCATCCACTTGGTTTCTTCAGTAAAAAATTGAATAGTACTCAAGAAAAATACAGTACATACGATCGTGAGCTCCTAGCAATATATAAGGCTATACAACACTATCGACACCTACTAGAGGCTCGATCATTCGTTATATACACAGATCATCGACCCCTGGTTTTTGCATTCAATCAAAAGTTAGAAAAAGCATCACCTCGTCAGCGAAACCACCTTGATTATATTGCTCAATTTTCCACAGATATACGGCACATTGCTGGTTCAGAAAATGTCACTGCCGATGCATTATCTAGAATTGAGTCCATCAAAATTCAGGCCATTGACTATAACAAGCTCAGTCAAGCACAGATGAGTGATCCTCAGCTAAAAGAATTTTTGCGTAATGAAGGTAGGGAAAAGTTTGCTCTTATTACACTTCCCAACTCTGAGATTCAAGTTTATTGCGGGATGTCTACAAGTGTAGCTCGTCCATATGTTCCAAAAGAGTTTCGACTGTTGGTATTTAAAAACTTGCACACACTTTCTCATCCTGGTATACGAACTACACGAAAATTGATTTGCTCTAAATTTTTTTGGCCGGAAATGAATAAAAATGTCAACGATTGGTCTCGCGGATGTTTAGATTGTCAACGTTCTAAAATCACAAGGCATACAAAAAGCAAGCTTGTTAATTTCCCAACAGTGAGCAGCCGTTTTTCGATGCTTCATTTAGACCTTGTTGGTCCGTTGCCACCCTCAGAAGGATATTCTTATATATTAACATGTGTTGATCGATTTAGTCACTGGCCCGAAGCGTTTCCTCTCAAGGACATAAAAGCCGAAAGTGTTTTTCGGGTTTTTTATGATGAATGGATTTGTCGGTTTGGGGTTCCGAGTACGATTGTTACAGATCGAGGAAGTCAATTTACTTCATACATGTTCAGTGAAATAACTAAAAATTTTGGAATATCTCACAATTTTACAACAGCATATCACCCACAAGCAAATGGTTTAGTAGAACGTTTCCATAGAACGTTAAAAGCTGGTCTTACTTGCGCTGAAAATGAAAAATGGACTATTTCCCTGAACTCAGTTCTTTTCGGGTTGAGAACCAGCCTCAAGGAAAGCATTGGTGCATCTCCGGTGGAAATGTTATATGGTGAAGCTATACAACTACCAGGAGAATTTTTTAAACCTGTAAGAAACTTTGATTCTTCACATCATTTAACAACCATTAAAAAGATTATACAGAGTCTGAAACCTGCAGAGACTTCATACCATGGCCGCGATCTGAAGAAATTTTTTGTACATCAAGAGTTGAATAAGTGTTCTCATGTCTGGATTCGTCGAGATTGTTATAAAAAACCACTTCAGCCCAAATATAACGGACCGTTTCCCGTATTCAGTAGAAATGAAAAAACATTTGAAGTTTTAGTAAATAACAGGAAAGAAACAGTATCTATTGATCGGCTAAAACCAGCATTTCTGGTCAACAAACACTTTGCGGAGAGTGATTTAAATACTCCCAGCCCTTCAAAAGTTTTGAAGTCGAAATCTGGCAGAACAATTAGGTTTCCTGAACGCTTAGGCATTTAATAAAGGGGGAGTACTGTAGGCAACTGCTATTTTACTACTTGCACAGAAACTACTTTTCTTTTATATAATAATTTTAATCAATGTTTCATTTTTTATACTGTTAATATTTTTCATTTACTTTCTTAACTTTTTCAAATTGTAATATTAAATGTAAAATAAATTTTATCAAATTCTTTTTATAAATATAAATGTCTATTCATTTATACTATATTTTGCCCATTCAAACAGATGGCTCACCAATACTATCGGATGCAAAAGCGAAATTTCTTGGCATGATAATTGACTCCAAACTCATATGGAAAGACTACGTAAGGCAGAAGATGTTTATCTTCCACTTATACAACAGATTCAGATAACTATTTTGGCTGCTAGGGAGCAAATCCAAACTATCAACTCCAAACAAACTTCTCATTAACCACACAATGATATCGCCAATCTTGAAATACGGCGTAGATATCTGAAGTACTACTAGCACAACTAATTTAAAAATTATTCAATGAATTCAATCTAAACTATAGTCAACACCGAATGGTACATTGGATATGAAGACATACATCGAGATCTAAATGTCAAAACAGTAAAAAAAAGTCATCCGTGATAGCAGCCTCATACATACAACTCGCTTAACACAACATTCCCACGCAAAACTCAAACAGTTTGCGGCAAAAGAAACCCTGGCACCCAGAAGACTCAAACGATACGCACCTTCAGAGCTGGTTTACCGCTTCTAAGAGGGTCATGATGATGAGTAAAACTAAGTTTTATATACTTATGTACTATTTTTTATTCGGCATAAGTTATGTTATTTATTGATTTAAGATAATTAAATTCAATTACCTGTTGTCACGTTGTGACAGGTGCATTAAAAATGGGATTAGAAAAAAAGCTTAATGTGTTAAGATATTTATAGTTCGCTTACTTTTATTTGAATAGTTGCAGAATAGGGTAATTAGAAAATATCAAGAATATGACTTGAATTCAAGTTCTGTTTACTGTTGAGTTAAAGTTAAGTTAAAGTGATCAACGTATTAGTGTAAGAGTTTTATAGGTTACAAAGTCCTTTTATTCATTACTTCTTAATTCGATGTTGATGAAAGATAAAATTTTTATTAAATATTGATGGCCTAACGCATATAATCATTGAACAATCTTTGTAGGCTAATGTAGGGACATACATACATACATATACTGTTGCGGCAGCAACTTGAATAAATTTTCTTTTTTGGCGATGGCGGTTCAGCAATAATAAAACACAACGACATTTATATGTTGATTAGGGTGTTTTATTATCTAAACAATAAAAATTGTTATATTAAGTTTTTGTTTTATGACCATATAATTTGAATAATTCTTTCAATAGGGGTTTCCTACGGGCTGGTAATGGTCAAACCGTTGTTTCAATTTATAGTAAAATAAAAACAAATTTCATAATTTTTACTCGACGTTTCGTTCGCTTTTTTCGAACATCTTCAGGAGTATGTTTATTTTAATCTGGCACAATAAATACAATGATTTTGATTAGTTAGATCTATCATACTTGATTTTAACATTTTTTGTTAAACTTACGATTATATGTTTTTCTCATATTATTTATCTTATTCCAAAAAACTGGACATCACGACACAGAATTTTTAAAAATAAATAAATAATAAAGATTGGAACAAACACAACAATAAATCGATGGTCAAACTTAATCTTAATATCACAGTATGTTGACTAACCAATTAGTTTACTGCTACACAGTACTGGAGCTTGATATTGTCTTTGTCTTCTTTCGTATTCATGGTGTTACTTATTTTTTGTTGTATTCTTAAGCTTTCTATTGTAAAGCGTTTGTTTTCTTTTTTTTCCCTGTTTAATATTTTTACTTGGTCGAAGTTAATTATGTGATTGCACTCAATAACATGTTGTGAGAGTGCTGTGGTATTTCTCTTTTTTTCCACATCGGTTTTATGTTCCTTTATTCTGGTACCTAACCTTCTCTTAGTAGTACCAATATAAACCATATCACATCTCTCATTCTCATTCCCTTCACATTTTAATTCATATACAACATTATCAGCTTCAAATTTGTCTCTCTTACTTTTGTCTTTTGTGAAAATGTCTCTTAATGTCTTGTTAGATTTGTAAGCGAGTGTCGTTTTTTCTTTGTTTAAGATGTCCTTAAATATATTGTTCTCCGTTAATTTTGGTATAAAAGGTACACTAAAAAAATTCTTTCCATCATTTTTATTAGGTGTTTCTTCTTTATTTTGGTTTTTTAAAGTTTTGGTTATTAAGTTGTTGATCATAAATGTTGGGTAGTTATTTTTTGCCAGTATGTGTCTTATTTTGTCCATATTTTCTCTCCTGTATCCTTTATCACTAATTTTTAAAACTTTTTGAATTAAGTTTGTCGCTGTGTTTGATTTCATTCTAATTGGTTGCGTCGAGTGATAATTTATAATCCTGTCTGATGATATTGGTTTTGTGTACCAATTAGTTGACAATTTTCCACAGTTTTTCATGATTTTTAAGTCAAGGTAATTTATTTCTCCATTCAATTCCTTCTCAATTGTAAATTGTAGTTTATCGTGGTAGCTATTTAGTGTGTTTAAAATTTGTAGTTCGTCTGATTTCTTTATGATCGCAAATATATCATCAACATACTTTGATAAAAATTTAATTTCTATTCCTTTTAATTTTAAGGTTTCTAGCACGGAATCTAAAAGTGCATCAAGAACAATGTCGGCAATTGTTGGAGATAATGGGTTTCCCATTGGCATGCCAAAAAGTTGGTTGTAGTATTTTTGGTCGTATGTGAAATAGTTGTTGTCCTTTAGGCAAAATTGTAATATTTTTAAAAATTGCTTTTTTGATATTGTTGTTATGCTCATAAGTTTTTCCCATTTGTCTAGTATATTTCTTATTGCTAAATGTATCGGTATGTTAGTAAATAACGATACCACGTCGAAAGAGACAAGTATATCGTCGTCATCCAAATTCGTATTACTTAGCTTATTCTTTAACTCTAATGAGTTTTTTATGTTGTATGTCGGTGATATTAAATGTTTTAATATTGTTCCTATATATTTTGCTAAATTGTAGCATGGTACTTTAGTTGATGATGAGATCGGTCTGAGTGGTATATCTTGTTTGTGTATTTTTGGTAGGCCATACAGTTCCGGCGCCAAAGCTGAATGCATTGTCATTTTTATTTTCTCATGTCTTTTGATGTGATTTTGTTTGAATAGATCTGTAATAATTTTGTTGTTTGTTCTTTGGAGCTTTTCTGTAGGATCTTCTCTTATTATTCTATATGTTTGTTTTTCTGCAAGAAGTGTATTCATTTTTTTCTTGTATTCTTCCTTGTACATAATGACTGTTTTATTTCCTTTGTCAGCTGTTGTAATAATTATTGTGTTCGCATGTTTTTTAACAAATCGTTTTGCTTCATCATAAATGCTCAAAATGAATTTTTCTTTCTCAGTGTTTCTAAAATTTCTTTTGTAATTGGCTATTCTATTTGCTATTTTAGATCTCACCACATCTTTGTTAGAATCTTCTTTAATATTCTGTACCCATTCTTCAATGTCAGCTATAAGAGGAATTGGTGCAAAATTTTTATTGTTCACAGGGATCGCAAACTTTGCACCTAGTGAGAGTAACCACTTTATGTCAAAATTGAAGTCAACGTTTGTATAGTTGATAAACCAGTCTTCATTGAATGTAAAGTTGAATTTTTTAAATTTTTCTTCTTTTAATTTATTAGTTTTGGAAATGTGGGTGTTTTTTACTCTCTTCCTAATGTTGTGAAATTTTTTCCACTGATCGTTTTTGAAATCTGCAAAGTCTTTTGTTATTATTGAATTTCCCAGTTGATTTTCTAATTTCTTTATGTTATTTTTTATGAAAATGATATTTGTATGCGCTTCTTTTATTTCTATGTTAACCAGCTTAGCATGCAAATTAGTTTGGACTTTTTCTACTTGTGATATTGCTACTCTTGTAAAAAATAGTTTATTCACTCTTTTTGTGCTGTCTTTTATATGTTTAGGTGTTAATCCCGACTGTCTACAGGTTTGCAGATATTTTGATCTCTCTATAGTTTTTGCTAGTTTTTCTACCTGTCTACTATACTGTTTCAATAAGCTGCAAATTTGGGTATTGTACTGCTTTCTGATATACTGAAAAAAATCCTCCATATTGTTGTTTTTTATCGTGCCAAAAGTTGTTAATAAGTGCTTATTATTTCGGCGGGCCCTCCGAAAAATTTTTATATTAAGTTTTTGTTTTATGACCATATAATTTGAATAATTCTTTCAATAGGGGTTTCCTACGGGCTGGTAATGGTCAAACCGTTGTTTCAATTTATAGTAAAATAAAAACAAATTTCATAATTTTTACTCGACGTTTCGTTCGCTTTTTTCGAACATCTTCAGGAGTATGTTTATTTTAATCTGGCACAATAAATACAATGATTTTGATTAGTTAGATCTATCATACTTGATTTTAACATTTTTTGTTAAACTTACGATTATATGTTTTTCTCATATTATTTATCTTATTCCAAAAAACTGGACATCACGACACAGAATTTTTAAAAATAAATAAATAATAAAGATTGGAACAAACACAACAATAAATCGATGGTCAAACTTAATCTTAATATCACAGTATGTTGACTAACCAATTAGTTTACTGCTACACAGTACTGGAGCTTGATATTGTCTTTGTCTTCTTTCGTATTCATGGTGTTACTTATTTTTTGTTGTATTCTTAAGCTTTCTATTGTAAAGCGTTTGTTTTCTTTTTTTTCCCTGTTTAATATTTTTACTTGGTCGAAGTTAATTATGTGATTGCACTCAATAACATGTTGTGAGAGTGCTGTGGTATTTCTCTTTTTTTCCACATCGGTTTTATGTTCCTTTATTCTGGTACCTAACCTTCTCTTAGTAGTACCAATATAAACCATATCACATCTCTCATTCTCATTCCCTTCACATTTTAATTCATATACAACATTATCAGCTTCAAATTTGTCTCTCTTACTTTTGTCTTTTGTGAAAATGTCTCTTAATGTCTTGTTAGATTTGTAAGCGAGTGTCGTTTTTTCTTTGTTTAAGATGTCCTTAAATATATTGTTCTCCGTTAATTTTGGTATAAAAGGTACACTAAAAAAATTCTTTCCATCATTTTTATTAGGTGTTTCTTCTTTATTTTGGTTTTTTAAAGTTTTGGTTATTAAGTTGTTGATCATAAATGTTGGGTAGTTATTTTTTGCCAGTATGTGTCTTATTTTGTCCATATTTTCTCTCCTGTATCCTTTATCACTAATTTTTAAAACTTTTTGAATTAAGTTTGTCGCTGTGTTTGATTTCATTCTAATTGGTTGCGTCGAGTGATAATTTATAATCCTGTCTGATGATATTGGTTTTGTGTACCAATTAGTTGACAATTTTCCACAGTTTTTCATGATTTTTAAGTCAAGGTAATTTATTTCTCCATTCAATTCCTTCTCAATTGTAAATTGTAGTTTATCGTGGTAGCTATTTAGTGTGTTTAAAATTTGTAGTTCGTCTGATTTCTTTATGATCGCAAATATATCATCAACATACTTTGATAAAAATTTAATTTCTATTCCTTTTAATTTTAAGGTTTCTAGCACGGAATCTAAAAGTGCATCAAGAACAATGTCGGCAATTGTTGGAGATAATGGGTTTCCCATTGGCATGCCAAAAAGTTGGTTGTAGTATTTTTGGTCGTATGTGAAATAGTTGTTGTCCTTTAGGCAAAATTGTAATATTTTTAAAAATTGCTTTTTTGATATTGTTGTTATGCTCATAAGTTTTTCCCATTTGTCTAGTATATTTCTTATTGCTAAATGTATCGGTATGTTAGTAAATAACGATACCACGTCGAAAGAGACAAGTATATCGTCGTCATCCAAATTCGTATTACTTAGCTTATTCTTTAACTCTAATGAGTTTTTTATGTTGTATGTCGGTGATATTAAATGTTTTAATATTGTTCCTATATATTTTGCTAAATTGTAGCATGGTACTTTAGTTGATGATGAGATCGGTCTGAGTGGTATATCTTGTTTGTGTATTTTTGGTAGGCCATACAGTTCCGGCGCCAAAGCTGAATGCATTGTCATTTTTATTTTCTCATGTCTTTTGATGTGATTTTGTTTGAATAGATCTGTAATAATTTTGTTGTTTGTTCTTTGGAGCTTTTCTGTAGGATCTTCTCTTATTATTCTATATGTTTGTTTTTCTGCAAGAAGTGTATTCATTTTTTTCTTGTATTCTTCCTTGTACATAATGACTGTTTTATTTCCTTTGTCAGCTGTTGTAATAATTATTGTGTTCGCATGTTTTTTAACAAATCGTTTTGCTTCATCATAAATGCTCAAAATGAATTTTTCTTTCTCAGTGTTTCTAAAATTTCTTTTGTAATTGGCTATTCTATTTGCTATTTTAGATCTCACCACATCTTTGTTAGAATCTTCTTTAATATTCTGTACCCATTCTTCAATGTCAGCTATAAGAGGAATTGGTGCAAAATTTTTATTGTTCACAGGGATCGCAAACTTTGCACCTAGTGAGAGTAACCACTTTATGTCAAAATTGAAGTCAACGTTTGTATAGTTGATAAACCAGTCTTCATTGAATGTAAAGTTGAATTTTTTAAATTTTTCTTCTTTTAATTTATTAGTTTTGGAAATGTGGGTGTTTTTTACTCTCTTCCTAATGTTGTGAAATTTTTTCCACTGATCGTTTTTGAAATCTGCAAAGTCTTTTGTTATTATTGAATTTCCCAGTTGATTTTCTAATTTCTTTATGTTATTTTTTATGAAAATGATATTTGTATGCGCTTCTTTTATTTCTATGTTAACCAGCTTAGCATGCAAATTAGTTTGGACTTTTTCTACTTGTGATATTGCTACTCTTGTAAAAAATAGTTTATTCACTCTTTTTGTGCTGTCTTTTATATGTTTAGGTGTTAATCCCGACTGTCTACAGGTTTGCAGATATTTTGATCTCTCTATAGTTTTTGCTAGTTTTTCTACCTGTCTACTATACTGTTTCAATAAGCTGCAAATTTGGGTATTGTACTGCTTTCTGATATACTGAAAAAAATCCTCCATATTGTTGTTTTTTATCGTGCCAAAAGTTGTTAATAAGTGCTTATTATTTCGGCGGGCCCTCCGAAAAATTTTTATATTAAGTTTTTGTTTTATGACCATATAATTTGAATAATTCTTTCAATAGGGGTTTCCTACGGGCTGGTAATGGTCAAACCGTTGTTTCAATTTATAGTAAAATAAAAACAAATTTCATAATTTTTACTCGACGTTTCGTTCGCTTTTTTCGAACATCTTCAGGAGTATGTTTATTTTAATCTGGCACAATAAATACAATGATTTTGATTAGTTAGATCTATCATACTTGATTTTAACATTTTTTGTTAAACTTACGATTATATGTTTTTCTCATATTATTTATCTTATTCCAAAAAACTGGACATCACGACACAGAATTTTTAAAAATAAATAAATAATAAAGATTGGAACAAACACAACAATAAATCGATGGTCAAACTTAATCTTAATATCACAGTATGTTGACTAACCAATTAGTTTACTGCTACACAGTACTGGAGCTTGATATTGTCTTTGTCTTAACTTTAACTTCGACCAAGTAAAAATATTAAACAGGGAAAAAAAAGAAAACAAACGCTTTACAATAGAAAGCTTAAGAATACAACAAAAAATAAGTAACACCATGAATACGAAAGAAGACAAAGACAATATCAAGCTCCAGTACTGTGTAGCAGTAAACTAATTGGTTAGTCAACATACTGTGATATTAAGATTAAGTTTGACCATCGATTTATTGTTGTGTTTGTTCCAATCTTTATTATTTATTTATTTTTAAAAATTCTGTGTCGTGATGTCCAGTTTTTTGGAATAAGATAAATAATATGAGAAAAACATATAATCGTAAGTTTAACAAAAAATGTTAAAATCAAGTATGATAGATCTAACTAATCAAAATCATTGTATTTATTGTGCCAGATTAAAATAAACATACTCCTGAAGATGTTCGAAAAAAGCGAACGAAACGTCGAGTAAAAATTATGAAATTTGTTTTTATTTTACTATAAATTGAAACAACGGTTTGACCATTACCAGCCCGTAGGAAACCCCTATTGAAAGAATTATTCAAATTATATGGTCATAAAACAAAAACTTAATATAAAAATTTTTCGGAGGGCCCGCCGAAATAATAAGCACTTATTAACAACTTTTGGCACGATAAAAAACAACAATATGGAGGATTTTTTTCAGTATATCAGAAAGCAGTACAATACCCAAATTTGCAGCTTATTGAAACAGTATAGTAGACAGGTAGAAAAACTAGCAAAAACTATAGAGAGATCAAAATATCTGCAAACCTGTAGACAGTCGGGATTAACACCTAAACATATAAAAGACAGCACAAAAAGAGTGAATAAACTATTTTTTACAAGAGTAGCAATATCACAAGTAGAAAAAGTCCAAACTAATTTGCATGCTAAGCTGGTTAACATAGAAATAAAAGAAGCGCATACAAATATCATTTTCATAAAAAATAACATAAAGAAATTAGAAAATCAACTGGGAAATTCAATAATAACAAAAGACTTTGCAGATTTCAAAAACGATCAGTGGAAAAAATTTCACAACATTAGGAAGAGAGTAAAAAACACCCACATTTCCAAAACTAATAAATTAAAAGAAGAAAAATTTAAAAAATTCAACTTTACATTCAATGAAGACTGGTTTATCAACTATACAAACGTTGACTTCAATTTTGACATAAAGTGGTTACTCTCACTAGGTGCAAAGTTTGCGATCCCTGTGAACAATAAAAATTTTGCACCAATTCCTCTTATAGCTGACATTGAAGAATGGGTACAGAATATTAAAGAAGATTCTAACAAAGATGTGGTGAGATCTAAAATAGCAAATAGAATAGCCAATTACAAAAGAAATTTTAGAAACACTGAGAAAGAAAAATTCATTTTGAGCATTTATGATGAAGCAAAACGATTTGTTAAAAAACATGCGAACACAATAATTATTACAACAGCTGACAAAGGAAATAAAACAGTCATTATGTACAAGGAAGAATACAAGAAAAAAATGAATACACTTCTTGCAGAAAAACAAACATATAGAATAATAAGAGAAGATCCTACAGAAAAGCTCCAAAGAACAAACAACAAAATTATTACAGATCTATTCAAACAAAATCACATCAAAAGACATGAGAAAATAAAAATGACAATGCATTCAGCTTTGGCGCCGGAACTGTATGGCCTACCAAAAATACACAAACAAGATATACCACTCAGACCGATCTCATCATCAACTAAAGTACCATGCTACAATTTAGCAAAATATATAGGAACAATATTAAAACATTTAATATCACCGACATACAACATAAAAAACTCATTAGAGTTAAAGAATAAGCTAAGTAATACGAATTTGGATGACGACGATATACTTGTCTCTTTCGACGTGGTATCGTTATTTACTAACATACCGATACATTTAGCAATAAGAAATATACTAGACAAATGGGAAAAACTTATGAGCATAACAACAATATCAAAAAAGCAATTTTTAAAAATATTACAATTTTGCCTAAAGGACAACAACTATTTCACATACGACCAAAAATACTACAACCAACTTTTTGGCATGCCAATGGGAAACCCATTATCTCCAACAATTGCCGACATTGTTCTTGATGCACTTTTAGATTCCGTGCTAGAAACCTTAAAATTAAAAGGAATAGAAATTAAATTTTTATCAAAGTATGTTGATGATATATTTGCGATCATAAAGAAATCAGACGAACTACAAATTTTAAACACACTAAATAGCTACCACGATAAACTACAATTTACAATTGAGAAGGAATTGAATGGAGAAATAAATTACCTTGACTTAAAAATCATGAAAAACTGTGGAAAATTGTCAACTAATTGGTACACAAAACCAATATCATCAGACAGGATTATAAATTATCACTCGACGCAACCAATTAGAATGAAATCAAACACAGCGACAAACTTAATTCAAAAAGTTTTAAAAATTAGTGATAAAGGATACAGGAGAGAAAATATGGACAAAATAAGACACATACTGGCAAAAAATAACTACCCAACATTTATGATCAACAACTTAATAACCAAAACTTTAAAAAACCAAAATAAAGAAGAAACACCTAATAAAAATGATGGAAAGAATTTTTTTAGTGTACCTTTTATACCAAAATTAACGGAGAACAATATATTTAAGGACATCTTAAACAAAGAAAAAACGACACTCGCTTACAAATCTAACAAGACATTAAGAGACATTTTCACAAAAGACAAAAGTAAGAGAGACAAATTTGAAGCTGATAATGTTGTATATGAATTAAAATGTGAAGGGAATGAGAATGAGAGATGTGATATGGTTTATATTGGTACTACTAAGAGAAGGTTAGGTACCAGAATAAAGGAACATAAAACCGATGTGGAAAAAAAGAGAAATACCACAGCACTCTCACAACATGTTATTGAGTGCAATCACATAATTAACTTCGACCAAGTAAAAATATTAAACAGGGAAAAAAAAGAAAACAAACGCTTTACAATAGAAAGCTTAAGAATACAACAAAAAATAAGTAACACCATGAATACGAAAGAAGACAAAGACAATATCAAGCTCCAGTACTGTGTAGCAGTAAACTAATTGGTTAGTCAACATACTGTGATATTAAGATTAAGTTTGACCATCGATTTATTGTTGTGTTTGTTCCAATCTTTATTATTTATTTATTTTTAAAAATTCTGTGTCGTGATGTCCAGTTTTTTGGAATAAGATAAATAATATGAGAAAAACATATAATCGTAAGTTTAACAAAAAATGTTAAAATCAAGTATGATAGATCTAACTAATCAAAATCATTGTATTTATTGTGCCAGATTAAAATAAACATACTCCTGAAGATGTTCGAAAAAAGCGAACGAAACGTCGAGTAAAAATTATGAAATTTGTTTTTATTTTACTATAAATTGAAACAACGGTTTGACCATTACCAGCCCGTAGGAAACCCCTATTGAAAGAATTATTCAAATTATATGGTCATAAAACAAAAACTTAATATAAAAATTTTTCGGAGGGCCCGCCGAAATAATAAGCACTTATTAACAACTTTTGGCACGATAAAAAACAACAATATGGAGGATTTTTTTCAGTATATCAGAAAGCAGTACAATACCCAAATTTGCAGCTTATTGAAACAGTATAGTAGACAGGTAGAAAAACTAGCAAAAACTATAGAGAGATCAAAATATCTGCAAACCTGTAGACAGTCGGGATTAACACCTAAACATATAAAAGACAGCACAAAAAGAGTGAATAAACTATTTTTTACAAGAGTAGCAATATCACAAGTAGAAAAAGTCCAAACTAATTTGCATGCTAAGCTGGTTAACATAGAAATAAAAGAAGCGCATACAAATATCATTTTCATAAAAAATAACATAAAGAAATTAGAAAATCAACTGGGAAATTCAATAATAACAAAAGACTTTGCAGATTTCAAAAACGATCAGTGGAAAAAATTTCACAACATTAGGAAGAGAGTAAAAAACACCCACATTTCCAAAACTAATAAATTAAAAGAAGAAAAATTTAAAAAATTCAACTTTACATTCAATGAAGACTGGTTTATCAACTATACAAACGTTGACTTCAATTTTGACATAAAGTGGTTACTCTCACTAGGTGCAAAGTTTGCGATCCCTGTGAACAATAAAAATTTTGCACCAATTCCTCTTATAGCTGACATTGAAGAATGGGTACAGAATATTAAAGAAGATTCTAACAAAGATGTGGTGAGATCTAAAATAGCAAATAGAATAGCCAATTACAAAAGAAATTTTAGAAACACTGAGAAAGAAAAATTCATTTTGAGCATTTATGATGAAGCAAAACGATTTGTTAAAAAACATGCGAACACAATAATTATTACAACAGCTGACAAAGGAAATAAAACAGTCATTATGTACAAGGAAGAATACAAGAAAAAAATGAATACACTTCTTGCAGAAAAACAAACATATAGAATAATAAGAGAAGATCCTACAGAAAAGCTCCAAAGAACAAACAACAAAATTATTACAGATCTATTCAAACAAAATCACATCAAAAGACATGAGAAAATAAAAATGACAATGCATTCAGCTTTGGCGCCGGAACTGTATGGCCTACCAAAAATACACAAACAAGATATACCACTCAGACCGATCTCATCATCAACTAAAGTACCATGCTACAATTTAGCAAAATATATAGGAACAATATTAAAACATTTAATATCACCGACATACAACATAAAAAACTCATTAGAGTTAAAGAATAAGCTAAGTAATACGAATTTGGATGACGACGATATACTTGTCTCTTTCGACGTGGTATCGTTATTTACTAACATACCGATACATTTAGCAATAAGAAATATACTAGACAAATGGGAAAAACTTATGAGCATAACAACAATATCAAAAAAGCAATTTTTAAAAATATTACAATTTTGCCTAAAGGACAACAACTATTTCACATACGACCAAAAATACTACAACCAACTTTTTGGCATGCCAATGGGAAACCCATTATCTCCAACAATTGCCGACATTGTTCTTGATGCACTTTTAGATTCCGTGCTAGAAACCTTAAAATTAAAAGGAATAGAAATTAAATTTTTATCAAAGTATGTTGATGATATATTTGCGATCATAAAGAAATCAGACGAACTACAAATTTTAAACACACTAAATAGCTACCACGATAAACTACAATTTACAATTGAGAAGGAATTGAATGGAGAAATAAATTACCTTGACTTAAAAATCATGAAAAACTGTGGAAAATTGTCAACTAATTGGTACACAAAACCAATATCATCAGACAGGATTATAAATTATCACTCGACGCAACCAATTAGAATGAAATCAAACACAGCGACAAACTTAATTCAAAAAGTTTTAAAAATTAGTGATAAAGGATACAGGAGAGAAAATATGGACAAAATAAGACACATACTGGCAAAAAATAACTACCCAACATTTATGATCAACAACTTAATAACCAAAACTTTAAAAAACCAAAATAAAGAAGAAACACCTAATAAAAATGATGGAAAGAATTTTTTTAGTGTACCTTTTATACCAAAATTAACGGAGAACAATATATTTAAGGACATCTTAAACAAAGAAAAAACGACACTCGCTTACAAATCTAACAAGACATTAAGAGACATTTTCACAAAAGACAAAAGTAAGAGAGACAAATTTGAAGCTGATAATGTTGTATATGAATTAAAATGTGAAGGGAATGAGAATGAGAGATGTGATATGGTTTATATTGGTACTACTAAGAGAAGGTTAGGTACCAGAATAAAGGAACATAAAACCGATGTGGAAAAAAAGAGAAATACCACAGCACTCTCACAACATGTTATTGAGTGCAATCACATAATTAACTTCGACCAAGTAAAAATATTAAACAGGGAAAAAAAAGAAAACAAACGCTTTACAATAGAAAGCTTAAGAATACAACAAAAAATAAGTAACACCATGAATACGAAAGAAGACAAAGACAATATCAAGCTCCAGTACTGTGTAGCAGTAAACTAATTGGTTAGTCAACATACTGTGATATTAAGATTAAGTTTGACCATCGATTTATTGTTGTGTTTGTTCCAATCTTTATTATTTATTTATTTTTAAAAATTCTGTGTCGTGATGTCCAGTTTTTTGGAATAAGATAAATAATATGAGAAAAACATATAATCGTAAGTTTAACAAAAAATGTTAAAATCAAGTATGATAGATCTAACTAATCAAAATCATTGTATTTATTGTGCCAGATTAAAATAAACATACTCCTGAAGATGTTCGAAAAAAGCGAACGAAACGTCGAGTAAAAATTATGAAATTTGTTTTTATTTTACTATAAATTGAAACAACGGTTTGACCATTACCAGCCCGTAGGAAACCCCTATTGAAAGAATTATAAAAATTGTTATTAGAAATTCATTATAGCAAAAGGTAAAAAAAAACACTTACTTTACTCTACGCTTTCTGGCTTCTTCTCTGGAATTGACGGTACTTTTTAAAATAGCATAAGCGATTACTTTCAAAGTGGCGATTACTTTCAAAGTGGCGATTACTTTCAAAGTGGTTACTATTAACCAGGTACCAAATATCAGACAAAAGAAGAAATTAGGAAAGTGAAAGAGTTACCATAAAAAATACTTTGAAATAAACACACTTTGATCAAATTAAATTCAAATTCTAGCGTTACAAAAAAAAAATATACATTAATTATCAATCCGCAACATATACTCTATACGAATTGAACGTATTAGCTATGTATAAAGCCGCTGGCGGTCTCTGTGATTACGTATGCTGTCGACAAGAAGGCAGGCAAACACTGACCCCAAAAACTGTAAGATGAGATGAAGTAAGAAAGGTTTAGTTTATCTGTTAGACGATTAGAGGATAAAAGTTAGAACTAAATAAATTATTGGAAAAGTAATAAACGATTACCTCTGTAGCAATTATTAGCCAGCTGAGAACATTGAAGTAACTTGTTTTCGTTTTTATATATTTTTTATATTTTTCCGCACAACCAATAGTGTATAAGTTGTGAATTATGGCACAATTGTTATCTTTGCAGCAACTGGATGGTGGCACTTTGTCGAGTAGGAAATAATCTTCGGCGCTATTTTTACCACAACATTTAAGCTTAAAAAACATGCTTTCATACATATAAATTACACAAGGAAACAGCAATTGTGTCGCAAGGAACTTTGCCACTAATCTTCACTACTTCGAGGTTGCTGAATTTAAATATGGTCTTTGTTTTTGTTGTTGCGGCACTAGTATGATATGTATATCAAAGCGTAACTCTAGTGATTGATTTGCCCAATTTAGTAAAACAAACTCGATAACAAAATAAACTTTTAAGTTGTGGCAACACTATATTTAAATTGCCTGGTATTTTCATAGATATCGCACAAATTTTTCAGCAAAGATAAAAAGTTTATTGAAAATTTTTAAGTTTGTTTTTGAAAAATCTATATATGTACAAATATAAAAAAAGCAAATATTGAATGTTTTGTCGACTAATACACAGCTGAACAATTTTAAAATAAACTTAGTTCATTGTGTGTACAATTGTTTAAGACTCTTGATTTAATTCAATGTTTGGGGAAAGACTTCGACTAAAGGTGGGATCATACGATTGCCGCAATGCACCAATTTTTATTACATTTTGTGTGCCAATCGTGTGATAGCACAATTTATTGGCTCATGCGGCAACCAAAACGAATGTTGTTCCTATTTGTCCCAATCAAATACAACCCTGATGCGACAACCGTGTGAACACTTGACATACAACTAATCACCAATAGAAATTCTAAAAATGCACCAATATTTATTGTGTTCTCATGCGGCAACCAAAGAAGACAATACGCGCCAATAATATGCATATGTATACATGTATTTAGTTTCAAAACTGTTTAAACGCGTCTTCCAAACATAATTTGTGTTTTTCAGTAAGTAAAATTCAATTGTTGTTATAGCCTTTTCACACTTATCAACATTTTCGTGGAACGTGTTGAAGATGTTGAAAATGTGAAACATGCGTTCACACACAACATCTAACATCATATATACATACACTGATGCCAAAATAAATAAAGCCATGTTTTGCATTAAAGACAATAAAAATATAATATAAATAGATTTTGAAGACAAAATAGTAGTAGGATTAGCAGCAAGGCAGATTTACTAGGTACAAGCACTAGCAGACCAAAAAAAAAAATACACGAGAGTTGTTGGTAGAAAAATAACTGAATACTGTCAAATTCTTCTCTCATTTGTTTTGTTAAACTGGTTTGTGAGTGTATACAAAAACGAAATTACACAAATTTCGTAAAATAAATTTATTTAAACCACTTAAAAATTATTACTTTACTTTTTTATGGAATAAAAGAAGCAAAATCACTGGCTTATTTTACTTTTTCTTCAATAGTAGCTACAAAATCACTTGCACATTTCTTAGAAATCAGAGCACGTTAAACGGCTTGTAAACAAACTTTTGACACTAAGCAGTTAATAAACAACCAGCAGCTGTTTTAGTGATTTTACCTGTTTAATCTGCCTTGATTAGCAGTTAGCTTGCAAGAACAATCTCTACTACTAATGCAGTGTATAGAATCCATAAAAATCTTGCTGGAGGAAGAAGATCATGAAGACATCATTTTGGACACAACTCCTTTTTTAATGATTTTGAATGCCAAAATTTACAGTGATGCCACTACAATTTTGTAATTTTTTTTAGTGATGACACTAAAATAATCGAAAGATGTTGAGTGGAACAAAATCAGTTAGGAACATTTTATAAAGATGTTGAAAGATGTTGGTTTTTAGCCCTGTATATTTCTTATGGGGAAATTTCAACATCATCGCAAATTGATGGTAGATGTTAGATGTTGATAAGTGTGAAAAGGCTATTACTGTTATAACAATTGTAAAATTCTTGGAGTTTCAAGACCTGACAAAGTCTGGTCAGGGGATAGAAAACGGCCAGGCCGCACAACACTATAATAATAGTCGAAACAATTTTCTTTCTTTTTAAGGAACAAACCATATTTTTAACTCCTTTTTTTATTTTTGCAAAACAAAGTTTGTCATCAGCCACAACAGGTGTTTCTCAGAGTTGCCGTATAATATAACAATCGTGTGACTATAATGCGGCAATTTGCGACAATAAAATTTCAGTACAATGTGACAATCATGTGATTGCAGAGAATTTGATTGGGACACATTTTATATTGTGCTCCAATTCAGCCCAATAAAAATTGTGTAAAATTGGTGCATTGCGGCAATCGTGTGATCCCACCTTAAGTTCTTATTTTCAATGTAATAATGCAATAGTAAAATATTCGAGGGCAACTTTGTCACTGTTCTTTACTTACAGCCTTACAGGCTTACTTACAGGACACGACTCATTGATAAAAAGCACTAGTTTTGCATTGTTTTTCTTTTTTCAGTTTATAGGACACGACCATTCGCGAGTTTTGTCGCAAGACGTTGTAGCTGTGAACTTATTTTGGTTTATAGGAGACGATTTTTCTCACCAAAAGTGTCAAAGTTGAGCGAATAAAATTTGTACTCGCGAAAGAAAAATAGAATGTAATTACATGTGTACGTACACACACGAATTCGAAAAAACTACTTGGATTGTTTCTTTTAAGTGTTTACAGCACATTTGTACACAAATTCAAAAAAGTTTCTTATTTTTTATTTATGTACATGCGTATGTATATGTATGTATGTGAGCTGTTTCAATCAAAGGGTTGCCGATTTTAATTAAAAGGAAGGTTCTTATATAAAAAATGGTAACAAACAGCAGCATTTAAAATGTAGGCAACAATATAATATTATAAATATTTGACATGTGCGTGAATTAACGTAAGTTGAGAGACACGACAAAGTCGCGTCCTATAACCACAATTTATAACGTAGTCGCCCCTTAATTGGCTCGTCGCGCGTGAGTTTTGTCGGCTCCTATAAACAGGCAGTTATTCTTTTGACCCTATTTTTTTCATGACTTTTAGTTTTTGAGATATGGGTACTCTAGATCCGCTGTCGACATACCGAATATATGTATATCAGAAACTAAATCTGATGGAAGAAAATGGAGGTAAGATTTGAAATACGACACTTAAAATAAGTAGAGAACATTTGACAATTGTATAGAAATTACCATTTTATGCAATTATGTAAGTTCTTTCCCTAAAATTTGAAGAAAATCAAAAGTTCTGAGTATGAAGCTAGGTATAGGTATAGTATGAAGCTAGGTAAGATCTTACAATATTGTCAGAAAATGTATAGAATATTTTTAACCAATCGTGAGAACTTACAATTTCGTGCTGACAATATTGTAAGCAAAAGCATTGACAGACCACCGTCCTAACAATTAATTGTCAGTTATCTGGCAATCGTCTGAATACGCTGACGTTATCATTGCTAGTACATTGTCAGGCATTGGCATATTGTAAGATGCATAAATTCTCAACACCTTACAATGGCATCATTGTCAGAGTAATGACAAAGAATATTAAAGAAAAATCTGTGTGTACGAAAGGGAGAGAAAAAACAAGAGAATAGTAAAAATGTGAGTACGAGAGATAAAAAGTTGCAGAAAAGAGAATACAAAAATTAAAAACATGGTTATTGAGGGAGAAAAATAAAGAATAAATAATGGCATGTGTGTGTGTGAGTGTGTATTTGAATAACGACAATTGGCTGACAATTTTCGCTACGTGGAAACTACTAATGAGTTGATTAGCACCAACGAAATGTCGTCGGCATATACATAGACAGCTGAAAAATACAGGAAATATTTTTTGAAAAGGTTCATTTTTGCTCTTAAAGCAAATAAATAATTAAGTTCATAATTAAATGTTACTCTCGTGCTGTAAGAGACAGAACCCGGAGTGTGCGAGCCAGCCTCATACTTGACTGAGTTTATTTATTATAAGTGTATATATGTATGTATGTGTTAAGAATATTTTTGTCGATATATGGCTCTCCTCCGGACAGCTTCTTCAGGACAATAATATTGACAAATGTTTTGATCGGGGTTTTTTTAACAAACATATTTGAGAGCAAAATAGTTTCCTTGTTTTTGTTTTTCACATTTCAAAATTTGAAAAAGAAAGTATGTTTCTTTCTTACACACATACATACATACATAAAATTATTCAAATAGTTATAGAAAATCTTCGAATAAATACTTTTAAATTATATTTTATATACTTATTTTCTTGAGCTCAAGGTCTTTTATTAAAATTATTTAATTATTTTTGTAGATTTTTCGCTCTCCTGCGGATAGCTTCTTTAATAAAAGACCTTTAGCTCAAGAAAATAAATATATAAAATATAAAAAGAGGGTCGGAAAAAACCATATAATACTTTTAAATTAGTCAAAAATCCATATATGGAAGCGTTTCTTTTACATTAAAACTATTTTAAATCCAAACATTCCTCCCTTTTTTTATACATACATATGTGCATACACATATACCCGGAACATTATAAAATTCTATCATCAAAATGATACACACATGAAATAAGAATTAATATGAACAACAACAATTACAACAAACAACATATTGTTTATTGAACACTTATGTATGTATATGACTGAAAAATATTATCTTGGCCTAGTTCAATTTGCAAAAATCCTTTTAATAGAAAATATTTATCATTTTTACACGAAATTAAATAATGAAAAGATATCTATCTATGTATACATCACAGCAAACAAAGAACAATAAACATAAAAGCAAAACCTCTCTAATTTTTAACTAAATACTTAAATATACTATATCTGTGCTATATTGTCAGTATCTGCCATAAAGTTTATTCTCCTCTCTACTGGTGTGTTAACAGAATGTAACATTTCTAGTGTAAGTCCGCAGTGTCCTCAAACTTTGGAAAATGATCTAATCTTGCACAATGTGCCGTCCTATACTTCTGATCAATATCCAGCCAATCGAGTTTAAGCTTATTTTTAGTTGTTCCCGTGTACACCTCATTATAGATTTCTAAGTCATTCCCACCACATGATATACTATAAAGTACATTTATACTATAAACTACATACTATAACTATATTCGACTTTTCCAACTTTTCTAATATTTGAAAATTACAAAAATTTTTTAACTTTTTATTTTTGCTGAAAAATTTGTGCCAATACCTCTGTAACCACTAGGCAAATATAAAAAAAAATTTTCCATGATTTAATGGTTATTTTGATATTGAGTTTCCAGTTGACTTCTTACTAGTTTGTGCAAACCATTTGCAAGTTCAGCTTTAATAGAACATACAAGTGCCCAATTTTCGAATATAATTATAAAGCTATAGCTAGGGCCGATGAAAACAAAAAAAAAAAAAAAAACAAATACCAGATTTAAAGTCAACGAGTTCTAGTTACTGCGGGTAAGTCACAAAATTTCTGCTAACACAATAAAAACTTGATTTTGTTCCATTCTGTGCAATTGGAACCACATTATTAATCCAAACTTACCCATTCTTCATATACGGATAACGCAGCTTTTGGTTGTTGATATTCTGTTCCCCATAATTCATCAAAACCTTGTTTCAGTGTGTGCGGTACCGTACTGTTTATAACAGTGTGAATTATACCGACCATAAAAAGTTGTATAACAATTAGGATAACCAATAATACTGCAAACTGTGCAAAACATTAATATTTATTGACTTATTGCTCAGGTCTTACACTTACATACACCAGCATTTTGTTTCGCTCCATTACTGCGGCCACAGCTCCGTAAATCGCAGCGCTTACAAGCACCACTCCTAAAACAATAATGAAAATGCCACCTAGTTCTTCGCCATGATCAAATCGTTCATTTTGAATACTTTGACGAAGCCATAATCCATACCACGCAAGAAATATACCTAGAACCTAAAAAGCAGGAGATTTTTTATTAATGTTATCAAGGAATATGAGTATTTAAAGCAGTGATCATCAAGCCTCTGCCCGCGGGTAATACATGTGTATCAGTGTCCTCCTGTACATGTGAGCCCGAGGGGTTGCTTGCTAATGGTGAATTTGGCTTGACGAAAGAAATGTGAATTTGAAACAATGATTTTTTTGTCTTAACATTTTTATTTGGTTTGTTTTCATCATCAGTAGCATATAGACCAAGAAATAACTTGGTCAAAATACTAGGCGCAGACACTGAAAAGGTAGATTACTTGGATATACATACATATGTATATGGGGTAAACAAGCTAACAGCTGTATTTTTATTTATTTTGGAATTTATATTTTGAAGTCAACTGTCAAAACGACTTTTTTTTACAGATAAAATGTGCATGAAAAACAAAAGAGTGTTACCTGACCAGCGGCTTATGGATGAATTTTGTGATCAAACACTTCTTTTTATACCCTTTACCTAAATGATATACTACATAGAAGCCACCAGACAATTTATTGATCTAAATTTTACTTTAATCGCTTCTTAAATGCCCCTTCAGATGGGGTATTTAAAATAAGCAAAATTGGATTTATAATTACTGAGGTATAGAAAAAAAAAAACAAATATTTTTACAATTATTGTTTTATGACAAAATAGGAAGCAAGCGGGGTTAAACCATTTAAGTGCAGGTTGTAGGCTTGTGGCATTCACGAATGCTTTAATTCGACTGGATGTTCACCCGTATTTTTTTTTCTTTTAATAAAAATGTATTTCTTTAAAAATGAATAATTAAAATGTTTCTTAAGGGAAAGACAAAATGAAAGAACACTATCCTAAGTGGACCAGCAGTATGCAAAAAGGGACAGATTGGAAAATCAGGGTATCAAGTCTGTCATAGGCGTCAGAAATTTGATAGAGAGGGAAAATTTTACTCCATCTTGTTATACATACTTATGGTAGCCAATTCCGACTTTTTTTTTTTGGCCAACGATTGTTTTTATTTAAACAACTCCATGTCAAGACATGGGTCAAGAACCATATGCTTTTATATGCAGCTAGCCGGAGAAAAGAGAAGAACATCTTTCTATATCATACCCCTTGACCAATATTTTGATTGCTGACTTTGGATGTCTATAGTAAAACAATTTCGAGCCCAGATTGCAAAATTGTGCTGGCGCGTAGCATATATGCAATGATAAATACAAAAATAAAATGGTTGTAATTGGTGTGTTTGATATAATTAGAAATTTGGACAGAATATACACGGCATGATTGTCGCTTTAGAGACATGAGCCCCTGAGTTCAAGGACGGGTGCTGACGACAAAGTGTTTCGGCTTCGAAACAAATAGTTGTCCACCCTGCTTAAATGTCATTGACATTTATTCGTCTTATTTAATTTTTATCAATCACAAAAATAATATAGAAAGAACTTTAGCGGCTAAACTTAAACTAATACAAAAACAAATAAGAGTGCTATATTCGACTGTGCCGAATCTTATATGCCCTTTACAAAAGTGTAATTAGAAGGTTATTTGAAAAACAGGAACTTATGTACATATGTATATTAAAATAATGCATTTTTATCGAGTATTAGCAAGAATCGCAAACTATAAATGCATTTTTAGATAAAATGAATCATAATATGTTTATAAACTACTTAAAAGAACAATCTATTTTTAGTAGCTAATGTTTGTAGCATACCATCGAAAACTTCAGTTACAATTTATATAGCAAGTGCTTATTGCCTACATTACATTGTAACTATATTTATAAAGGGTGTTTTTTCGATGTACAGAACTTTAAGTTTCAATAAAACAACGTTGGATTATTCGATTGACATGAATTTTATTTATCCGAAAGATAATCTTGTGGCATTACGTTTTAAATATGATTTCTGGTATATGACCGCCACGGCTGGCGCCGATGTACTCCAATCTGGACGTCCAATTTTCGATGACTTTTCCAAAATTTGTGGCTGTATATCGGCAATAACACGGCGAATGTTGTCTTCCAAATGGTCAAGCGTTTGTGGCTTATCCGCATAGACCAATGACTTTACATAGACCCACAGAAAGATGTTGGTGGCAAACGTGAAATTAATATAACGGTGCTTCGACATACACTTGAGGATTATCTTCACTCCAAATGCAGCAGTTTTGTTTGTTGACGTAGCCATTCCACCAGAAGTGCGCTTCATCGCTGAACAAAATTCGCTTATGAAAATCGGGAACAACGGCAATCTCGTTTTGCACTAAAATTGCACTACTTGCAAGCTATGTTCAGAGGTGAGTCTATTCATGATAAATTGCCAAACCAAACTGATGAGAATAAATCACTTGACAGCTGTTAAATCGATCGCCATCTTGAACAGTAATGCCAACTTAAGGTTCTATACATAGAATAAAACACCCTTTATAACTACCCAGCAAAAACAGTGTCGGTCATTTGATGCATCATCTGACCGACATTGCTAATGGGTTTATACATCAGAGTTTCTATCATTTTCTTAAGGGGGAAGAAAAAAACTGATGTAAACATTCGTGTACGTGTGATTTCTTTTTTGAACCGGCGTTACCACGTCTTCGAAGTGATCATTCGAAATCTGTTCTTAAAAATACCCACAAAATTACATTCAATGCTATTGTCACTTCTTTATTATTAAATAAAAAAAACATTTTTTCGAGCAATTTCAAAAATTTCAAAATTGTTTTGGAGACGTATTTAGATAAAATAAAGAGAAAAAGATCTGTTTTAACAATAGAAAACTGAATCATATGGAAAAAACTTCGGCAGCACCATTTTTTTCAAAGAAAAAAGGACAAATGAACCTATATTAATAATATTAATGCATAAACGGTGTTCCAGATGAAATTACCAAACTAATACAGGAAATACTAAAAAATCATTGCAATGGCAACACTGAAGGCCATAAAATTGCTTTGCATGTGTTAGTAATTAAGTTGTTAATGTGTTAGTTTCCATCAGCTGTTTCTTCCCTGCAAGCAATAGCCGATGGAAACTAACACATTAAAAGTAAACTTTTTTAAAAGGCTATACACATTTTTTTATGTTTTATTTTTCTTGTAATGAAATTTTGCATTTATGCAGCAGTATATAATATAAACAAAAAATAGTAATAATTTAGTTAATAAGAATCCAACAACTTCAAAATTTCTCTTGAAAGTTTCCAAAAATGGAATTTTTTGCAGCACAGAAATGCTGGGAATACAAGCTGGGGCGGCAAATTCCATCTGCACAATATTTAAAAACTCTAAAGAGTATAATAAATAGTAAAAAAAAAATAGTTACCAGTTGTGCAATTCAATAAATTTCACCCAAATTAGGATTTCCCTTAAAAATTTATAGATTTCGGTAGGCTACGCTACAATGGGCTAAAACTGTTCCCAGAGGGAACATTTTTATTCTCTTTATTGTTCATAGTATTTTGTAAAACCATGTTTAAAAAAAAATTAAAAAAAAAACTGCGTTTTTTACCATAAAAAATTTTTCATTACCAAAAAAAAAGAATGATCTCATTGTCTCCTCCAAAAAGATGCTAAAATATGATTTTTGCCATTTTAGATTTGTTTTGCACATAACTTCTTAGCACAAAACAATTTGCAGCAAATTTTTTTATAATATTAGATAACTTGTTAACAAGCGAGTAATTTTTATTTCGAAAAAATCGGGAGTGTTTTGTACTCATAGTTTTACAATTACTGCACTTAGTTCGTTAAAAAGCAAACTTTTTTTTTTTACTGAAATATATCGAAAACTATGGAAGATAACTTACGTTTGCCACAGTTTTTATTATTATTTTATTTATTTATTTTTTTGATTTCACTAAGAAGAATTTAAAATACAAAGTTTTTTTAAACATGGTTTATGGCATTGAAAGTTTCATATACCCTAGCGGCACTACTTTGAGGTCTCGTGAACCAGAACCCTTATTATGTAGTCCAAACTGTCAAAATTTTAATGCACCCCTTTTATATTTATAAGAAATTTTATTTCAATTGGCTTACCCATTTGGAGATGGCAGATTCTTTTCCAATTTTTTTTTTCAATTGTAAATTGTATTTGAATTGTAAGTTTTTGGCATTTATGTGTAAAATTCAAGTTTTTATCTCTTGCGATTTAAAAATTACAGATACTATTTAAAATGAACTGTACCCGCATTAAGTGGTTACTATTTTAAATTCCACTTTTTGGTATTTTTTTGCAAACTTCCAGCTTCTATCTCTTATGATTCAAAACTTATAGAAAATTTTCAAGCTAAAAGGTGTCCCCATGTTTTGGCTAGTATTTCAATTTAACGGTTTTTTAGTAGTCTGGCAACCAGATACACTGTTAAAATTTTGAGTCTCTATCTCTTATGGTTCAAAAATTACATCTAATTTTCAAACCAAAGGGTACCCTATGGTTTGACACCATCTAAATTTTAACTTTTTATAATATTTATTAGTACTTGTTGCAGACTACTAGATGTACTGCGCAAATTTCGATTCTCTGTCTCATACGGTTCAGAAGATATACATATCTAATTTTCAAACTAAAGAGCGTTCCCATGTGTTATACCTTGTTCATACATGCATTTCTAATTGAGATAATATTTAGTTTATTGACATAATATTTTTTGCGTTCATACATACAAATATTGCTCTAACTCAATTAGTATCTGACAGCTGAAAAAAAGTTGTTGTTTTTTGTTTTGGTAGTGAGAAAAAAAGTGAAAATAAGAAAAATGGAAGAAAAACTGCCTTTTATTTAAAAGATTTTAGTGTTGTACAATAAAAATATGGAACTTGTACAAGTAGTGCGTTCATGTTATGACTCCAAAGCGGCAATAATAAAAAGAAAGAGAAATAAAAATTTGGAAATGCTGCAATGTTTTTATTTTTATTGTATTTATTTTTATTTTGTATTATTTTGTTTTGTTTGCTTTTGTTTACATTTATCACGTCATTCATTTCGCATTGTATACTTTTGCTTATTAAACACATCTTTTACAGTGTTATGTTCCATCTTTTTCTCAATATTCAAAGCAATATAGAGTTTATTGAGCAATAACTTTATTGACTTTTTGTATGGAATATTGAGCTCAATAATGGACTTTATTGCGATTACCTCAATAACGGCACATGTATGAACATGGTATTAAGCACCACTGTTCAAGTTTGAAGTTCTTGTTAGTTTTGATGTTTGTTGGTGTAAAGAGCAATATAACCATATATTTTAAGCAAATTTCAAGCCACTATCTTATACGAATCAAATGTTTGAGTTAATTTTTAGTTTTTGTATGGAGTTACACTTTAACTTTTTGTTGTTTTCGATATTTGTTGTAGGGCATGTGCAACCACATATTCTGTACAAATTTCTATCTTTTATGGTTCGAAAGTAACAGCTAATTTTTACAGTTTCTTGCGCAAGGGCACCCTATAGTTTTTAACTTTTTGTTGTTCCGACAGGGTGAATTGTAGATTTAATATTGAGTGACTTGCCGTCATAGGAACTTTCTGCGGTCTGTAAGATTTTGTTTAACAGTTTTTAGGGTATTGCTTGATTGTTATACATATACATATGTATGCAGTAAACATAGGAAAGTGATAAGAATCTATCGTGAGCAAACAAATTCGAACGGACATTAAAATTTTAATGCGGCCATCTTGACGAAACGAGCGGTGCAGAAGTTCTAATTTTTGGAGCTACTTTCACGATCTTAGAATTGAGTCACAAATCAATGAGCTGAAAAATTTTGTACTTTGTTATTATATTATTGTCTTGTAGAAACTATCCGATGGAGAGTGAAATATCGACAAATAAATAAATAAACAGAAGAACATAAGCTTGAAAAAAAAATGAAAATAAATGAAACTAAAACAAGTAAGAGTGCTATATTCGGCTGGGCCGAATCTTAAATACCCTTCACAATGGTACATACATTCTGATTGATTTTTGGTGCGAAAAGTTGTTTTATTTGGCTTTTAAAGCCGATTTCTTGAAATATCGGGAGAAGCTATATCTGGGGTATATATGGGCCGATTTTTTTTGAATTTCAATATCAGATCCACTACCGGGATTTAACACAGGCTGCAAAACTTTTATTTAAATAATTCTTAATATGCTCAAGTTCAACCACTGGGTGACACCAATTCTTTTTAATATCAATGAAATAAAGAAAAGCAAAATGTATGTATTTCTTAATTATTTATCAGTTAACTTTATAGTAAAATTTATTTAACAAAAAATTGCATATAATTGCATTATTTTTGAATTATAATGCTAAACATTGCCATTAAGTGTGATTTGCTTTTCAATTTACTTACGTATGTGGGTACATGCATACGTATGTATGTATCTATAATAGAAAACTCTAAAATAAATTCTTTATTATTGAATATTTTCAGTGTGTTCCATAAAACAATGATTATATACATACATATATACATACATACATATTTACATTGCTTGCTTTTACAAAATTATTTTTTTCTTGTGCACGTTGTTGATGATCTATTGCGTATCATCATACACATGTATGTGTGTATGTACATACATATGTAAGTACATAGGGAAACCCAAAATGATTTTTTGTGTGAATGAATTTGAAGACGCAATTGTTTAAAAGAATTTCATTGCGTACCCTTTTTTCAACAATTCTTTATATCACTTTCATTTTCAAGCTCGTGTATACATATGTACATACATACACATTTTTACACCAAAGCAAAAAAATTGTTTATGCTAACAACATACTTGCATGCATACATACATATGTAGATACATACATACCTACATACATACAAATGTATCTACATACATACATACATACATACATACATTCAAACATGATCGCAAATATTATATACATATGTATATAATATTATATACATATGTATGTACCATTATGATCGATTTTTGGTACCAAAAGTTGGGTGCATATGGGCCGATGTCCAAAAATTTTCTAATTTTGCCCCTAAACAGCCTGTATGTACCATTCCGACAAATTTTTAGTGCAAAAAACTGTTTCGTTTAGCTTCCAGGCCCGACTTCTTGAGATATCGGGAGGCGCTATATCTCGAACATATATGGGCCGATGACAAAAAGATTTCCAGTTTTGCTTCTGACTAACCTATATGTATCATTCTGATTGATTTTTGGTGCCAAAAGTTGTTTTATTTAGCTTATAGAGCCGATTTCTTGAAAAATCGGGAGACGCTATATCTCAGGTATATATAGACCGATTGCATACATTTTTAAATTTTGCTTTTAAACACCTTATATGTACCATTGTGATCGATTTTTGGTACCAGAAGTTGTTTTATTTGGCTTTTAGAGCCGACTTCTTGAGAAAACTTGAGGCGCTATATCTCGAGTGTATATGGGCCGATGTCCAAAATTTTCCACGTTTGCCTCTAAATAGTCTATATGTACCATTCTGATTGATTTTTAGTGCCAAAAATTGCTATATTTGGCTTAAACAGCGGATTTCTTGAAAAATCAGGAGTCGCTATATCTCAGATATATATGGACCGATTTCAAAAATTTTCCAATTTTGCTTTTAAACACCTTATATGTTCCATTCTAATCGATTTTTGATACCAAAAGTTGTTTTATTTGGCTTTTAGAGCCGACTTCTTGAGAAAACGGGAGGCGCTATATCTCGAGTGTATATGGGCCGATGTGGAAAAATTTTCCACTTTTGCCTCTAAAAAGCCTATATATACCATTCTGATTGATCTTCGGTGCCAAAAGTTGTCTTATTTGGCTTATAAAGCCGATTTCTTTAAAAATCGGGAGACGCTATATCTTGGATATATATGGGCCGATTTCAAAAATTCCTTCATTTCTAGGATTTAATGGGCACTAAAAATGATATGGTTTAGTTTTTGAGAAAAATTTTTTTTTCAAAAACCTGAATACAAAAATTGCACAAAATATCCCTCAAAACCCGGTTTTTTTAATATATCTCGGCTATCCGTGGACCTATCTTACTGAATTTCAATAGCAGACCCACTACCGGGGTTTCACACGTTTTAGCGAAAGAATGAGGTTTCTATCTCAAACCGTTTTCTCAGAAACGGTATTTCAACGACTACAGACGGACAGACGGACAGACGGACATCGCTCAATCGTAATCGCTATTGATGCTGATCCAGAATATATATACTTTATGGGGTCTTAGATGGATATTTCAATGCGTTACAAACGGAATCACAAACTTATATATACCCTTACACATTTATGTGAAGGGTATAAAAAATTTGATAGTTATTAAATTTTAACTGAACAAAATACCTTCTATATAAATAACAGTCAGTAAATACAAAACTTTTTTGAATGTATTCCTACATGGTTTCCATAGTTAGTTAGCATCCGGGGATGCGCTCTAATGTAATAGTTTTGTAGGGCTGAAATTTGTTTATTTCTTACCAATGTTAAATTTATTTTTGCTGGGTTCACTTTCCTCAAGGCAATTAATATACATATATGTATATATGTATATACATATATATATATATATATATATATATATATATATATATATATATATATATATGTATATATATATATATATATATATATGTATATATATATATATACATATGTGTGTATCTTCAAGTATATGCATCCATGTATGTATACTACTCACCCCGCAAAATACATTTATAGAAACTATTATAAATTTATGAGTTTTTGTTGTAAAATACATTGGTTTCAGTTTTTTTTTTTTGTTTTGAATTATCCGAAATGGTCTCAAATAGCGTTTCGTGAAATATTTTGATATTTTTGTTTTGTTTGGTTTTATTTAAAATATTTCTTCTATACACTGAAATTACTTGCACTAGAACATCCGTTATTCAAACATGTTCAATTTAAACTGACAATGATGACAAAAGATAAAATTTATTCTTAATCATAAGGCAAATACTTAAAAATTCACTCTGACTTAAGTTCAACAAACATGTGTACGTACATACATACATACAGGCTAAAAATACATGCTAAAGAAGAAAAAAAATTAATGCTTCCGGAGAATGTTGCTACCCAGTGGGAAAACAAGGAATTCGTTAAAAAAAAAAGCAAAAAAAGAGATTGGATGAATCTTAAATACGCTTCACAATCAACACTTCTGACACCCAAATCCAATTTATATAAATCTATATCGAAAGTTTTACACCGGTATTCATAAAAAATAAAATGTTGCTCAAATACATTTTAGAGCAAATTTGATATGAAAAATTTGTTCTAAAATGTATTTCAACAATGTTTTATTTTTTATGGTGTTAGTGTTTTGTTTTTAGTAGAGTTATTTTATTATCGCAACAACTTTTATTTATTTTATTATGGCACCAAGGAATGTAATATGTTCTACTTTTTGGCATCAGAATTTGCTTAAGTTCGTGTGAGTCCAACTTCGGGAGATATACATAGGTCTTCGCTGTATCTCTGCTATGTATGGACCAGTGTCGAAATTTTTTTGTTTGTCTTTGAAGAGCAATATTTTATTATAACATCTCCCTTATACACATGCCTACAGGCCTAACTTTTTCAGAAATCGGTATTTGCTATATATCCACCATACATAGCCCCAAGCGAAAATCGTACATGTGGTGAAATGCTTTCGTTAGTTATGGCTGAGATACCGCCCAATATGTGTCAAAAAGTGGTCGCAAATTACCTCAAAAGAAACAATATTTGCAATACTTCGCGTGGTGGTCATTTAAATGATGTAGTGTGTCACACATCATGTCAACTTTCAAACTTTATAATAAAAAAAAAATATCATGAAAAAAAAATATTTTCTATGTGTTTTATTTACGTTTGCTTTTGAAACCACAAAACCTTTCTCTGGTATTCCAGGCTTACGACAATCCATTGTTGTTCGTTATATACAATAAAATACTTTAAAGCAAAAGATATTTAATCCTGCATTGATGTTTCTATGAAGAAACCACACTCGTTTTAATGATAATGCAAATAGATTACAAATGTGAAACACGAAAATGCGCGTTTTTCACATGCCCCACATTCTTGGAAATTCTTCTTAAGAGGGAAATACTCTGCTTAAATTGCCAAAAAAAAAGAACATTTTCAATTTACTCAAATGATCTACTATAGCAATTTATAAATGTTTCAAAAACGAAGATTTGTTCCAGCACAAAACAAACTGTGTTATATAGAACGCAAAATCACAGCAATTTTGATACATCAGAGGAAAGTCAAATTTTCATATTATTTAACTATAACAAGCAGCTGATACATTTTTGCACATAATTGGTTTCGTTTGTCTAGACTATAAGATACTGAGTTTTCACTTTCCTTAAATACGTTACAACAAAATAATATGCAAACGCTATGGGCCTTAACCACATCCAAACACTAAAATCGGTTCTTTGTAGAAACGACTTATACTTTAATAACTGTAGGCAATTTTGTTCAGCTATTGTCAATATTAAAATTGGTTTTAACCCAGATATGCCGACGGGCATACTAGTGCAACAATCTTCGTTATTTTCCAAAATAGCTTTATTCTGAAAGATTATATTGGAAAACTGAAGAAAAAATACAAAAAAATATTTTCGAACTTGGATTTTGAGCCCGTACTACATGTAGTACGCTCGGCACTTATGGAAGCAAAAGACAGTTTTTTATGGCGATTTAATTCAAGTTATTTATTGCTCAGTAATTTTTGTGTACACAACTAAAGAAAAAAAATTAATAAAAAAAATATTTGGTGGTGTGGTACGCCACATTACACTTTACATGGAGCGGCACATCACATTTAATGCAGCGAGTAGTGGTCTTATTGTGGCAATGATTAAAACGTAGCTGTTTACATTTGCCATCGGCTTGACGTGTGTTATCTGTAAGTAAATGATCTCTTCTATCAAATCTGATGCTGCATGAAGATCCTGATGGAAGCGTTGCTGGGGCTTTCCCATATGTAGATATCAGCAATGTGGCAATGCGCCGACGAAAAGACAAGTGGTCCATTTTGCCTCCCATATGTCTATGCAGTTGCCACGCATTGTGCTCTGCAAGATCAATGAGGTGTGCGAATATTGGGAAATACCATTTTTTACCCCGAATAGTTACACGGTACAAGCTGATATTTTCATCTGCTCGATCAACGCCACCCATGTAGCGATTATACTCATGAATAAGGCGTGGTTGTTGGATATGTATACGTTTTTTCTCTTTTCGAGACCAACGTGAAATATTTTTTGATGGTTCAACAGGATGGACATTTGAGGCAACGTTTACTACACTACTATCGTTCCAATAACATACAATTATATTGTTGGTAGATATCTTACGATGGTCATACCACCCTTTCTCTCTTTTCTGCACATCTTTTTTCTTTAGCAGAGGACAGTTGCCCAACCGATTGTGACGAATTGTTCCAGTGCCTTTCACGCATCGTTCTTCTAACTCAGCCAATAAGTTGATTGTTGTAAATAAATTATCGAAAGACAATCGGTGAGCAATGTCGGGTTGCATTTGTGATAATATATCACAATACGTTAAGACTACGCTTGGACCAAGTCCCATTTCCTTGTAGGTATTATTTGGGAAAGTCCCTGCACCCTGGTACGGCTCGAACCAAATAATGATTAAAAAAATTAAACAAAATACTTACACTAGCACTTCCAAGTGCTGGTTATAAATACACCCATGAATTTCATACTCATTTAAGCCATAACAGGATTGATTCTCTTTAATAATCCCTATTCGGCTTGTTTTAAGTACACTTGTGTGTTATGCGTGCTTAAATTTTCAAGCACGGTTCATACTAAAATCCAGTAGAAAAACAATTAAATTTATAACGAGATTTTTCTCTCTGTGCTTAAAAGATTTATTATATTATTTTATATATTGTGCGTGTTTAAAAGATTTATTAATAATTACGGGTGCATCTTTCTGGAAGGGTTGCTTTCCTTGGTAGTTTTTTGTATGCAGGCATGTATTTTTGCTGAAATATGCTCTACAAATGAAAATCAACTCTAAATGTTGTGAACCATAATCACAAAAAGAGTTGTAAGTTGTATTGTAAATCTAATAACACAACATTTAGATGTTGTGAACTAAAATCGGGGGGGGAAATTAAAAATTTTTGTTTTGTGTATATAGATCATTACTAATAAAATTGTTAGTAATAATTACTATTGAAATTATTATTAAACAAAATTTTGAAAACATTTGCTTTCAAAAACACTTCAATTGAACAAAAATATTTATCAGCTTTTGCAAATACCGTTACAAAACGTCAAGGTGAATAAACAAATTATGAATTAATGTGCTTTAACAATTTTTTTATTAGTAAATAAATCTTTAAAAAATAATAATTTCATTGTTATGTGCAAAAGAATTGTTTAAGGAAATTCTTGCTTTTGGCACTGGCAGCTGTTTGATGGAACCTGTTGTTAAGTAAGTTAAAAACACTTTTGTCAGTTATAAATTTAGAAGGGATTTTCGCGGCTATTTCTCGTCTATCGACCCGGCCTAACGCACATGCTTGTTTTGGCATATGAACCGTCTAATTCATAAGCGGTTGTTAGCTGCTTCAATATAATGAATAATGAATAAGCAAGAATCGCTAAGTGTATTCATAGAAGATAATTAGCGCAGGTCTTAGTAAACGCTTATTCAAGCGTGCAATGATTTCATATATTTGAAACAACATTTTGTAACTCAATGAGGTCTATAAAGTTAAGAGCCAGGAGTGTGTGCTGTATTCTATTTAGGCATATTACATTTTATTTTTCACAACCAAAAAAGTTATTAAACTTTGCAAAAGTAATAAATTCATTAGCTGTTCTGTTGATTTCATGTCGAAACCAAAACGAAAATACGCTCGGTATTCTGTTAATTTATTCGTTTGTTGCAGAAATGGCAATTGGTTGTTGTTGGTAAACGACTAAAAACTCTCCTTTTTGTTGCATTCTGCTTGAAGAGAGGAATAGAATATTTGTTTATAATTATTTTTGGAAAACAATATTATTGACCACAGCACAACTGTTAAGAACTTCTTACGAAAGTGAAACTTTCTACTAAACTGCTTTTATTTTATATGTAAGTGGTATCTATTTTTACATAATAAGCTGCAAAGTATGCAGGCATTGCCAGAAATGAAAATGAAATACACACAATTTTAATTATTTACTAGTAATAGTTTATGAATACAAAATTTTACCAAGCAATTATTATTCCGGTGTTGTTGAAACAAACAACTGATAATAATGTTTATTTCTTTGGACGTGATTTGGCAACATTTTTTTCCATTCCAATTTTATTCTGATAAAAAAAACTAAAAACAAAATATTTTTCCCCTGAGGGCAGAGCTAAGAGAGAAAATAATTTAGAGGGAACAAGTCAAACAAGTAATTATGTACGTTAGACAATGTCGATTTTATAGACAAAAGTTTCTCGATATTGTGCTATCGTGTTTTCGACAGCTTTTGGCGTGACGAAAAAGTGTTTCACTTTCAAAATATCATTTTCGAGGCGTCCGATTTAAAACTTTTCTTTGTATGGCAGTTCCCCTAAGCAGGAATGGTACGGCGTCAGTATGCTCGAAAAAAATATTGGGGGTTGAACGTACATTTAATTCCTCAATGAGCAAGCAAGCCATGTCATTATAAAGGCTCCCAAATACGACTCCCTGGGACTGCCCGAGCAGGACTCACATGTATGACCACCCCCAATAATTATTTCTTACTATCATCTTATTTTAATGCACCGACCCAATACCATACCTCCTAAGGAGACTCTTCCTCAAAATTGCAACAACAAGACAAAAAACGGGAGCCTCGAAGATGAATCTTTTGATATGTGGCGGTGAAAATTTCTTGGCGATGCCAAAATCTAACAAAAACTGGATGACCCACCTTAATGTATGTATGTATGTATATCTAGCATTTGAGTCATCTTTGGTGTACAATCGTAAATTGGGGCAATTTAAAATTGCTTTGCCAAAATGCCAAAAGCTAAACACTCATCACAAGTCAACGATGCTGATGATGATGTTGTTTACTTGAAAATGATTTTACTTCATTTTGCGTAGTATTTCGAACGACGCCAGCGATTCACGATACTGTTGGCTAAAACGTAAGCAAAGGCTGCACAAATTAACTGAAAAAATAAATAAATAAACGGGTAAATAAATTGCAATTGATTTCAGTTGAGAATGTGTGGCTAATTATTTGTGTATCTGTTATCTTTCAATTTTCGTTACCTCAACACCAATCAGTACCAATGCATATATGTTGAAAACGGTCCAGCGATTGATAATGAAGTTTAAGAATTTTTGTCGACAGCCGTCCATGTTCAACTTATCAGTTTTACTGTTGTAGCAACTGTGTGGAGCCAAAACGTAATCACTGGGTCCTGTATTGCCACAACATCCAAGCTAAAAAACCGATTTTAGTCCATTAAACTTAAAAGAATAAAAGATATTTTCTTACCCAATCCTCTAAGCTGGCAATATGTGCTGTGCTATTTCCAGGCCTTATGGGTACAGGCTGATTGTTCCATAGTTTGTCGAATGTCTTGTCCACATTAATCAAAAGTGACGTTTGGAAAATCCAAAAGAAACCAACAATCAAAGAGTGCAGAATGGCCATGATAATGGCAAGTGCTACAAACTAAATAAATTTCGAGGAAAATTTACTCAATTATAATTTTACAAATTTATAAAAAGCTTTTACTTACACATTTTACTAGACGACTACGTTCCAGCGATGCACCTACAATTCCAAAAGTGGAGCACACGGTCACGATTGCACCCAGCCCAAGAATGGCCAAAGCGGCGGTTTCGAATTCAAAAGTGAACAGTATATATATGCCAATGCCAACAACCGTCAAAGAGAGGATCTGCAGTAAAAATAAATAAAAAAAAGAATAGAATTAAAAAAAGTTCAGAAAATAAAACAATCGTGAAATCAATAAAAACATGTAGGAGTGACATTTATAATTTTCATTTCTGATCCTTAGATCAGATGTCCATAAATCGTTACCAAAGGTGTTTGTGCTCTGTACAGTTATTTTATTTTTGCAACAACTTCCTGGTGCCAATAATTACAATAAAATAATCACGTATTAATACAGGTTCAAAAATAGACCTTTTTCAAATGTTTTCTGTCTTTTTCAGCTGTTACAACAGCAAATTACAACAACAACAACAACAACAAGTCGAAAATTACTAGGTGTCCACATACAACATAAAGTAGCTGTAAAAAGCAGAGAGATGAAATTTATAAAATATACATATGCATTCACATACGCCATTCCATACATACATTACACATACATACATACGTACGGAACCGTAAGTGTGCGAGCCAGCCTCGTACTTAACTAAATTTATTACTTGATATTTGAATGTAAAATTAATTAATTTTCATTTAAATTTAAGACCTATTTAAATGCAGTGTCAGTTTTTCAGTAGTAAATAAGTGTTCGCATTGAATTATGTACATCGAAAGTATGGCAGCACCTTTTCATTTCCAAATTTTATGGAAATCTTATCGTATAGCACGAAGCTGCGTAAGGCTGATTGGGAAACTGCTACAGTTTATTACAAATCAGAGAAAAAGGTGTCTGTGGCTAGCGTCAGAACTAAGCATGAGTTTAGAGACATGTGTGACAGCATTGCACATTTTGTAGATAATAGGCAAAGAACAAAGTTCAGAAGAGATAGATGGTTCAGTGCCTGTTCGGGAATATGTTAAGTAGTTCAAATTTCATATAAAGGCCTACATATTTAAATTAAGTTCAATGTAATTAAAATTTCAGAAAAATCTTATCAAATACCGCATGGCATGGCGTAAATATTTAATTAGTATCAATAAAATGAGCCCCTAAATGTCAAGAACAAGTAATAAAAAGCTCTGAAATGACCTTAGCAGTCATATGCCATAAATCATATTTAAAATGTAATGCCTCAAGATTATCTTTCGGATAAATAAAATTCATGTCAATCGAATAATCCATCGTTGTTTTATTGCAACTTAAAGTTTTATACATCGAAATAAAACACCCTTTATAACTCATTATTATACAGCGCCAACTATTAAGCCAAGAGGTCCGAGTTCGAATCCCAGATGGGCCGAACATGAAAGAATATTTATATATATATATTTTTTTTTGCGTTCAACTGATGTTTGGTAACTAAAACTGGCATAAGCAAAATTTTATTAAAAATCATGCTAAATTCGGGATGGCTCAGTGGTAGTGTTGGCTGCTCGTCAGCCTGCATGTTGCTGGTTCGAGCGCGTCTTGTTACTTTAGCTTTTTTTTTTAATTATAAAACAATAAATGTAGTAAAAAATTAAGTAATGTTATTTTGTCTATATCTCAGTAATTATAAGCCCGATTTAGTTTATTTTCAATCCCCAAGCAGAGGGTATATTTATAAAACGATTAAAGTAAGATTTAGATCAATAAGTTGTCTGGTGGTTGCACAATCGGTGCCCGAAAATAGGTGTTTTATGACAAATCTATATACATAATTGTTGCAAAAACGAAAGGCCGAGCCAGCTATTTCCAATGGATTTTGAATAAAGCGTAAAACACTTGATTAAAATGCAAATGTGTTTGTATTGAAATTCCTTTATGAAATATAACAATTCATTAGAATATAATTCAATTAATAATAATACGTACATACTTTTCGATTTGAAAATAACTAGAAATACATACTTACGTACAAAGTAGAAAAAATTCTTAAGCTCAAGAAGTGCTAGTTCACCTCGCAAAGTTAAAGAGAAAAATGGCGAAGGCGCCAGAACATTCCCTAGGCAATTACCAGTTTCGTTAAGTGAAAAAATGAATAAATGATATTAACAGGGTGTTACATTTCAATTTGTACAAAGAAATGATGACAACTTATTATAAATAAAATAAATCATGGTGATTTGGGGAGTTGTGCTAACAATAATATTACATATACCCTTTTGGGTATATGTAATAAAAAAAGGGTATAAAAAGAGCAACTAACAGTCTTCTGTGATGACAATACACTAAAAAAGGTCACTGCTTTGTTTAATGTTAGTTACAAATAGAGTATAAATAGAGTGCTAAATTACTTCAGCTTTGGTTTGACACGTTCAAAGTTCATAGGGTGCTGATGAAGGATATTTGCTAACCAGAAACAGAAGGTTGTCCACTTAACTATAAAATTTTACTTTTCTTTACTTAATTGATATTGATAAAAAAAAAAGCGACCAACCAAAGGTTGAACTTGAGCCAGTTAAAAGTTTAATGTAACATTTGATTTTAAAGGTAAATTAAGTTTTGTTTTAAAATTTGTTCAACGATTCATACCCTGCCGGCAACTCAGTTAACTAGTAATGAATTATAAGTTAACTTTTTTACAACTGGTGGTGGTTGACACTAAGATTATTTTTAATGGAGATGACTGACTATTTTAACATTACGATGTCCTAGGAGGTAGTCAATTGTCCGACTGTGCATTACTTTTCTACTAACTTAAAGTTAGCTACTTAAAAGTCAGTACCCAAAGAAAAAAATGTACAAATCAAGGCTGATTTTACATTTTTCGGTGGTAAAATTATATTTTATTAAATTAAATTTCATCCTAGTTTTTTTTAGCCTCTGGTGGGAATCGAACCACTAAGCCTCAAGACTGGTGAGCAGCCAACTTAACCCACTCAGCCATCGCAACATTTAAAACGAATGCGACAATAGGCAATTTAATTAAAGAGTTATTTGTCGTGTATACACACATGTTGTTATTTGAATTTTGGGTTAACTCTGCACTACGTTTCAGCTAGCTTATAGCCAGTACACAAAAAGTGAATTACAAATCGATTGTATTGTAGCTAATTTGAAGCTAGTCCGTAATAGTTAACGTAAAGTTAATTATTTTAGTAGTCGACTACTCAATGACCGACAGGGATGAACTATAAGTCGATTTTATTGTAGTCGACTACCAATTTGCTGGCAGGGAAGTAAGTCGCATCAGAATCAAATAACTTAGAATCAAATTCACCACCTTTTATTTTATAGTATTTTAGCTAAAAAATAAGGATTTTGTGTCCATAAAAGTAAACAATTAAAAGTTAATTGTTATCATTTAGAGTAACATTGTATCTGAAGCCGCTACAATCATGTACAGAAAATGTATATATTACAACAACAGTAATAGAACAACAGTCTACATCACAGTAAAGCTTTATAACTTTACATTTCTCAATTTACATTTTTTCGCTACCAATTTGAATTAATTCCCATGAAATTATACTGCAATGTGCACTTTTTTGTTGTTTTCGTTATTATAAGTAAGAATCAATATTTGTATTGTTAACAACGCAATCCTGCCTGGTAGCCGCACCTGTATTTCGATGGTAAAGCCTGTCAAAGAAATGTCTAAATTTGTTGTTCCTTGTTTGTGTAATGAAAGCAGCATACGCTTGCATTTTCTGGCAGACCTGCTCTTCTTGGCAGCTTTATGGACGGATACCTATAGTTTTGCAGAAACTTGTTCTACAAAAATAACACATCGCTCTGACGTACACAACATTTAGATGCTGTAAGCCATAATTGAAAAAAAAAAAAAAAATTGTATGTCTGCTACCCCCAACAAGTTGTTCTTGAACCAGATTTGCTTAACTCATATGAAATAATATATTTGCCGAGAATATAGTGGAAAGATATGATATAACCAAAACATATGAAAAACAATATAAATAATTTTTTTTAATCATGGTCACACTGTTCGTAATTGCCAAACGATAATGCAGCTCGATGTTGGGTGTAGGAACACTATAAATATTATGGAAATAGACCGAATATTGAAAAGTTTTTCTACACAGGATATAAGAGTCAACTCTTACAGTGTTGAGCTTCCAGATACTTTAGGGAGGAAAAATTTATTGCGATGGCAATTGGAGCCCTGATGATTCCCAAGATCCTTTTATTTTCTTTTTTATATATAGAGACTTTTTGAAATTTTGACAACTATGTAAATTCGAAGCTGATTTTTTTTTTTCTCAACTTGGCAATAGTGATTACGCTAATTAAATTTGATATATGTGAACAGAAATATAATTTTTTCAATAAACTTAATATTTAGTTATTTCGACCCCTTCTTCTCTTGTATTTTATATATTTATTCGAGCTTAAGGTCTTTTTAATAATTTGAGTATTTTTGTCGATATTTCGCTCTCCTTCGGAGAGCTATCCGAAGAAGCTATCCGAAGGAGAGCGAAATATCGACAAAAATACTCAAATTATTAAAAAGACCTTAAGTTTTTCAATAAACAGAATATTGACTTAATTAAAAATGTCTTTCTGAACAGGGTATATAATGAACGTAGAACATATGTAAAATATGGAACAAAGCAATAGAAATGAACGAGTTATTTTAGTGATATAATGTCAAAACGAAAACACAAATGCACTCGGTGGTTTGTTAAGTTATTCGTTCTATGCAGAAAAAGCAATTGTTTTTTTTATGAATTCAGAAGAACGGAATTAGATCCTAGCGCCTATAGATGTACATATTGTTACGTTTTTACCCGTCAAAAATTCAGAAAGATTTTTTGTGATTGATCAACTTTACTTTTCTTGTCTTCTTTAAAATGTTGATCACTCCAATTTTATCACAAAAAAAATTTTTTCAATTTTGAAGAAGTACAAATCTAACTCAAGCCCGGTAAAATTATTAACAATTTTAAATCATATAGCTCGACTACAAAGTTGAAACTGATGATGAAGTTACAATAGCGCAGTTCATTATTTGGTGCAAATGTCTTGCATAAGTGCGAATGCAAGAAATCGTTGCTTTTTCTTTGCAACCCAACAACAAAATATACAAGGTTGCACTCACAATATTTTTGCATTTACGCACCGCTAATTACGTGTTGCTTTTTTCGCATGAGTATTGCGTTTGCAATACTGACACTCGAACAGCTGACATTTTAAAACAAAGCAAACAAAAAATAGTAGAGATGAAGCCAGCAGCAATTACCAAAAGAATAAAACGTGAAAAATTAAAAATTGTGTATTAATTTATCAGCTGTTATTTGGAGTGCCATAAAATTTGCAAAGTTGTTAAAAAGGGTGCTCAATATCAGTTGCAATATAATCGCAAACGCAAATAGTCGCAACCAAAAACGCACCAAACGCTGAGACCGCTAATTTTAAGTAATATATCATTGTGGTCAACTTCAATTTGCTTCCTTTGTATTGATTGTCGCACGATAATCCAAGTGTATAGAAAACGAAGACTGTTGGAAAGGAAACTTAGTAGTCTTTTAAAACTATTGCATTTAATTGCAATATTTTTATGAAAAAAAAAATTAACTACTTTTTTTAAATAAAGAAAATAAGAATAAAATTGTAGTTTAAGCACGTACTGATCAATGTGCAACTTGAATATTTCAAAAACGATGCCAGATTAGATATATTTTACTAATAATATAAATACTAATACTAGTAATCAGGTAGTATGATTGTAATTAAAATTAAAAATTTTAGGAAAAATGAATAATTTTAAATGCAATTGTTTAACGATTTAAAATTGTTCCTTTAAAAAATGAATTTTTCCAGTAGTACTACATACTTCTATGATGTCTAGGTGTTCTACACAAACAATTTTCACTCGCTTGCCAAAAAAAATCTCATTCATAGATTATTTTTCCTTCGCTGAATTGTTGCACACACCCATATATCCAAAAATTACAGCGTACTTACTCCAAACTCAAAAAACTTATCTTTTTACACATCACTAAAGTGTCATCCTTCGGTATTAGTAACAATAAGAATATAAACAGCCGTTTGCAAGTTCAAAAACAATGCAGACATTTTTTCTTGGAAAATTACTGATTCTTTAGAAAAAATTCAAAGTTTTGAGTTACGACCCGCTTTACGGCTTATTAGACCAAGTTATTTCAGCATATTTTAAACCAATCTTATATAACGTTTTATAAAATACTAGTTAGTGGGCTTCAAATTAAAATAAGTTGTTTAACAAAAAAGATATAGACAAAACTTCAAAACCGTCGAGGCAAAAATATGAAAAAAATATTGTAAGGAAAATATCTCTTAAACTGTGGGATATAGCAAAACCTTTTGCTTTGAAATTCGTAAGTAAATACAAAAGTTATTGAATCCACAATGTTTTGCATAACCGAGGTGGGCAACTTTCAGCTTGAACGGCCGCATCTCAATTTGAGCATAGTTAAAAAAAAAAACTTGATATTGAAAATCTAACTCTTACGACTATCTACCAACGACTATTCTAAATTTCGCAAAAATATATTTAATAGCTTAGAAGTTCCGGATTTCTTATTATTTTTTTTTTAATCAACATCACTGTGCAACGTAGAATGTAGATCAGAGGGATAGCAAAGACTAATTAACATCATTTCAGCAGCAACATCGTTGCATGTTGAAGTTTTTATATCTTGAATACCTTTAAAGGGCAATTCAGACTATTATACTGTGTATTAATACCTGCCAAAAATTCAAATAATACGTGCAAGTGTGATGGTGTGAATGCAATGTGTTATGAATACGAGAAATAATACGATAAAAAATTGACATCCCATAAGACTTCACCGTTTTTTGAAAATTTTCTAAACGATAATACATTTCATTCGATCAGGGTTGTTTTTTTAACACAAGCAGCTGTTGAAAAATTTACTAGCCAGTTGTTTCACAGCCGATGGCGTGCCGTCACTGATGGTATTGGATTTCGTTATACAAGGGTTCGAAATTTGGAATTTGGTTACCGTATACAAATGTATTTTGCTCTAGGTGTATTTAGAAGATAAAATATTTTTGTGTTTTTCAATTTGGTTCTGTTTTACATAACTATTATTTTAGCAGCTGAATATTTTTTTAGCGCCGGCACGTCCACCGCCAACATGAAATTGCTCTTCTGCCGCCGTGTAAAGTTTTATGTTGGCACTTTTATTCTGTGATTAAACGTATGTATGATTAACGTATGTACATACATATGCAACAGCTGTTTTTTTTCCACTCAAATTTTTTATTTTATTTGAAGTGTGATGGTGTGAATATAAAATGTAATTAACGTTAGACTTTTTGACAGTCGCAAGAAATCTAATTATACTTTCAGCTCACAAAACTCGATAAAAGTATTTATACTTGTATAATAGTCTGAATTGCCCTTAAGCAACACTTTCCACAATCTCGAAAAAAATATTTTAACCTATTCTTTTCATGCTCTGTAACTGCATTATCAATATCTTTTGTAATCAAAAAACGGCATACTAACTGAATTGTTTGCAAGAGATCTTCAAAATTCTAAGTGGGTTTGCTGTTTTTACCGCCTTGTAAAACACTGATAGAGCTTTCTGTAAATCACCTTCTAGTATTACCCCTCACAGATCGAATATAATATCTTTATCCCCTAGGTAGGGGGTATTTCGCTATTTTCCAACGTAAGAATTATATGTGATGAGAGAGTTTCTAGAAAAGCCTACTTTTGCATAAAATTTTGTAAGAGTATCGACTCCTATTTGGTAATACCGGCATTCACCTCCTCCTTGACCGTGTGGATCTCTCAGACACCCGCCTGATTTGGGCTGGATAAAGCCTGTTTTATGTTCGTCCCGTCGCTGACGAAGTTTGTTTTACCCTCACTGCTGATACAAGACTTATCTATTTTGAAATATACTACCTTTGATATACAGAACACCTTAACTTTGGACTTGGAAATAAACTCTCAGTCGATGCTCACTACAAAGAGAGTTCCATTTTTGTCCTCCTCTCTGTGTAACACCTCCCATTTCTCTACCAGCTGCTCCAAGGCACCTCGATACCAGGTAATCGCAATGTTGGTGGCTGTGTGTATGTATTAATGGACACGTAAAATTTACTTTGGTAAGTGTTGTTGTTATTCCTATAATTTGCGTTGCTTAAAGTTCAGGTGTGCAAAACTTCGTACAATTTTACTTAACACAATTTAGAAGTCAAATATATAAATAATAACACCTCAACCATTTAATTGGCAACATGCCTGTTCTACAAGGATACGGTGAATGAAAATATTGAACAAAATTGAGTTGCACCAAAGTTTTATTAATTTTAAGTAACATAAATGGATTGCGTGAAAATAAAACACAACTTTTGGAGAAGTTTTATATGTATACAATTTTAGTTAGCATTGTCAATGTTTGCAGTGCCTTTTCTTGTTTTAATATGGAAAAATATTTGATATTTTGACAACAAAGTGTATTGTTACTTCTTCTTATTAAAACTTTCATATTTAATTGTGTATTTAACTGCTGCTTTATTCCAAGAAACTGCTAATTTGTTGTATTTTTACTTCAGAAAAAGTAAACATCCACTATTTTCTTCAAGGGAAAAATAGCACCGTACATATCGGGTATTGGAGTTTATCGGTTTTTAAATAATACAGTGGAAGCAAGTGAATGAATTGCTAGACATTTTCCTAAATTTGCAGACAACAAAATATATAGCTGTCTCTTTTCAATTAATAATATCTGTATGGAGCGCAGAGTTAAAAAATACTCTGTTTGTTGACAATACATTCAATGTGCTGTGTTTATTTTTTTATTAAAAAATATCTATAAATTGAGTATTTACAAATGTTGAATATAAATAATTTAAATGATGAACACATCGCACAAATACAGTTATTAGAATATAGTCTATTTTTAGAGATAAATATAAAAAAAAAATTTAATGGTAAAAGCAAATAAAATATGTAATGTTGATGGGCAAATGTTTATGTGAAAAAACTTACTGCATAAATAAAACCCCATATGAGTGTAAATATTTTTAACGACTCCGTCGAACAGGCCATATTTTAATTTTTTATGAGAGATGTCAAAATGTGGAATTCTATGGCAAAATTTTAAAGTACTGCAAAAAATCACCTGTATTTAATCACATTTATTTTCCTTTTACGTTATTAACAACACCAACGCCTACATACTTTGTTTTTTCCGCGCCACACTCCGAAAATTTCAAATTTATAAATGATCTATGAGTCTCGTTTTTTGTTTACGTTGTCCACAATTTTAAAAATAATCTCATCTGACAACTTGTTTTATATACATATCTCTTATGTCGTTTCTAATGTTTATTAAATTTCGTTCTAATTTCTGTTCTTGACCGCAACGTTCTCCGCGTGCAAGTAAACTAAAAATTTTAGCTTGTTTCTTATTATACATAGTTTTTTTTTATTTGTAGTTAGTGTTGTATTAAAACATACTCTTTACTCAGGGAACCCCAATGGACACGAAATAGAACTTTAAAAGTTTACCACTAAAGCTTTTATATAAGCAACAATTTGTTGCTTTTGTGAGGCAATACCAATACACAGTGGTGACAATCCAAAAAAAAGTGGTAAGAAATCACGAGCTTCTGTACTATTGAATGGATTTTTGTGAAATATAGAACAAACGTAGACAAGGAGTTAAATTTTTAGCATCATCCTTTTTAGGGTTCCGTACTCATCAGAGTGAAACGGAACCCTATTACCGAGACAAGTACGTCCGTCCGTCCGTCACAACATCCATTCTCCGAAACGGTAAGAGCTAGAGAGCTGAAATTTTTACAGGATGTTGTTGTACCTTGCCGCTACAACAACAAATACAAAACAACAACAAGTCGAAAACTACCAGGTGTCCCCATACAACGAAAAGTTGGAATTAGCTATAACTCTCGAACCGTAAAAGATAGAAAACTGAAATTCGCACAGTGTATGTATGTAGATGCTCTACAACAACAAATGCTAAAGACAACAACAAGTTGAAAACTACCAGGTGTCCCTATACAACCTAAAGTAAACTGTAAACGACAAAGAGCTAAAATTCGCAGAATATATGTATTTACATATGCCCTACAACAACAAATGCTAAAAACAACAACATGTCAAAAACTACCAGGTGTCTCTATACAACGTAGAGTAAAAATTAGCTATAACTCCCAAACTGTAAGAGACAGAGAGATGAAATGTAAACAATATATGTACTCGCATGTGGCCTACAATAACAAATGCTAAAAACAACAACAAGTCAAAAATTAACAGGTGTCCCTATACAACGTAAAGTAACAACTAGCCGTTACTCTCGACCCGTGAGACACAGATTGATGAAATTTGCACAATATGTGTATTCACATATGCTCCACAACAACACTTGCTAAAAACAACAACAACTGTAAAACTACCAGGTGTGCCTTTACAACGTAGAGTAATAGCTATAACTCTCGAACCGTAAGAGATAGAGAGTCGAAATTCGCACAGTGTATGTATTCCCAGATGCCTTACAACAACAATAACAAGTGGAAAATTACTAGGTGTCCCCATACAACATAAAGTAGCTTTAAAAACAGAGAGATGAAATTTATAAAATATACATATGTATTCACATACGCCATTCCATACATACATTACACATACATACGTACGGAACCCTAAGAGTGCGAGCCAGCCTCGTACTTGACTTAATTTATTTTATGATTCTCAGAATTAAAAAAAGTAATAAACCAAAGGTTATTTGATTTTTATGATTGCAGTAGCAAAGTAATAAGCGTTAATAAATGTGAGTGGACAATTAAGGGGAAAAGAGGAAAGTGAACTGTTTTAGTTATTTGGGGTTTTCCGTTAGTTACCTGCATGATTTGTTTACAGAAATTGCACCCACGTTTATGAGTGCTTATGTTTTGGAACGTTTCGAAATATGCGCCCGTTTCGAAATATGTACCTGCCAGTAAAATATTGAAAAATTTGTAGTATTTGTAGGTGTTCTTTGATCGGTTTTTGTCATTTAACAACAGTCGACAAATGCAACAACAACAAGTGGAAAATTACTAGGTGTCCACATACAACGAGAACTTTCAGAAGCAGCCTAGGAGCGCAGAAATAAAAACTATGTATAATAGATTTAGATACACGAACACTTGCAAGATTTCACGAGTCAGAGAAAATGAAGATCTCTTCAACATATTCAGGGTTGTTGTTGAATCTGATTGCTATCCGAATCAGAATTGAAATCGGCACAGAATAAATTTTGGTGTCACAGCAGAAACAGATATTTCTCATTTTTGTGTTCGAATCAGAATTGTGTCAGAACTACATAAGTGTCACAGAATCTGTTTTTATCGTTTTTTTTTTTATCAGAAATAATCTATCAGCTGACACGTAGCAGATTTGTATGTTTGTTTTAGGCTGGTAAATACAATTTGGCTCACAATGTAAGTAAATTTATTTTTTTATTTATTAAACTAAATAAGCAAAAATTTGCATTATTATTTTATCACCAATATTGGAAAACACCAATATTGGAAAACACAAAATGAGATATTTTTAAAGTTTATGGAAGAAAATAAGGATATAGCAAGCGGTTACACTAAGCGCGATAAGGTGCTGATAGAAACGCTTTGGCAAGAGTTATCTCAATCTCTCAACAGTGCTACAACACCAATCTTATTAGTTTCTACATACAATCATGGCATTCATACTAAAATGATCCCTTCTATTAAAAAATAGATGCTCATCCACAGCACGTTTTATAATTTTGATGTGCGTTCCATCAATACAACCAACTATAGAAGGAATTCTATATTTGGTGAAGAAATGCTTCCTACATCTTCCTTTTTCATTATCATCCATTGTTAGCTTCACCCACTGAGGGCACACATGCCTCTGCAAAACCTTCAGTACGATGCTTAAGACAATTGACACCATACTTCTGGCGAGACAAATGGAACTAACATTTCCTATTGATTTTTGATATGATCCTTCTGCCAAAAAACGCAATGCCGCAGCTAGCGGAACAATACTGGAAATGTTTGAAGGAGACAAATAAACTTTGACAATGTTCAACAGCATTTGAAAAGCCTCTTTGTTTAAACGGAATTGGCTAATAAATCTGTATATTTATTACAGGTAAAACATCTTTGGCATTCTTGTACACTATATGTATGTATACTTACACTGTTTCCGGCAGCTCCAATGGGTTGGTGCAGTTCCTTACAATCTTCCGTTTCACATTTTCATTGTTGTTTTCCTCAATCAATATACATATATAAAACTATTGCCTCTACCATTTTTTTTAAAGATTTTTTAATATATAAAAAATATTTATCAAAATCTACTGTAAAATGTAAACAAAAGCACAACCAAAACAAAACAGCTGATTCGAATATGGGTTTTACTTATGTTCGAATCAACGCAAAACCGACACGATTTCATGACACCAATTCAAATCAGAATTGATTTTCAATTCTGATAATTCACAATTCTGACTTGGATTTTGCAACAACCCTGATTGCATTCTTCATCGGATACACTCATTTTATGCAGAAGACATGTTAGATCACGGAAGGTTTAGTTCAAAAATAATTTTAGTTCAGAAACGCTAAGTTTATTTAACAGTGCTTCCAATGTAGATAAGTAATTTGTAAGGAATTAACCAGTAAAAAGTTCATATTTTTAATGAAAATGTTTTACAGTTATTAAAAGTTCATAAAGTCGGTTTAATATAAAACACTACAAAAAATATTTATAGCTGAGTCATTAACATTGGAAATATTTTAAGAATATAAATCTATGATCGCTAATATTTTTACACAAAAGGGCTGCAGAAAATTTGATTATTACCTCCATTTTAAAAATCATTATTATACCCTTCACATATGTAAATGTGTAAGGGTATATACATATAAGTTTGTGATTCCGTTTGTAACGCATTGAAATATCCATCTAGAACCCCATAAAGTATATATATTCTGGATCAGCATCAATAGCGATTACGATTGAGCGATGTCCGTCTGTCCGTCTGTCCGTCGGTCCGTCTGTCCGTCTGTAGTCGTTGAAATACCGTTTCTGAGAAAACGGTTTGAGATAGAAACCTCATTCTTTCGCTAAAACGTGTTAAACCTCGGTAGTGGGTCTGCTATTGAAATTCAGTAAGATAGGTCCACGGATAGCCGAGATATATTCAAAAAACCGGGTTTTGAGGGGTATTTTTTGAAATTTTTTTATTCAGATTTTTGAAAAAAAATTTTTTCTTAAAAACTAAGCCATATCATTTTTAGTGCCCATTAAATCCTAGAAATTAAGGAATTTTTGAAATCGGCCCATATATATCCGAGATATAGCGTCTCCCGATTTTTAAAGAAATCGGCTTTATAAGCCAAATAAAACAACTTTTGGCACCGAAGATCAATCAGAATGGTATATATAGGCTATTTAGAGGCAAAAGTGGAAAATTTTTCCACATCGACCCATATACACACGAGATATAGCGCCTCCCGTTTTCTCAAAAAGTCGGCTCTAAAAGCCAAATAAAACAACTTTTGGTATCAAAAATCGATTAGAATGGAACATGTAAGGTGTTTAAAATCAAAATTGGAAAATTTTTGAAATCGGTCCATATATATCTGAGATATAGCGACTCCCGATTTTTTAAGAAATCCGCTCTTTAAGCCAAATAAAGCAATTTTTGGCACTAAAAATCAATCAGAATGGTACATATAGACCATTTAGAGGCAAACGTGGAAAATTTTGGACATCGGCCCATATACACTCGAGATATAGCGCCTCAAGTTTTCTCAAGAAGTCGGCTCTAAAAGCCAAATAAAACAACTTTTGGTACCAAAAATCGATCAGAATGGTACATATAAGGTGTTTAAAATCAAAATTGGAAAATTTTTGAAATCGGTCCATATATATCTGAGATATAGCGACTCCCGATTTTTTAAGAAATCCGCTCTTTAAGCCAAATAAAGCAATTTTTGGCACTAAAAATCAATCAGAATGGTACATATAGACCATTTAGAGGCAAACGTGGAAAATTTTGGACATCGGCCCATATACACTCGAGATATAGCGCCTCAAGTTTTCTCAAGAAGTCGGCTCTAAAAGCCAAATAAAACAACTTTTGGTACCAAAAATCGATCAGAATGGTACATATAAGGTGTTTAAAAGCAAAATTTGAAAATGTCTGCAATCGGTCTATATATACCTGAGATATAGCGTCTCCCGATTTTTCAAGAAATCGGCTCTATAAGCTAAATAAAACAACTTTTGGCACCAAAAATCAATCAAAAAGATACATATAGGTTAGTCAGAAGCAAAACTGGAAATTTTTTTGACATCGGCCCATATATGTTCGAGATATAGCGCCTCCCGATATCTCAAGAAGTCGGCCCAGGAAGCTAAACGAAACAGTTTTTTGCACAAAAAATTTGTCGGAAAGGTACATACAGGCTGTTCAGAGGCAAAATTAGAACATTTTTGGACATCGGCCCATATGCACCCCAGATAACGCTCTTCACTCATAGAAAAATGTATTTTCATACTGATGACAGCGTATCATAAAAATTTTAACATCAATATTATGCCAAATGGCATCAAAGATGTAAAACCTGATATTAACCTGATGACAAAAGTCAATAGAGAATTTCAGCATAAATTGAGTGTCATCAATGTGAAGACTGCTGTGACATCAATTCTATAGTGCAAAATGTTAATAGCTTTTATAAGTTTTATCAAAAGGAAAGAAATAAAACTGTGTTAAGTTTTATTAATTATAATTATATTTAAAAAAACTTATGGTTTAATTTATTATTTTTGTGTTTAAATGTATTCCTAAACGGTTGCAATAAATGGCATCAGTGTCAGAATGACATGGCATTGATGTAACAATTGTTATATTTATCGCTAATAACAATTAGAACACCTTATGTAAAATTTGACATCACCGTGATGAAAAGTGTCATGGGGTCAAAAACGATGTTTTTTGTCATCGTATTCATGTTAAAATACATCATAGCTATAATGGTTTTTCTGTGAGTATATGTATGTATGTATGGATGTATGTATGTATGCATGTATGTATGTATGTGTATATACGTTTGTATGTATGTAGGTATGTATGTATCTTAATATGTATGTATGTATGTACATGCATACGTATGTATGTATGTATGTATGTATCTATAATAGAAAACTCTAAAATAAATGCTTTATTATTGAATATTTTCAGTGTGTTCCATAAAACAATGATTATATACATACATATATACATGCATACATATTTACATTGCTTGCTTTTTTTCACAAAATGATTTTTTTCTTGTGCACGTTGCTGATTATCTGTTGCGTATCATTATACACATGTATGTGTGTATGTACATATGTAAGTACGTAGGGAAACACAAAATGATTTTTTGTGGGAATGAATTTGAAGACGCAATTGTTTAAAAGAATTTCATTGCGTACCCTTTTTTCAACAATTCTTTATATCACTTTCATTTTCAAGCTCGTGTATACATACATATGTATGTATGTACATACATACACATTTTTACACCAAAGCAAAAAAATTGTTTATGCTAACCTCCTTGCATGCATACATACATACATATGTACATACATATTAAGATACATACATACCTACATATGTACATACAAACGTATACACATACATACATACATGCATACATACATACATATTAAGATACATACATACCTACGTATGTATGCATGTATGTATGTATGTGTATATACGTTTGTATGTAGGTATGTATGTATCTTAATATGTATGTATGTATGCATGTATGTATGTATGTGTATACGTTTGTATGTACATATGTAGGTATGTATGTATCTTAATATGTATGTACATATGTATGTATGTATGCATGCAAGGAGGTTAGCATAAACAATTTTTTTGCTTTGGTGTAAAAATGTGTATGTATGTACATACATACATATGTATGTATACACGAGCTTGAAAATGAAAGTGATATAAAGAATTGTTGAAAAAAGGGTACGCAATGAAATTCTTTTAAACAATTGCGTCTTCAAATTCATTCCCACAAAAAATCATTTTGTGTTTCCCTACGTACTTACATATGTACATACACACATACATGTGTATAATGATACGCAACAGATAATCAGCAACGTGCACAAGAAAAAAATCATTTTGTGAAAAAAAGCAAGCAATGTAAATATGTATGCATGTATATATGTATGTATATAATCATTGTTTTATGGAACACACTGAAAATATTCAATAATAAAGCATTTATTTTAGAGTTTTCTATTATAGATACATACATACATACATACATACGTATGCATGTACCCACATACGTAAGTAAATTGAAAAGAAAATCACACTTAATGGCAATGTTTAGCATTATAATTCAAAAATAATGCAATTATATGCAATTTTTTGTTAAATAAATTTTACTATAACGTTAACTGATAAATAATTAAGAAATACATACATTTTGCTTTTCTTTATTTCATTGATATTAAAAAGAATTGGTGTCACCCAGTGGTTGAACTTGAGCATATTAGGAATTATTTAAATAAAAGTTTTGCAGCCTACTTCAATATAATTAATATATAAGTATGCATACATATGTATATATATACTTTATTTATATATATATACTTTATGGAGTCTTAGTAGTTATTCCAATGCGTTACATACGGAATCACAAACTTATATATATTTTTGTTAAGGGTATAATGAATAGCATAATTTCTTCATTTCTTGCTACTCATATATTTATGTATGTATGTGTATGTAGAAATTTTTTAATATCTTGATCACTCTCGTATGTGTATGTAAAAATTTGGTAATGAAAAATCTGCACACTTGAATATGTGACGCATGTATACGCTGTTAATACCCTGTCGGAAACGAAATTAACTTTAAATTAACTTAAAACTAACTATTTTAGAGCAGGAACTGGTTGACGCCTGGATTATTTCTAAATTTCATCCTACTTTCTTGTCTTTTGTTGTCAGTACACAAAAAGTGAATTACAAATCGATTATACTGTAGCTAATTTGAAGCTAGTCCTTAAAAGTTAACTCAAAGTCAACTATTTTAGTAGTTGACTACTCAATGTCCAACAGGGTAGGTATAGAGAAGCGGCAGCCACAACTACAGCAGTTGTAAAACAGTAAAGCATTTCTGGTTTACAGTGAGAGAAATCGATTTTGTATTTGTTAAAATGGTTGATGTAAAACGAGTTTATTTCAATATACATATATATATATATATATATATATATATATATATATATATATATATATATATATATATATATATATATATATATATATATATATATATATATATATATTCTTAACCAGATTCAATAGAAATTACGATTAAGCGATGTCCGTCTGTAGTCGTTGAAATACCGTTTCTGAGAAAATGCTTTGAGATATAAATCTCACTCATTCGCTTAAATGTGTTAAATCCCGGTAGTGGATCTGATATTGAAATTCAGTAAGATCGGTCCATGGATAGCCGAGATATATCAAAAAACAGGGTTTTAAGGAGTATTTTTGGCCATTTTTTAGGTCAGATTTTTGAAAAAATCGGCCCATATATACCCGAGATATAGCGTCTCCCGATATTTCAAGAAATCGGCTTTAAAAGCCAAATAAAACAACTTTTCGCACCAAAAATCAATCAGAATGTATGTACCATTGTGAAGGGTATTTAAGATTCGGCCCAGCCGAATAAGCACTCTTACTTGTTTTTCTTTTATTTTTGCGATTAAGTTCGATATTAAATATTCAGTGCCTGTTCAGTGTGTGATTAATTGACCTTTGGTGTACAGCTATTTTAAGTATGTGGTCCTGTCTCACTAGTCTGTAGTTCACGCCGCGCTATGCATGGGATACCTGCTCCTGCGATGTGAATTTTTGTTTTTCACTGCTTTTGTTTATTTTCTACTGCTGTTAAGGACGTAGAGAAATTGTTTAGGGAGTCATTGTCAGCCAATTGAGTTCCGCCAGAATCATCTACTAGAACACGAGTATTAACGGAAAACATCCAATTCCTTCCAATAACTGTTGAAGTCATCTACTAGAGCACGATTATTAACTCAAGATGGCAATTTCCCCCTAATTAATGTTGAAGACGAAGAGAAACTGTTGAGGGAGTCATTTTGGGACAATGGCAATGTACCAGAGTCATCCTCTAGAGCATGATTATTAACTGAAGATGGCGATTTATCTCTAATTAATGTTGAAAACACAATTGATGTTTAAAACGAAGAGGAACTGGTTGAGGGACCATTTTCAGCCAATTGCGGTGTACTAGAGTCATCTATCAGATCTCAATAAAAAATGAATTTATATTTCAAAAACTCGATCGCTATGTTTCAAAAATATTGTACTTTTTATTGTCTAAAGAAGTCAAAGACGGTGGAAATAGATGACTGATATTTCACTCAGCGTTTACTACTCGAGGTAGTAGATACTAATGCTTTTATGTACATATACTTGAAGAATGTGTTAAAACCAAATGTGTTAAAACCAAGATCACCCCATTTCAAGCGTATACCAAATTAATTTACGTGAATCAAGATTTTCAAATTGAAACCGACAGATTACCAGTTTTTTTCCGGCAAAAAGCACAAGAAAATCACAATTTTATTCATAAGTTAATTATGAGCGACGAAGCCCATTTCCAATTAAGTGGGTTCGTTAATAAGCAAAACTGCAGGATATGGGCTATGGGAAATCCGAGAGTAGTTCAACAGCGAGAATTACACCCACCTAAGTGTACAGTTTGGTGCGGTGTTTCAGCGGAAATGATAACTTATTTTTTTGAAAATGAACACGGGGTCACCGTTTGGTGTCAGATATCGGTCAATGTTGGAAAAATTTTTAAGGCCAGCCGTGAAAAACCATCCACAAGTATGGCTCTACAATGGCTCTTTTGCGGGACATGATTTTAATTGGCCTCCACGTTCACCGGACTTAACCGCTCATGACTGTTTTCTTTCTGATTATTTGAAAGGGAAAGTCTACATTAATAGCCTTTTCACACTTATCAACATTTTCGTGGAACGTGTTGAAGATGTTGAAAATGTGAAACATGCGTTCACACACAACATCTAACATCACATATACATACACAGCTGCCAAAATAAATATAGCGCCGTGTTTTGCATTAAAGACAATAAAAATATAATATAAATAGATTTTGAAGACAAAATAATAGTAGGATTAGCAGCAAGGCAGATTTACTAGGTACAAGCACTAGCAGACCAAAAAAAAAAAAAAAAATACACGAGAGTTGTTGGTAGAAAAATAACTGAATACTGTCAAATTCTTCTCTCATTTGTTTTGTTAAACTGGTTTGTGAGTGTATACAAAAACGAAATTACACAAATTTCGTAAAATAAATTTATTTAAAAAACTTAAAAATTATTACTTTACTTTTTTATGGAATAAAAGAAGCAAAATCACTGGCTTATTTTACTTTTTCTTCAATAGTAGCTACAAAATCACTTGCGCATTTCTTAGAAATCAGAGCACGTTAAACGGTTTGTAAACAAACTTTTGACACTAAGCAGTTAATAAACAAGGAGCAGCTGTTTTAGTGATTTTACCTGTTTAATCTGCCTTGATTTGCAGTTAGCTTGCAAGAACAATCTCTACTACTAATGCAGTGTATAGAATCCATAAAAAGCTTGCTGGAGGAAGAAGATCATAAGACATAATTTTGGACACAACTCCTTTTTTAATGAATTTGAATGTCAAAATTTACAGTGATGCCACTACAATTTTGTAATTTTTTTAGTGATGACACTAAAATAATCGAAAGATGTTGAGTGGAACAAAATGAGTTAGGAACATTTTATAAAGATGTTGAAAGATGTTGGTTTTTAGCCCTGTATATTTCTTATGGGGAAATTTCAACATCATCGCAAATTGATGGTAGATGTTAGATGTTGATAAGTGTGAAAAGGCTATAACAGGCCAAGAACCAAGAACAGCAATTAAAAAGCAATATACACGACAAAATAAACAACAAAACAGCTGAAGTTTTGCAAAAGTTTATGGCAAATGTGTTGGACAGAGCACGAATATGCAAAGTAGAACATTTTTCACAACTAAACTAAAAATATTCCCCATTTATATACTGTATTAAAAAAATAAATTGAAAATTATGTCTTAAATAAAAATGTTATAATATAAATTATAAATGTGTTAATTTTGAGCAACCCTATTTAAATCAAGGTTAATTAACTAAAGAAACGTAAAATTTTATAGCTAGGTGGACAACCGGCTGTTTTTGGGTAGCGAAGACACTTCATCAGCACCATATGAACTTTGAACGTGTCAAATTTCACAATTTTGGCACAGCCGCTTTAACCACTCGGCAACCAAAACTCACGCAATTTTACTTTCTATTTATATACTTCACTAACATTAACCAAAGAAATGACATTTTTGCAGTCTGTTATGGATGATTTTTTGTCATCTCAGAAGACTGTTATTTGCTCTTTATATGAGAGCTTTTTCATACATGTTCTTGCTTATATCATTGAAGATCTAGATGCTCATTTATTGATACAACTTGAACATTTACACCAAACCATACGGTGTTTGTTAACAATTTATTGACATTTTTAATTTTATTGCACTATGATAATTTTACACACATTTATATTAAATTCTTTTTCAGGCTCAAGTTCAACACTTGGTTTGTCACTTTTAAATCAAGGGTAATTAACTAAAGAAACGTAAAATTTTATAGCCAGGTGGACAACTGGCTGTTTTTGGGTAGCAAAGGCACTTCATCCTATGAACTTTGAACGTGTCAAATTTGCTATTCTATTAACTGTGGTTTTTTTAGTGGGTTCAAAGGATTAGCATTGAAATCTTACATGTTTATCATATCGCCCATCCTGCAACACATAATTTTCACAAAAAATTCACACGAATTGTATGACGATTGTATTTTGATTTTACTGCTTATCATGGTTAGCTGATTGGGACCTAAAGAATTTATCTCGTCCAATACCGTAGTTTTTTTTTTTTTTTTTAATAAACCGACTCTCGTGGTGGCTTCTACATCACATGAAGCAGACCTTCGATTGGCGAGGCATAACTCGGTTCCGAAAGTACACTACATGGCAAATTGGATGGCATAAAAAAATATAGCTTTTGGTCAATGAGAAGTGATGCTGAAAAACTATGCGACGAAAAATACAAGTTGTTACCGTACCTGTGACAATTCAACACCAATTTAAGCTTTTTGGTAGTTTCAGTTATTTATTTTAACGTCACAACAGTTTTCTTTATAAAAAAAAAGTCGTACATATAAATACAGATTTAAATAAATTTACAAAATATAACGGATTACAAAATATAACATTTAAAAACTAAATTTTTTGCTTCTCTTTATTAAATATATAAAAAACTTACTATAAAAATATAAATACATAAATTTAGTGCAGTTGCAGTAGTTCTCACTTAAAGATGCCAGACAACATGGTCTGCAAAGTTCAGTGGGATCAAAAATATATATAATTTGTCCCAAGATATTGAATATGGATTAATATTTTCTAACATGAATGTGAAAGAATAGTGTTTATCCCTTTGTTAAATTTTACTTGTTACAAGTTTAAGGGAGTACTACTATATTTTTATTCCTGATTGTATTGTTTCGTTTTTTAATAATCAAACCGATGCAACTGTTCTGAAAGCAGCAACCATTTTTCTTTAGTAAACTCGAAAGCATAAAAACTAGTAATACGAGCGTCTGCGATCGTTACGAATGCTGTTGCAGAGACAGCAAGAAATGAATGACACCAGCAACTGAAAAAAATAAAACATAAAAAATAGAATCACTTTCCGGTCATTGATCAAATTAAAGACATGGTATCGATAAGCATGTGTACTTACTTACAAACTACCTTAAAACAAGCTACTAGATTTTCAGGTCAACATATTCCCATCGAATATGTAAAACTATTCGTCAGTCGCTTATAAAGTCTTTGCTGAAACAACTGCTAACGGGTTACCCAGTTTACGGTTTCAAAAGTAAACGTAAATAAAACTCTTATAAAATAATTTTTTTCATGATATTTCCTTTTTATTTATTATAAAGTTTGAACCTTGACATGATGTGCGAAACACTACATCATTTAAATGACCAACACACGAAGTGTTGCAAGCATGGATTCTTTTGAGGTAATTTTCGACCGCTTTTTGACACATATTGGGCGCTATCTCAGCCATAACTTGACGAATGTTGGTTTTTAAGTGCTCAAGAGTTAAAGGTTTATCTGCACAAACACGTTCTTTCGCGTAGCCCCAATCGATTAAGTAAGTCCAATCGCATCTTCGGACCAAAGAGCGCACCAAACAGTGACTTCTTCAATTACTTGAGGATTCTCAAAACCCCAAATACGACAATTTTGTTTATTAACATACCCACCGAATGAGAAGTGATCTTCATCGCTGAAGAAAATTTTGTTTGAAAAATCGCCGTCAACCGCCTGTTGTTCAAGCACCCATTCCACGTATCTACAACGTTGTGAATGGTCAGCTGGCTCCAGTTGTTGTGTGAGCTGGACTTAATATGACTGTAGGTGTAGATCTAAATGCAAAATACGCCATAGAGTGCAATAAGACAGTCCTAATTCCTGAGTACGACGAGGAATCGACATATTTGGGTCTTCGGCAACACTTGCACTTACAGCAGCGATATTTTCAGCCGAACGAGCGAAACGATGATGCACAGGCCTTACAATATTTATAACCGCTCCAGTCTCTTCAAATTTCTTCACAATTTTGCCAATTGCTTGCGTAGTTGGACGATTATGTAAACTGGGGCAGAATCACCATGTTTTGATAATTTTAATACGTTGTGTGATAGTTAAGCGATCCATTTTCGTCAATGTCAGACTTTCAACTGAGAAGAAAAAAATTGGTTTAACAACTTGGTTTGACAGATGTCGAAGTCCAGTCCTATACTTTTGAAAACACGAAATGGATAACCCGTTATAATGTAAATAAAACAATAGGTGCCTGGTTCAATTTTAAATATATCGGTGAAAACGGGAATAGGAAAAAAGTAGAATCTGTACTTTAGAAAATTTTGGTACTTTTAAAATTTGGTCATGTAGGGAGGAAAAAAGCAAAAACAGGGAAGAAGTAAAAACTGAAGTTTATTCCGCTTAAAAGAATAGTCTGTAATTTTGTATCTCCGGGCCTCATGTAAGCAGCACAAAAATTTAGAAAGAGGCCGAAGATAGACTGAGTGGCATCTGATACTTTTGTGAAATTAAAATTTTTATGGGAATATAAGATGGATAAACGTTGCACGATATCTGTCTGGGAAAATCTAAAAAGCTACTGAATCGATTTTAATAACGTTTTGCACAGAACACATGTTCGAATTACGAGAAAAAATATTTTTTCAATAACTTGTTCATTTCTAAACCGATTGTTAAATTTCTTTAACATTTTCAGTGTTTGCCAGTAAAATTTATATGTTTTGTAAATAAATATTCGATAAATTTATATTTTTCGAATAATTCTTTCATTTATAAAATGAGTTTTCAAGTTCTCTTTGCTTTTCGAACATACTTTGCTTCCAAATCAAAATCGAAGAAATTGCTGTTTGGATAGCTGGATTATTTTTGAAAGGATTTTCAGAACACTCTCTTGTTATTTGAAATTATATAAAATTAAGAAAAGCACATATGTACATATGTGTTTACATATTACACATACTACATATGTATGTATGTGACGAGTTGAATAGCGTAAAGAAAAATATAGAAAACAATTAATAAGTATATTTTTGGACTTAACGTATTACATTGCAGTTGGCTCAGAGGAAATATATAGTTAAATTAATTTTTGAAAATTCAAGGAAACTCAAATATGAACTTAATTATTTTTTTGCTTTAAGAGCCAATTGAAATGTATTAATTCAGGTCCAAAAATTAACCTTTTTAAAAAATATTTGCTGTCTTTTTCAGCTGTCTATATGCCGCCGACATTTCGTTGGTGCTAATCAACTCATCAGTAGACTTGAAAAATTCTTAAAAGTTTGTTTGAAACTCAACTACTTATTCCATAATTCCCATGAACAAAATGAGAATCCGAAATGTTCAAACAAACCTTTAACACAGCAAACATTTCTTTTTCGTTTTGCAAAGAAAAGTAAAAAAGACAGTAAACTTTTTGAAAAGGTTCATTTTTGAACCTGAATTAATACAATTCTAGGAAACTTTTACTTGTTCATACTTTGAAGAATACAAATCGTAGTAACCAATGGTAACTGGTTGTGTGAAAGCTGTAAAGAAAAGTAAAAGTGTCGCGAAACATTAAATTGTTTTCTGTACTAAAGGTTTATTTTAACATTTGTGATTTCCATTGTTTTCATGGAAGTAGTAGAAGATGTAGTAAAGTTTCAAACATTCCTTCAAGTTTTCTCGAGTCTGCTGATATTTGAGTAACATGAACGAAATGTCTTCGGCGGAAAATAAGAGAGCACAATCTATTGATTGATTTTTTTTTTTATTTTTTTTACAAAATTTCTCCAAGTGTATGTGGGATTATCATTAGTTGTGCCTCCGTAACTTTTTTCTGAAACATTCCGACACTCTACCCCCTTCTTTAGACGGTGTCTAACAGAAAAATAGTTTTTTAATTTTTTCCGTGTGGTTCTATGGTACGTAGAACATTGGGGAGTAAAATGTAAGGCTTTAATCACTTTTTCCACTTCTTAAGGGTCTCGCATATTGCTAATTTTTACTCCTACCTAGCAACAAGTTGGCTTTAGGGAAAATCTCGCGTTTGTGAAAACAAGAGCTAGGGTCTTTCCTCGTTCTCTGAAATATGAAAAGATTTTCATATTTTCATAGTAGTTTCGATTCTTGTTCAGTGAAAAAATTAAAACGATCGTCAAAATATTTCCATATGAAAATAAACATTGAAACAGAATTTTCCCCGCTTGACAACGAAGCTTGTTCTTGATTTGTGGAACAGTGTAATCAATTGTCAAAATTACTTCATACATATGAAAAAACAAAATATGCATGAAAAAATAAAAGTGATGCCTGATCAGCTTATTTTTTAATTTTTGTCTTTTTTGCAAATAAAAATAGGACGCCACTCAAAAGGAATACTATGTATTCCTTATTCATATAGTATGGTCATGACAACCACATAAATCGATTGCTTACTACCATCTGATGTTTATCTACAACCGTAATATATACAACCATATACTCCAATAATAGCATGTTGTTTTTCTGATTTATGTACATATATGTTTTCATTCAGGTCCAAAAATGAACCTTTTCAAAAAATATTTGCTATATTTCTCAGCTGTCTATATGCCGACGACATTTCGTTGGTGCTAATCAACTCATCAGTAGACTTGAAAAATTCTTAAAAGTTAAGTTTCAAACAAACTTTTAAGAATATTTGAAGTCTACTGATGAGTTGAGACAGCTGAGAAATACAGCAAATATTTTTTGAAAAGGTTCATTTTTGGACCTGAATTAATACATTTCAATTGGCTCTTAAAGCAAATAAATAATTAAGTTCATATTTGCATATACATATGTTTTCTCTGTATTAAAAATGTGAAAAAATTATGATATGAGATTGTAGCAACTTTTGTCATATTTCAAGAGAGCCAGTAACTTTTCATGGATCAATTTAGGCAAATTATTTTGTAGTGAATATGCTATTTGATCAAAGTTGTAATCTAAGTAAAGATGAAGTCGAGCAATAAAACGTAAAGAGACAGCAGTGGTGTTGCCAGATGACGGCTACGAAATACAGGGGGGCGATGAAGCATTTAAAATATCAGCTATTCGTGAACCGATTTTATTGAATTTCAACAGAAAAAACGAAATCAAAAAAGTTTTTTCTAAGTCACGTAGTTTTCTCGAAAACGGCTTTTCAATAGTCTGTATATGGACAGACGGACATTGCTTAATCGACTTTTTTTATCGAAACTAATCCAGAATGTATATACTTTATGAGGTTGGAAATTAAAATTTAGGGAAGTTACAAACAGAATGACAAAATCATATACATATATACACACATATGTATATCCTTAACACTTGTTATGAAGGGTATAAAAAATATATCAGTCACACTGCGCTCATCGAACAACAAAGTATTCCAGTTTTCAAAATATTGGCTGGCTTTTTTCATTTTCGTTACACGGACCGCTCTCCCTCTCTCTCTCTCTCTCTGCCTTTCTAAACCAATTTCAAAATTTTAAAGCACTGTATTTTTCCCAATTGCTACTGATTAGAAGTTGTCTCAGCATGTGTGTATAAGTTGGTATGTATGAATATATGTATATCACTATATCCACTTAACTGAGATGACAACTAACTGTCCAGAAGAATATTTTGCTTTAGCTAATATCGTTTCACTGAATTCAATAAATAAAACAATACCTCTAGGGCAATCAAAATCCAAGCAACAATATTGAAAGATCTCAATAAATTTAACCAGTATTCTTCGAATTTAATACGACAGCCGCTTTCTATAAGATTATCTGGCACTGAAGAGTCGTTGTTTTGAAAACAGGTTGCCGGTGGCATTCGTCCATTTACCACATAATCTTGGGGGCTGGCGCGAGCGCAACATTTGAACTAGAAAACGAGATTAGTTATAACATACAAATCTAATTTGGAACTCTCAGATTTTAGTTACCCAAGATTCGTAGTGTGTCATGACGCCTGCATTTTTAAGTTCCTCTTCCCACGTGGCGTCGAGAGTGTTCGCAAAGTTTGATGCTACTTCTTGTTCCCCTTTCGTTAAGAGAAAAGTGACCGCTATTTGTGCAAGAATAACTACAATCATTAGAATAATTACCTAAAAGAGATATGATTTCAGAAATTATGTTTTTTTATTACTACTATCTACTCAAGCAGATGTTAGAAGTCTAAAAATATAGCATCATGATTGCTTATTATACCGACCGTTATCGTACAGCAGACATTTTCTCTTGCGGCTCCAATGGTTAAAAATAATAAAACCACAAAACTAGACACGCCGATTCCAATGTAAGCATACGCAGCTGTTGTAGTAAGCTCGTTTGTGTCGTATGTTAAAAGGGCGTACACTCCAAATCCGATTACAATCAGTGCAGTGAGCTGAAAATATGAATATAAAAACAAGTGGTTATGAAATATGTAAATACAATGAAGTTTGAAATGCAAAAGTTACGGTTAGAATGTACAAATACCAGGACCATTATTTTGTTGGCACATTGGGCCTTAACTATAGTCAAACACTAAAGTAGGTTCTTTTTAGAAACAGCTTAAATTTTAAAACGTGTTGCTGACTTTTTTCCAACTGTAGTCAAAATTAAAGTTGACTTTAAGCTGAATCAGCTTTAAATGGGTGCCAAATTATTTATCGAAAATGCCAAGTTATTTATCATACAAGCTCTTACAAATTCAAGTAAAATCCCATCTCTAATAAGATGACTCTCAAAAATTGTGTATACATGTGAACACACACCTATATACATAAATGTAAGTTTGTATTACATAGTAAGTAAACAAAAACATCAAAGCGAATTGAATATACATAAGTCAAATTTTAAAGAAAATTCTGCTTAATAATAGTTATTAAAAAATCTTTAATTTAATTATTTAATTTTAAAAAATTTACATTAAAAAGCTTTTACATATAAAAGTGACATTTGTTTGAGCAAAGTTGTTGCTAAATAAGTTAATGACAACTTCTGCTGGTTTTAAGTTTAGAGCAAACTTTTGCGCGTAAAGTTGGCTTTTTCTCGTCTATAGTAGACAAAAAGCTTACTTTTATTTAGCAGTGACTCAAAATTGCTTAAAGCATACTTTTTCGATGTCTATAGTTGTGGACCATAAACTTTCACAAGAGCATATTTTAAGGTTTTGTTTGATCAAAGAACAAAAGCAAAATTTACAGCGGACAATTATTTGATCTTGGCAAGAGGGGTAAGCTGCCTCCCTAAGAGAATGCGCTCAATATGTTTAAAAAAGAGTTTTTTGAAGAGCTTTAATAGAAGTGGTAGTCGACTGATTGGCCTGTAAGACGTTGGTTTTGATGAGTCTTTGTTTGGCTTGGGGATAACTATTATTTCAGTAACATTCCAGACGCGTAGGAAATACTTAATGCGGATAACTGAATTAATTAAATATACAGGGTGCTGCAAAAATAGCCTTCCGATGTTTTTTGGCTGTAATTAAAAAAAAAAAATGAAAAACTTTGATTCTTCTTGTGGATTATTTTTATTTGGTCTTTTAATTTTTTTACATCAAGTCGAGAATACGATGTCATATAAATGGCCGCCGCCACAGTTGATTGTCATTTGAGCCCTTTTTATAGAATTTTCCATCACATTGGCCAAAACTTCTAGCGATAGGTCCTAACATTCTTGACGGATATTGTCTTTAAGAGGTGCAAGAATCTGAGGCTTGTTGACATAAACCCGCGACTTCAAAAAGCCCCACAAAAAGAAGTCGCAGCGGTCAAATCAGGCGATCTTGCTGGCCAGTGCAAATCGCCAAAACGGGAAATTAGGCGCCCGGGAAATGCATCCTTCAGCATATCGGTTGTGGCACGTGCTGTGTGTGCCGTAGCACCGTCCTGATGGAACCACATGTTTTCCAATCCCAATTCATCAAGTTGCGGCAAAAAGAACTCGTTGATCATTGCTCTTTAGCGCTCACCACTCACAATAACCGTTTGGCCCGCGACGTCTGCGAAGAAAAAAGGTCCGATGACTCCTCCAGCGAAAACAGCACACCATACAGTGACTTTGAGCGGGTGTAATGGCTCTTCGTGGGTTACACACGGATTTTCAGTGTCCCAAAAGCGTAAATTTTGCTTATTTACGTACCCGCTAAGATGGAAATAGGCCTCATCACTCATGATTATTTTTGATGAAAAATCATCTTCCTCTTGCTGGTGATCAAGGATGGCTTGAGCGTATGTAAGACGCGATTGGCGGTCAGCAGCTAACAGCTGATGCACCGTCTGGACTTTGTACGGAAATATCTTCAAATCTTGTACCAAAATTCGCTGTAAAGACCGTCGACTGATACCCATTTGCGTGGCCCGTCGTCTGGTCGATGTCGACGGCGCTTCCATGACATCCTCGGCTACAGCAGCAATCTTGACTGCAGAACGGCTACTCCGGGGTCTGCCACGCCTGGCAGCATCTCGTGTTGTGCCAGTCTCTTCGAGGCGAGCGGCTAAACGTCGCAGTGTTTCACCAGTAGGCGTTGGACGGCCAGGAAATCTGCGACGAAATTCACGTTGTGCCAAAGTCACCGATCGATTATTGGTCGAATAAATAGTCACCAATATTCCGCGTTCTGGAGCAGTGTAGCGTAACATTGTTTATTAACGTGTATTTCGCATGTGTTTACTGCACAAATGTCAAAACAGAACTGACATGGGCCAATGGCAAAATTTATAGGATTTTCTGATAGGAGGATTACTTTTGCGCCACCTTGTATTTCTTAAATATACAAGCGTATAATATGGCAGTTCTCTTAAGAGTTTACCATTGATCTGATCATACCAGGAGACTTATTATCTTCTTTTTTTAATTCATTAATTGAAATTTGTTTGATTTGAGAGTTAAAATGTTGTCATCATCGATTGGGTTTGTGAAGATTTCAGCGAAATAGTCTGCGAGAACATTTGCTGTCTCTTCATTTGAACGGGCCCATGTGAGATTAGGTTTTTAAATGGTGCAATATTCCATTGTGTTTTTTTTTTGGGCTTTCCAGAGCGGGTAGTTTGTAGCAGATGTCCAGCTAAGGCTGATCAGATATCTATGCAATTTGTCTTCCTTATCCTTTTTTAGCAACAGTTTTAGCTCTTTTGTGAGCCTATTAAGGAGAGTTTAATCTCGGGCAGACCTTGTATTTTGCCATCGTTATCTTTATTTTCATTTGCCTTTTATTTTCTCCTGGATGTACGCAGGAATACTGTATTTATGTATGTATTATGTGTGTTCTAGATGGTGTTGAATCACTAGCTGCGCTTATGAGCTTGTCATTGAAAGAAGCTATAGTGCTATCCACCTCGTACTTAGCTTTTAATGAAACATGTGTATCGAGTTTTATCTCTAGAATTTTTCTGAAGCCATTCCAATCAGTTTTTTCGTTGTATGCAAATTTATTTTGGTACGAAAGGAGTACATCAATCGTATATTTAAGTACCACTGGAGAGGGATGTGAAAATAGTTCAAGGCATGATCTTACACTCAGATGATCATGTCGTATGTTCTTGTTAATGAAAAAGTCTAACAGACTCTGCTCAATATGGAGGCTATCCAGTACTTATAAATTTGTAGTAATATTCCTTAATTGCCTCTAAAAGATTTTTTCCTTTCGGTAATGTTAGTCTAGATCCTCAAATTGTATTTTTTTAATTAAAATCTCGGCACGCTATAAATCGATTACCAAGAGATTTAAGTAGTTCAAGATATTACATTTTTGAGTTGTTATACTTCGGAGGACCATAGACAGCAGCAAAAACAAAAGGACCATATATGTCTTCTATTAGAACATAAGTTGCATCAATGTGATCTTTTTTAAGACTTTGGATTTCAGTGCATTTAATGGAACTGCGTATTATTATTGCCGTGCCCCCATCAGCCGTGTTGAGTAAGCCCTTTTGTATGAAGTGTGTTTCATAAACGAGTAATATGTCTACTGAAAAACGGTTTAACAATAACATTAGTTCGCGTGAGTGTTGAGTAAGGCCATTAGCATTCCATAGTACAATTTTTAGTTCACATTGTTTGTCCATCAAGCTTCGTCAGAAGTACTGTTGTAATATTCACCGTGTTTGAAACTTGTTAAATCAGTTGCTTCATCATATCTTTGAGATCTTGCATATCACTACATATTTGCAGTGTAGGACTGGTTGACATGTTTTCAACGCGGCTAATAGTGGACTCCACCTTCGAACTAGCGGCTGCGTTCTGCGCTATTGCCTGAGCGTAAGTTATTGAAGGATTTACAGTACTCGTTACGTTTCGAGAATGTCAACCTCTTGAGTTTGATGTTCTTGAGAGGAGACTATTTCTTTGTTTCTTAGTGGTGGGAAGTATTTTATTTTGATTGATTTATATACCATACAGCCTTTGCAGTTAGTTTGCTGTGTGATTTTCACCACACAACGCACATTTTATATATTCGCTTTTGCGTGCGTTTAATTGGGCATTGAATAGTTTTGTGGTCTCCTGCATGATACAACTAATAAAGTAGCCTCATCAGCTAAGCCGTTAATCATCTGTCTACTTTAGGTTGTCAAGAGAATGCAGATATGAAAGGCAGACAAAAGAAGATAGCTAATCCGCGTAAGCTTTGTTCATCTCTCTTCTGTAAATGTAGAAGTGGAATCTTTTTGACAGTTTTCAGAAGTCTTAGAAAAACAAAACGCATGTTATTTTTATTGAAGATGTTCGTATTGTAGCGAAAAGGTTACCTTAGTAGTTGTATCATGGTCTCCAGCACATCTGACGCAAACGGGGATTTTGGTACAGAAGTTTTTAGTGTGGCCATATTTCTGGCAGTTCGTACTTTGCAGCAAGGTCCTTTTGGGACATGGAAGCTCAACTTATTTTACAGTGTGAAAGGTGAGTTAAAGAATATATTTATTTATTATTTTGGTTGGATTTCAGTTCAAGCGAAAACAAGAATAGTTCTTTTGTGCCATTTGTAAGATATTTTGCATATATATGTATATATACTTCATGGCCAAGTTCACTCAGCTCTCTTTTTAGGGTTCCGTACTCATCAGAGTGAAACGGAACCCTATTACCGAGACAAGTACGTCCGTCCATCCGTCCGTCACAGCGTCCATTCTCCGAAACGGTAAAAGCTAGAGAGCTGATATTTTCGCAGGATATTATAGAACCTTGCCGCTACAACAACAAAACTAAAAACAACAACAAGTCGAAAACTACCAGGTGTCCCCATACAACGAAAAGTTGCAATTAGCTATAACTCTCGAACCGTAAAAGACAGAAAGCTGAAATTTGCATAGTGTATGTATTTATAGATGCTTTACAACAAAAAATGCTAAGGACAACAACAAGTTGAAAACTACCAGGTGTCCCTATACAACCTAAAATAACAATTAGCCGTAGCTGCTAAACTGTAAAATACAGAGAGCTGAAATTCGCACAATATGTGTATTTACATATGCGCTACAACAACAAATGCTAAAAACAACAACATGTCGAAAACTACCAGGTGTCCCTATACAACGTAAAAAAAATATTAGCCGAAACTTTCAAACTATAAGAGACAGAGAGATGAAATGTGCACAATATATTTACTCGCATATGGCCTACAATAACAAATGCTAAAAACAACAACAAGTCTAAAACTACCAGGTGTCCCTATACAACGTAAAGTAACAACTAGCCGTTACTCTCGAATAGTGGCAGACAGAGGGATGAAATTTGCACAATATGTGTATTCACACAGGCTCCACAACAACACTTGCTAAAAACAACAACAACTGTACTATCCTATGTTTTGCTACCCAGAAACAGCCGGTTGTCCAACTAGCTAAAAAAAAATTTGTTTTCTTTACTTAACTGATATTGATAAAAAAGTGACCAACCACGGGTTGAACTTGTTAAAAGGTTATAATGTTTTCTAATAAATAACAGAAATATAAGCAAACAAAAATTAAAGCTAGTGTATTTTTCACGCAGGTAGATAAAATGCTCCCAAAAATTTTTAATAAATCTACTCTCCGGGGCACAGTTGAAACCAAACATTTTCATCGGGCTTGTGGCAATGAAAAGTCGGATTAAATCACTTAAATATATCTAACATAAATTATTAAATTATTTTTTTAAATTTGATGGTAGATTCAGAATTTTCTTGAAAAACTTGCCAGATTCTGCCAATGCATGATGTAGCGTGCATGAGTATTTTAACTTAAAATTTAGGACACACTAAATTTCAAAGTCTATACTTTTACATTGGTTAGGAGTTTTTGTTTTGTTTTGTTTTCGAAAAATGTCAAACAATTATTCTTCACGTTTATCAAAATTCAGCCATTTTTTAATAATTTTTCAAAGACTTAACTTTGATTTTTTTCACTTTTGTTGAATATAAAAATATTTCCAGAAAATTCTTTAATAATATTATACTTCTGACAAAATAAGGAACAAAGTCAAGGCTAAAAACAAAAAATATGCAACTGGTAAAAAGGGTGAAAACTTGCGAAATATCTGCAAAATTCAAGAACAGCTTGTGAACACAAAACGTGCAAAAATTAGCAAGACAAAGAATTGCGAAATGCAAAAAAGTAAATGAAGTTGTTTGCAAAAATGCTAAGCAGTTGAAAAAATTCCATGGGTGGAAAAATGCGAAATGGTAAATAGTTTTTTTTTATGTAAAGAATCTATTTTTGTGTTGAAATGTTTGATTGTTTGCAAACATAGACTCAAAATTAACATACATAATTCTGACAGTCGAAAAAACACAACAGTTGCAAAACCACACTTAAAACCAAACTAATGCAACTAAAATTTGTAGACCAAAAAAACATAGTTTGTATTGGTAGCAAACATTTGTTAAACATTTTCCAAAACGGCAACTGCTGCAAAAATTTGCAACAACACATAATTTGATATTTTAAAATGTTTAAAAGTTCGTAGGGGGATAGGACATTGCAAAAAGCACCAAGTCCTACAAAAAATGGACAAGGAGTTCCATATTTGAACTGTTTAATGTTTTAAATAAGTAGTTTTAATTATTCTTAGTAATGTGCAAATTTTCGCACTTTGCTACTTTTTGCATTTTGCATATTTTTGGCCAACTTGCGTGCTTTTGCCCCTGTTGTGCTGTTTAGAATAGCCATTTTAAAACAATAACTTAAAAAAATTTTCGCATTTTTGCACTATTTGCATAACTTATAAGCCTGAATTTGCTTTTGCTAATTATTGCAAGTTTTCACGTTTTTTCATCAATTGAAACTGTTTGACATATTTACAAACTACATACATACATACATAGTACGTACGTACTTGTCTTTTACCAATTTTTCTCGCTTTTACATAATTTTTGTGCAAAGAAATAATCATTTTCCATCTATTTGATGAATACATGAAAAACATTTTTTCCTTTATTTACACATGTATGTATACGTATTTATGTCACTATTCTCCCAGTGTTTGAAGAAACAAAAAATGTCATAATCTGAACATGAAATAAAATAAACTTTTGTTTCACACAGTTTGCAGCAAATATCTGAACAAATACTTTGTTCAAAATTTTCATCAATGTGAGATCACCTTAATTATGCTAAATTGTGAGAAAGTTTCTCAGTGTAATTGAAAATAAAAATAAACTTCTTTGCAAATAAAAAAGATTCTTTTTAAGAAGCATTTACACTACGCCTTCACTAGCAATTTATATTTCTGAACATGCGACATAACGTCGGCAGAGAGAGGTCAAAAAAAGTGTTTCTCTGTTCAAACATATTTCTAAGGTGGGGCACACGTATTTATGTATGTATTTTAAATATTTGACAGAGAAGCTTGTTACACAAACTCATAAGCACATACACTAAAAAGACGAGTTTTAAATTACAAGTGTTATTATTTGGAAAAGTTTATTTCAGAAAATAATTGAAAACTTTTAATTGCTTTGCAGCAAGTCACCGATGTTGTATTGTAGATGCTGTCGAGAAGTATGATGGAATCCAGTGAAAAATTTCATTCTTGATCCCTATCTGCCTTTTATTTTCTTGCGCAAGGAGTACTCTTCGATGATACTGGAGTAGCACTTTGAGATGAGAAGTCTTTTTCAGGTTCTACAAAAAATGTATGTATGTATATGAAAAAATAAGTTTCATTATTTCTTTGTACTTAATCTGACGGTTGTCAGATCTTACAATATTGTAAGACCGAACAACGTGCTGGCAATCTACTAGAAATACAAAATTGTCAGCATTAAGAAAATTATTAGTTCAGACAATTGCAAGAAAATCTTACGATTATATTGCCAAACAATGGCCTGACAATAAATTTAGCTACCAACGAAAATTGTCAGCCAATTATCATTATCAAAATATACACACTCACACCCACACATGCCATTATTCATTCTTTATTTTTCTCGCTCAATAACCAATAACTTTTTACCTCTCGTACTCACAGTTTTACTATTCTCTTGTTCTTCTCTCCCTTTCGTACACACACACATTTTCTTTAATATTCTTTGTCATTACTCTGACAATGACACCACTGTAAGGTGTTGATAATTTACATATGCATCTTACAATATGCTAATGCCTGACAATGTACTAGCAATGATGATGCTAAAGTGTTCAGACGATTGACAGTTAACTGACAATTAATTGTTAGGACGGTGGTCTGTCAATGCTTTTGCTTACAATATTGTCAGGAAGAAGTTATAAGTTCTCACGATTGGTCAAAAATATTCTATACATTTTCTGGCAATATTGCAAGATCTTACAATCGTCTATACGTAGCTTTACTGTTATGTTAACGTTGCTCGTCGTAGGTCTTAAGCAAAGGACAGGAACCAGAAAGCTTAAATCGTAATAGTAGAAAATGTAAGGCGAATAAATAGCATCAGTCGCAGATCCAGACTTTCTTCATTTATACAAAGTATGTTGACCTGAAATGTTTAATTCTCTTTTTCGTCGTTTCGTGCGCACTATTTCGTAGGGCAATTCTCTTTTGAACTCGATTTCGTGTCTACACAGGACAGTTTTTATGGCAATTTTTGGGTTTACTTTAGGTTTTATTTTCATACAATTTGACACTTGTTTTTATTTTATGTTAAGAAAAACTACAATAATATACATTTAAACAATTTCACGTAAACCCTGTATTTATTTGCCATTCATATTTTAAACTCTTATGCTACAGAAATGCCAAATATTAGCCAACAAAAAAAAAATAGCGAACAGTAGATCAAAGTAAAATCGTCAAGTACGGGTAATTATTTTTCCCTCCTTTCTCAACTCTCCGAATGTTTCATCAAGCTTAAGGATTGCCTAACTAAAATTGCATTGTGTGACTTAGCTCCAAGATTTAAGTGGGGTTTTACACTTGGGTCATTGGAAGACAGACAGACGAAGTTTGTTGTCATCGGAAAGGTGCGGTAGAGTGTATAGTATACGACTATCTGCGCGAAATATTTGTGGACATTTTTTGTTTGTCATTTTAATTTTCATATTGTTGCTTCATATCGTGTAAGTTTTGGACAGACAACTAGCAACGGACAAACAACACAACTGAACCAAAAACGCGATAAATTCGCAAAAAATGGACACAACGTTCGTATGTGTAATGTACGTATGGAATGGCATATGTGAATACGTACATATATTGCATAAATTTCATCTCTCTGTCTCTTACAGCTTGGGAGCTACGGCAAATTGTTACTTTACGTTGTATAGGGGCACCTAGTAGTTTTCGCCCTGTTGTTGTTGTTGTAAGGCATCTGGAAATACATACACTGTGCGAATTTCGGCTTTCTAACTCTTACGGTTATAGAGTTATAGCTAACTGTTACTTTACGTTGTGAAGGGTCACCTGGTAGCTTTGAACTAGTTGTTGTTTTTAGCATTTGTTGTTATGAGGCATATGTGAATACATATATTATGCAAATTTCATCCCCCTGTCTCTCACGGTTCGAGAGTAACGGCTAATTGTTACTTTACGTTATGTAGGGATACCTAATAGTTTTCGACTTGTTGTTGTTTTTAGCATTTGGTGTAGGGTATATGTAAATACATGTATTGTGCGAATTTCAGCTCTATGTCTTTTACAGTTTGGGAGACACGGCTAATTGTTACTTTACTTTGTATAGGTACACATAGTAGTTTTCAACTTGTTGTTGTTTTCAGTATTTGTTGTTGTAGCGGCAAGGTACAACGACATCCTGTGAAAATTTGAGCTCTCCAGCTCTTACCGTTTCGTAAAATGGACGCTGTGACGGACGGACGGACGTAGAAATCTCGGTAATATGGTTCTGTTTCACGCTGGTGAGTACGGAACCCTAAAAATGGTTTAGAACCGATTTAGTCAGTTGCAAACAACGCAACTAAACCAAGAGCACAAAAATACGCACAAAAAATGTTCACAAAACAAAAAATTTATTCAACCGCATGTACTCATGTGACAACCCTTCATAAACGATTTTAGATAAATTTTTGCCCCCTAATTCAGAAAAATTATAACTGGGCTATAAAGCTCTTATTTGACAGATTTTCCATACAAATATGTCAAATAACAGTCTTATAATCATCCTGTTATAATTTTTGTGAATTAGACGGTTGGAATTTACTACATCGTTTCTACATTTTAACATTCTCAATGTATTTTTTGTGTGGTACAAATTTTTTTGTAAATTTTCGCGCTTTTGGTCCAGTTGTTTTGCTTGCAACCGTTTAAATGTTTGACAATCCGTTTGTAGCATATATTTTCGATATTTTGCTTCAGTTGTACTCTTTGTGGCTGTTCAAATGAATTTTACAATTTCAACATCTAATGGGCTTTGAAAGAGTAAAGCTAAATACACACAAAGTACACCAAAAATTATGTTTTGATATGGATATGTACATATGTACATATGTATGTACATGGTGGAGTAAGAGTTTAAGGAAAACTTTAGTCAATACCTCTAAAGCAACATTTCGCCACATAATGACTGCTATCAATGCAGGTAGTAGATGCTAAAATAAAGATAAAAAGTTCCTTTACGTCTGCAGCTTCGATGCTGAAGAGCTCATTTCGCATAAAATTATCTTTTAGTTTTCACTTTACATGCCATTTAGGCACATAAAACCAACTAAATTTGTACCGAATTAAATGAAGATACATATGTGAAAAACAATCAAAAAGAGTCAAGAATAATTCTTGAAAGTAGTCGGACTACTTTTGACTTGTTTTGATTTTTTTTTTTTTTTTATAATCTAAAGTAGTCCCGACTATTTCTAAATTGTTTGGGAAATCGAAAATAATCATATTATAATCAATTATTTTACCTTTAAAACAAAAACAATCGAGTTAGTAATGATTATGATTAAGTAATTAATCTTAACAGCTATGCTTAAAACTATCGAATTACGCATACATATGTACATAATATGTATGTATGTATTTATTACTAATATCGTACTTACGGTGCAAAGAACATCGAAAATGTATATAAATCGTTTTATCGTTGCTGTTGATGTCATTGTTGTTCCGTCCGCTCTTATTTCTGGTCTTAATTATTTCTACTGGTTGTTTTTGATGTTGTTGTTTTTGGCTTGTTGCTGCAGTTGTCTTGATTAAGAGAACGAATGTCAACGAACAAAATGGATTTGTTAAATTTATTCAATCAGTTTTCATTTCGTGCGACTTCGAATCGTTATGGTCACCACTATTGATGATGTTTTGATTTTTAATTTTTAAAGCCGATGTTTGCTTTTATTTTAAATTTGAAAAAAATATGTGTTCATTCGTTACATTCTTATGTGCATATACATATGCATACTTCAGTCACACACGGCGGATTGCGAACCGCGTTTGCTCTCCAAAAAACGATTTGCTTAGAACACACCTTGTTTAAGACCAAGCGATTAAATACACCTAAAAAAATAATTTGTAAGTAAATTTAACGAGCACTGATAAAACAGCTAAAGTCATCTACAAAAGAAAATAAAAAAAAAAATAGCTCATACCATAATACAACTAATAAGGTAACCTTTTCGCTACAATAAGAACAACTTCAATAAAAATAACATGCATTTTGTTTTTGTACAACTTCTGTAAACTGTCTAAAAGACGCCACTTCTATATTTACAGAAGAGAGATGCACTGAGCTTACGCGGATTAGCTATCTTCTTTTGTCTGCCTTTCATATCTGTACCCTGCCAGCAAATTGGTAGTCGACTACTAAAATAATTAACTTTACGTTAACTTTTATGGACTAGCAAACTAGCTACAATACAATCGAAACGTAGTGCAGAGTTCACCCAAAATTCAAATACTAACATACACACATACACGGTAAATAACTCTTGAATTAAATTGCCTATTGTCGCATTCGTTTTAAATGTTGCGATGGCTGAGTGGGTTAAGGTGGCTGCTCACCAGTCTTGAGGCTTAGTGGTTCGAATCCCACCAGAGGCTAACAAAAAAAAAACAACAAAAAAATGGGATGAAATATAATTTAATAAAATATAATATTACCACTGAAAAATGTAAAATCAGCCTTGATTTGTACATTTTTTTCTGTGGGTACTGACTTTGAAGTAGCTAACTTTAAGTTAGTTGAAAAGTAATGCAGCGTCGGACAATTGACTACCTCCTAGGACATCGTAATGTTAAAATAGTCAGTCATCTCCATTGAAAATAATCTAAGTGTCAACCACCACCAGTTGTAAAAAAGTTAGCTTATAATTCATTACTAGTTAACTGAGTTGCCGGCAGGGTATTCTCTTGACTACCTAAAGTAGACAGATGATTAACGGTTTAGCTGATGAGGCTACCTTATTAGTTGTATCATGGCTCATACATTCTTATGAATACAACATAAGCATAACCCCAATTTTGAAGTACGGCGTAGAACATTGGGGTACAGCTGGCACAACTAATATGTATAAACGTTTTTCAACGAATCCAATCCAAAGTATTGCGAACTATTGTCAATGTGGAATGGTACATTAGAGATGAGGACATATTTAAACCATTGTACATTGTACCGTGCATGCACCACGAGGCGGCACAGATAAGAAAAAAAACTAAATATTGGACTACGGAAAAAAGCAAATAGTAGATCAAAATAAAAATCTCGACTACGGGTGATTATTTTTCCCTTCTTACTCGCTCTCGAATGCTTCTTCAAGCTTAAGAATTGCCCAACTAAAACTGCTGTGTGGTATCTAGCTCTAAATGAACACAATTTTCTATCCGAACGGCTCATTTGGGTCAGTTCTCGTTCTCTAAAACGCTGAAATCAAAGCTGTTTTCATAGTAGTATCGATTCTTGCTCAATAAAAAAATGAAAACAAGCGTCCAAACTAAGCATTGAAACGAAACAAATTTATTTTCACCGCTTCACAACGCCCAGTGTGGCCAAAAGAAAAGAGGATAACAAATCTGTATTTTTGAAACAACCCAGTCTTTAAGAGTAATGAAGTTTGAACCACCCTGTTGTATCACACGGTGACCTGCAAGGTGTCATACCTCGGGTACTTTACATTTTTTGAAAAGTAAATAGACATTTGGTTTTGAAATTCCTTTTTTTTTGCCTTGACTTTATTTCTTATTTTGTAAATATCTCCGGTAAAAGCATAGACGCAATATTTTGTGCTAATATTACACAAAAGAAAATTTTTAATTATCTTAAGGCGTGTGCTCGTGAAAAGAGATCCAAGTCAAGTCTTTGAAAAATTAGTGAAAAATTGAATTGCTAATTTTTGACAAAAATGGGGCTTAATTGTTTGAAGTTTTTCTACTCGCTGCAAGTAAATTATATTTGAAGTGGGAAAGGGAAAATGAAATGAGTTCTGGTTTACTTTTTTCGTAGATATTTATTTATTAATATTTTGCCTTTCGAATTCTAATTTTAATTAGGTAGATTTTAGGATTTACAACAAAGTTGGTAAAAATTTAAGATCTAGAAGCTGCTGTTAGCTTTAATGGGTTTTTTGGTAATGATATAAAATTAATTTCAAGAAAAAAAGTTCGGCCCTTTGGAAAAGCCGCGCTTTTCATATGGGAATTTCCATTTTTCAATGCCACCAGCAACATTTAGTACAAATGATTATATATAATAGTTTTCTAACTTATTAATGTTTGTATTCAATTATTCGATGTCTGCATAAACAAATAATAATTGTCCAAACTTATTTGGACAATTAGATATATTTAAAAAATTCAATCTGATTTTTCATTGTTAATCGCCCGGTCAAAACTGTGAGTAGGAGAGCAGATTTATTAAAAATAGTTAAATTTTTAGCAGCATTTTATATACCTGCTTGAAAATTATACTAAGTTTAAATTTTATCTGCTTATATTTTTTGGTTATTTATTCGAAATCACTAAAAGGTTAACAAAATGTTCAAAAACTAATGACGCAGACCCCACATTATCGTTTTCCCAGCTTTATTTACTGTTAAAAAATCATTGTAGTCAGGGGTGTTAGATGTGACGATTTTACGTCATTTTGACGTAATTTTGAAGAAAAAAAAACACTAAAATGATGTTTGACATTTTTCTTCACAGAAGCTCTTGCATTTCGACATTTTTCTAGCTTCGCTCCTTTTGAAGTTTAAGGCAACTACGAGAAAGTAATTGAAAGAAAACTTAAACAAATGTTTATACTTTAATTTACTCAAGAAAGAAATAGACTAAAAGACAGCATTCTTACGATCGCTTACAAAAAGCATATGTATGTATGTTAATAAGAAGTAAGTAGTACCACTATGAACTATATACATAATATGTCTGTCAAACTCTATATAAAATTTGTATGGCAGTCAGATAACACAACTTTATAAATTGTAGTACTGGGCTCACCTTCTTTTAAAAAATAATGACAAATTATATCCACGCACCAGGGATGACAGAAAGTTTTCTGAAAGGAAAAATATTTTACCAAGAGATGAAGTTTATCTTGGTGTTCACGTAAAAGAAAAAATGTCGCAGTGTAGAATTGACGTTGACATTTATAACCAACTTGTAGATAAATGTATTTAATTTTATGTTGATTTATGCTGTCAAATAAAGAAAAGATTTGACTTTGGAAATTCAGTTTTAAATAATTTAAATTTAATTAATCCATCCGTATTTTATATAAAAATACTTCTATAACACCCTTGTTAAATGTTTTTCCTAATTTGATATCTAAAGGGAAGTACCAGGAATACCAGGATTTTAATATTTTTGGAAATAAATCAACTTAATCAAGTTATCAAGTAATGAACCGTCTGTTCCTATCTTATATAGTTTTATTAACGATTTAATGGTTTTTTCAAATTCATGTGCTAACGTTGCACGAATTTTTAGTCCAGTCAATGTAAACAAAACTAAAATTAGAAATTCCTTGGCGCAAAAAAAAACTGAAGGGATTTTGTTTGCGAAGAACTATTTAAAATATAACTCTTCAGAGTGTTTTAATGTAAACATTAGAAAAAGTTTAATTAAAATATTATGTAGTGTACGTATACTTATGTACGCTACTGCAATTGAAATTTAATATTCTTTTACTTATTCAGTGCAGCTGCGAACATTCTTTTTTTATTTTCACATGGACATAAGCAATTTTAACATTTTAATTTTCAATCAATAAAATGAAATTTTGCTGATTGCTATGAATGAATGAATCAATTTTAGTATATAAGCTAGTAATAAATAATAATAAATTTTAGAATTAAACTTGAACTAAACAATCGTTGTATAGGTTGTAGAGAAAAGTAAGAGTTGCAAAAACGAAAAGAAATCTTTGCAGTGTTAAAGGTTTTGAACATTTCTGATTCTCATTTTGTTCATGGGAATTATGGAATAAGTAGTTAAATTTCAAACAAACTTTTAAGAATTTTTCAAGTCTACTGATGAGTTGATTAGCACCAACGAAATGTCGGCGGCGTATAGACAGCTGAAAAAGACAGCAAATATTTTTTAAAAAGGTTAATATTTGGACCTAAATTAATACATTTCAGTTGGCTCTTAAAGCAAATAAATAATTAAGTTCATTATAATAAAACAGTAATAATGTCTGCGTTTTGGTACCAACAGTTGTTTGAGTTTACGTACAGGTCTCGATAGATTTGTTTTTGCTATATATCGGCTATATATAGAGCGATGTCAAAAGTTTTTAGTTTTGGCCCTTGGTTATATGTATATAAATATGTTATTATAAAATCCACTTTTTGGCACCAACACTTGTTTAAGTTTTATATACATACATACATACGTATGTATATCTTATCTACCTTTTATACTAAAATTTCGCTTACACGCCCAAGTTCTTGGCAAAGCATTTTGATCTATATCACGGCTTATTTGAAAGCAAAAAATTTTCATTTCTATATCTTATTACAAAATCCACCTGTTAATTCAAATGCAGTTTTTTTATATTCATTTAAACAGATTTTTATACCCTTCACATAAATGTGTAAGGGTATATATAAGTTTGTGATTCCGTTTGTAACGCATTGAAATATCCATCTAAGACCCCATAAAGTATATATATTCTGGATCAGCATCAATAGCGATTACGATTGAGCGATGTCCGTCTGTCCGTCTGTCCGTCTGTCCGTCTGTAGTCGTTGAAATACCGTTTCTGAGAAAACGGTTTGAGATAGAAACCTCATTCTTTCGCTAAAACGTGTGAAACCTCGGTAGTGGGTCTGCTATTGAAATTCAGCAAGATAGGTCCACGGATAGCCGAGATATATTCAAAAAACCGGGTTTTGAGGGATATTTTGTACAATTTTTGTATTCAGGTTTTTGAAAAAAAATTTTTTCTCAAAATCTAAAGCATATCATTTTTAGTGCCCATTAAATCCTAGAAAAAAAGGAATTTTTGAAATCGGCCCATATATATCCGAGATATAGCGTCTCCCGATTTTTCAAGAAATCGGCTTTATAAGCCAAATAAGACAACTTTTGGCACCGAAGATCAATCAAAATGGTATATATAGGCTATTTAGAGGCAAAAGTGGAAAATTTTTCCACATCGGCCCATATACACTCGAGATATAGCGCCTCCCGTTTTCTCAAGAAGTCGGCTCTAAAAGCCAAATAAAACAACTTTTGGTATCAAAAATCGATTAGAATGGAACATATAAGGTGTATAAAAGCAAAATTGGAAAATTTTTGAAATCGGTCCATATATATCTGAGATATAGCGACTCCTGATTTTTCAAGAAATCCGCTCTTTAAGCCAAATAAAGCAATTTTTGGCACTAAAAATCAATCAGAATGGTACATATAGACCATTTAGAGGCAAACGTGGAAAATTTTGGACATCGGCCCATATACACTCAAGATATAGCGCCTCAAGTTTTCTCAAGAAGTCGGCTCTAAAAGCCAAATAAAACAACTTTTGGTACCAAAAATCGATCAGAATGGTACATATAAGGTGTTTAAAAGCAAAATTTGAAAATGTCTGCAATCGGTCTATATATACGTGAGATATAGCGTCTCCCGATTTTTCAAGAAATCGGCTCTATAAGCTAAATAAAACAACTTTTGGCACCAAAAATCAATCAGAATGATACATATAGGTTAGTCAGAAGCAAAACTGGAAATCTTTTTGTCATCGGCCCATATATGTTCGAGATATAGCGCCTCCCGATATCTCAAGAAGTCGGGCCTGGAAGCTAAACGAAACAGTTTTTTTGCACTAAATATTTGTCGGAATGGTACATACAGGCTGTTTAGGGGCAAAATTAGAAAATTTTTGGACATCGGCCCATATGCACCCAACTTTTGGTACCAAAAATCAATCATAATGGTACATACATATGTATATAATATTATATACATATGTATATAATATTTGCGATCATGTATGAATGTATGTATGTATGTATGTATGTATGTATGTATGTATGTATGTATGTATGTACATACCTACATGCATACGTTTGTATGCATGTAGGTATGTATGTATCTACATACATATGTATGTATGCATGCAAGTATGTTAGCATAAACAATTTTTTTGCTTTGTTGTAAAAATGTGTATGTATGTACATATGTATACACGAGCTTGAAAATGAAAGTGATATAAAGAATTGTTGAAAAAAGGGTACGCAATGAAATTCTTTTAAACAATTGCGTCTTCAAATTCATTCACACAAAAAATCATTTTGGGTTTCCCTACGTACTTACATATGTACATACACACACACATGTGTATGATGATACGCAATAGATCATCAACAACGTGCACAAGAAAAAAATAATTTTGTAAAAGCAAGCAATGTAAATATGTATGTATGTATATATGTATGTATATAATCATTGTTTTATGGAACACACTGAAAATATTCAATAATAAAGAATTTATTTTAGAGTTTTCTATTATAGATACATACATACATACGTATGCATGTACCCACATACGTAAGTAAATTGAAAAGAAAATCACACTTAATGGCAATGTTTAGCATTATAATTTAAAAATAATGCAATTATATGCAATTTTTTGTTAAATAAATTTTACTATAAAGTTAACTGATAAATAATTAAGAAATACATTTTGCTTTTCTTTATTTCATTGATATTAAAAAGAATTGGTGTCACCCAGTGGTTGAACTTGAGCATATTAGGAATTATTTAAATAAAAGTTTTGCAGCCTGTGTTAAATCCCGGTAGTGGATCTGATATTGAAATTCAGAAAAAATCGGCCCATTTAAAAGCCAAATAAAACAACTTTTCGCACCAAAAATCAATCGGAATGTATGTACCATTGTGAAGGGTATTTAAGATTCGGCCCAGCCGAATATAGCACTCTTACTTGTTTTTTTTTTTTTTACTTAAGGATTAATTGAATTTAAGAAATTCATATTTTGTTTATTGTAATTATTGCAGGCCAACGACACCTTTTGATTTGTAATTATTAAAAGCTAACGACACTGTTGAATTTGCATTCATTAAAAGCCAATGACTTTTGTAGTTAGGGCAGCAATTCTTTATTTTTTCTTACAACTACGCAATTCGTTGTATTATTTGTTTGTTTTGCTTATTAGTGAATTTAATTGTCATATGCAATCATAATATGTAATTATAATAAAAATAAAATTGATTTGGGTTCCTCTATGATGTTCTTTTATTCGAACGATGTTTCGATCGATAAGTCGAAAAACGTAAGTGTTTTCATACGACATCTAATTCTTCTATTTCGATATGTTGTCAGAACTGCGAACACAAATGTCAAAATCGATGACTCGTTGTTTTGCTATCGAATGGGAGCTTTTAATGTAAAGATTTCATAAATACTTATTTGCTGAGAAATAATAAATTCAAAAAACTGAAAAATGTTACCAATGCATAATAAATAAATACGTACATATATATGTAGGTAGTTTTCTGTAACAGTTTTTCATTTAGTTTAAAAAAGTTAACAATGGAACAATTTCTGCCTCAGTTTCACATTTGTATATTTCGCTAATCTACTCCTCGGTTCGCAAGTAATGCACGGCAATGTTTAAAACGATAATTTATTTATTTAATAAATTCTTATAAACTACGTTAACATTTTAAGTATGTACAATAAAAAGTATTTAGAACACTTAAAAATTTTTGCTTTCTTTTATTTTGCACTTATTTATTTGTTTTCATTGTTGTCAAATACAGATGATCAGCTTAAGAACAATTTGGGAAACCAACTAAAACTTGTAAATTGCCGATCTGGTATACCTATGAAGTAGATAGTAAATATTAAATGACGTAAGACCATGCGAACGCAAGATGTCGAAACGAAATCAAGGAATCCAATTTGATTCGAAATCGAGCGACTACATTTCGATCGCTTATATTTTGTCACGACATTCAGGAACAGGCAGACAGACATCGCTTAATCGACCTTTCTATCGATATCCATAATATTTGTATTACTTTATGCGGTCGGAAATTAAAATTGAGCAGATTATAAACGGAATGAAAAACCTATACGTATATAATGGGTATTACTTGAGTTATGTGCATACATACATATACGCATGATTTTGTGACAACATACCTACATACATATGTGCATACATATGTATCTATGTGCATGCATATGTGCGTTGAAACATTTTATCATCACACTAGTTATAGACACAAAATAAAGTAAAAACTTGTTTGATTTCTCTTTCTATTTGCTCCACAAATTCATCAAATTCTTCCAATAAGAATACTTGTTGCACATTCTTATTTTAATAAGAGAAATTCATTATTTCACTCTTTCACTCTATCCCCTTTTCATATAATGACTTCTCGCAAATTTGTAATCTTTCAAATTTCCACAATTTTAATTTTTTAAATGGCTGCGTGCATGTATGTATGTAGATGTTATGTAAAAACGACTACCTCTCCACATAAATAGGTATACATATGTATGTAAATTTTAGAATTTGGTAAATTAATTTATTTATAGATTTTCTTTATATATTTTAATATTTTATTGGATTTTTCTTCATAACCCAACAACAAAAAGAACTAAACCAATCTCACCAAAAAGCAAATAATAAACCAGAATGATATAAAATAAATTCGTATCTCTTGCTACGTTTGGTTGTTTTTCCGTGAATGAAAAAAAGCTTTCTACCGCCGACCAAAAGCACTTCTCTGAAACTGATTATGCCACAAATAAAACCGGCTCTTTATAAATACACACACTGCTAATAACAGTGTGACCAGATTTTAAAGTGAGATGGAGCTAAATCACATTCGAAAAACAGCTAAAAATTCTTTACGTCTTTTTGTCTTCACAGTATATTCATATACATATGTATGTATGTATATGTAGATTCCACATTATGTAAACTTGCCACAAAAGAGATACATATCTTTATTTAAAATGCCGTGAACATATTTATGGTTACCATAAACACAGTTTTTGTTTCAGTTTCCATGAACATTGAAATATGGTTGTATTAACTTTTCTAAAATTTGTGTGCGAATATGGTTATCGCAACCCTATAGCACTTGCCCTTTAGCTTTCACAAACAATTTCCGAATGATATAAAAATTACCATGTTTTTCAATATCAAGAACCGTAAGCAATAAGTGTTTCTTATTGTTATAATACCTGCTTGCGATTGTTGCAACCGTATCAACAAGTGTAAGCGTGACCGCAATGAATACACTACACATTTTTTTCAAAATGATATTAAATTGCAAATACAAAATTCACAAAAACCGACTATAAATTTCTAAAAACCGCTACTTAATGAAATGGTTTTGCAATAGTAACGATAAATTTATGTAACAATTACACAATTTTTCACAAAATGGGACACCTGTTTTAACTCATTAACGCCCTCTGTACTATAAATAGTACACCACTTCAAAATGATGTAAAAATCTCGTCATGCGATTTTTCACTCGGGCAACGTTTTTTATCTGTCAGTAAAAGTAACTGCAATATGAATGAAGCGAAAATTATCAAAGCAATGAAATAATAGTGCGGGTAATCCCCGTTTTGTACAAGCATTATTTTCTCGTGTTGGCGTGTCAGTGCTTTTTTAGTTTATTTTACTAAATTTGCCTTTGCAAAGTGCCAAAAAGTATTTTTTTTAACCTATAACACCATAAGTTATTAAAAAAATCATATAATAGTTAAAATCATTTAAAGTTGTTCGTGCTGTAATATAAAAAGTGTTGCTGTACTAACTTTAGTACACTGGTCGCTTGAGGTAAGAAAAATTAGTGCAGTGAAACTTTTTTTTTCTTTCCAGTTAAAGTTTTTTTTTTCAATTAGATACTTTTTATTAAAATTCCTTAAAAATAAACACTACGAAAGCATAGAAAATGGCAAAACGACGTGTGTTTACGCGCAATAAAAACTATTTTGGCTTAGAAGAAGCAATACATAACATTATCAACCAATATAGTGATGATGATGCCGCTTTCGACGTGTTCATGCTTCCACCTGATCCAGCTGTTATCACCGATGAAGAGGAGGGTGGAGACGACGACTTGTATGGAAACAAAATACCTCGAGATGTTCCCGGTAATATAGAAGTTGTCACTAAGAAAAATGCCTCGACCGTTGGAGAACAATGGAGTAGCGATGATGACGAGCCCCTCACAACATTCGCACCATCTACTTCACGGAATGTTGCAAAGAGAATTAGAGTTGAAACTGGTGAAGAATTGCCAACTTGGAGAAAATGTAAGCCTCTTTATTCAGTTTTTCAGTCCACTCCCGACCAAACATTTGTTGAAGAACGACGTGCTAATGTTTCGGATATCCTAAAAGACATGACCCCGTTGAAAATATTTGAGCTTCTTTTTGACGATGAAGTGCTTGAGCTTATTGCATCAGAAAGCACAATATATGCCGGGCAAAACAATAGGCACGACACTATTTTTACGAAAGAGGAACTCCGTAAATTCTTGGGCATACTTATATTTACCGGATATCATAAACTACCCAGTGAAAGGTCATATTGGAGCGTAGATGAAGATCTAGGTGTGGAATTCGTTTCAGATTGCATGTCACGAAAGAGATTCTTGGAAATTAAAAGAAACCTGCATTTTGCAGATAACTCTATGGCAACGAGCTCTACTGATAAGATGTTCAAAATACGTCCACTTTGTGATATTTTGCAAAACAAGTTTTGTCAATTCGGATTGTTACATGAAAATTTATCGATTGATGAATCCATGGTTAAGTACTTTGGTCACCATTCTGCCAAACAATTTATAATGGGTAAACCTGTGCGATACGGATATCGTAATTGGGCATTGACCAGCTTTGATGGTTATTGTTATACATTTGATATTTATTGCGGAAAAACATCTGAGGCTACCACCGATCCTCTGGGATCTCGCGTTGTGAAGGGTTTACTATCAAGAGCTCCAATAAATCCAAAAGAACACGTCGTTTATTTCGATAACTTTTTTACCAACTACAACCTGCTTGTAGACCTCAAGAGCCTTGGATACAGAGCTACTGGAACCCTACGCGAAAACAGAACGAAACGATGTCCATTGATTTCATCAAAGGATATGCGTAAAAAGCCCAGAGCTGAATATGACCATAGGTTTGATAAGACAAATGAAATTCTGATGGTTAGGTGGAAAGATAATAATGTTTGCACGATTGGAACTAATTTCGATACTGTAGAGCCATTAGGTAAAGTTAAAAGATGGTGTTCCACGAGAAAACAAAAAGTTGATGTAGACATACCTCACGTGTTCCAAAGTTATAATAAAGGGATGGGAGGAGTAGATCAAATGGATCAGTCTATAAGTCTGTACCGAATTGCAATAAAAGGAAAGAAGTGGTGGTGGGTCTTATTTACATACGTGGTGGACATGACTATTTCAAACGCATGGAGACTATACTGCATTACAAACCCTGATGATCGTATAGATCAGCTATTGTTTCGTAGGCATATAGCACGGTCGTATTTGAGTGAGAAAAAAGACAATAAAACTAGGCAATCGTCATCTAGAATTGACGGAGAAGAAAGAAAAAACAATGGTCATAACCCCCAAAAATTACCAAGACAACTTAGATGTATTATATGCTCCAATCGAGTTAAAACATCATGCGAAAAGTGCAAGAAAACGCTATGTATGGAAAGAGGATGTTTTGCTAAATACCACTCCTAAGCGCCCATTGTACTAAACTTAGTACATCTCTAAAAACACATCTTTGAATTATTTTTTATTTGGTTTTCTTTTATAGTATGTTAATAATAGTGTTTTAACACAGAAATAAAAAGTTGAATTAGTAAAATTGTTCACGCTTTTCATTTGGGCGTTAATGGGTTAAATTGCTAATAAAATCAAGATTGAGAAATGGATTTTCATGATTTGCGTTTTACTCTTAAGACATTTTAATAAGGTTTTAAAGTGCTAAGTTCTTGTATTTTTGATTTTTTTTATTGCATTTTAAAATCAGAAAAAAGCGAATTTTTTTTGATCGAAAATGTTATTTGAATATCTCCGAAGTGATAAAAAAAAAGCGGTAAAAAATTTATGTTCCACTGACTTACAAAATTATTTGTTCATCTTTTAGTTTACAAATTTTGAAAATCAAAGAAGCGGTTATTTAGTTATGTGAAATATATAGGCGTAGCGTTCTAATGTTAGGGCCAAAATATGACACACCCATAAAAAAGTGTCTACGTGAAAGAGGAAAACTGAAAGAAAATTTTAGTGTATTAAAATCATTATGATACAGAAATTCTCTTTTTAAATTCTTTTTGGCTGTTGGACAGTATTATTAAACAATTTAAGACTAACGTAGGCCAATGTCAACAAAAAGAACATATGAATACATGATCCTGTGAAGTATAGTCTAGATATGAGTACATACTATGTACGTTATTATTGAATATTGAATAATATGGAAAAATATGGTTTTGCTTGTTAGTTTTGTATATTAATTAATTCTGCTTATAAATATTGCGCGTCTTCAGTAAATTCAATAAACCGTTAAAGTGTAAGGAATAATTTACACAAAATCGCTAATAGTAATTTCGGGTAATTTGTTGAGTTACCTATCACCTTGAGCAAAATATTGTTTAATCAAAAACTAATACAACAAAGAAAACAGATGTACAATTAAATCGCTTATACACAATCCAGCTTAATCAAGTTTCATAACGAAACCTGAATGTCGAATTCAACGGTTTTTATTAATTACACTGTGCTTGAATTTGAAACTTTTTTTTCCGACAGACGGGGCACCCAGTGGGTAAACCTAATTCGGGTGCGCTGAATTTAGTGGTGCTAACCGTTGTTTTAGGTTAGCTCTTGTTTCTAAGATATACCGTTATTTTAAAAATGGAGGATATAGGACAACATATGTTCCCTTAACTCCAAAACTGTTTTAAATATTGAAAAAACTAATAAGGTGAACTGTATTTTCTAAACTACTAAAATGATTAAAACAAATTTTACGGTTATTGAAATGTAATTTTGTTGCCGAGTTTCATTTTCTGTATTTTTCCAATATTTTGCATCGTTTATGAGTTAAGTTGTTAAATATATGTATGTTGTCCTGCCTCCTCCATTTTTAAAATAACGGTATATCTCAAAAACAAGAGCTATCCTAAAACAACGGTTAGCACCACTGAATTCAGCGCACCCGAATTAGGTTTATCCACTGGGTGCCGTAAAGGGTGCCCCGTCTGTCAGTTTTTACAACTAGCGCAGTGCTATCTTTTCTTTCGGGGTATTGAAATTATGCAAGACCACATATTAAATTATTGCGATACACAGAGAAATCAGTATCAAGCACCTAATAGATATATCAATGGTTTTTTTTTTGCAAAAAGGAGTTCTTATTATTTTAATAAGGAAGCCATTACTGGAAAAATCTAAAAGTAAACTCATAAGTAAAAAAATAAACAGACACGTTTGGTAATTTTTAAAAAATTTTTTGAGCACTACCGCAATAAAACGGGTAAAATTAAATTTTGGTATTTTTTTGAATTGTAGTTACCTATAATACAGGTAAGAACAGGAAAAAAAATAGGAATTGAATTGGATCCTCTGGAAAAATTTTCAAGTACGCTTTCTCTTTTTTTTAAATTTTGGACGCTTAGGGCATAAAAAGTGCAAAATCTGTAATTATGTATCTCAAATCCCAATACAAGTATCAAAAAGACCTGAAAACTTACTAGAAACAAGCGAGCAGGTGTCTTTTTTGAAATTCTGAGCATTAAGGGGATGAAAAACTGGTAAATTTGGTATTTCAAAATCTCTAGACTTCAAAAAGCATCTAAAAGTTTGATAACAATCTTAAGGTGGGATCATACGATTGCCGCAATGCACCAATTTTTATTACATTTTGTGTGCCAATCGTGTGATAGCACAATTTATTGGCTCATGCGGCAACCAAAACGAATGTTGTTCCTATTTGTCCCAATCAAATACAACCCTGATGCGACAACCGTGTGAACACTTGACATACAACTAATCACCAATAAAAACTCTAAAAATCCACCAATATTTATTGTGTTCTCATGCGGCAACCAAAGAAGACAATACCCGCCAATAATATACATAGTACATACATACATACATATGTAAACATTTATTTAGTTTCAAAATTGTTTAAAGGCGTCTTCCAAGCATGATTTCTGCTTTTGAATAAGCAAAATTCAATTGTTGGTACTATTAATTTTTTGCTTTTTCAGGCCGCACAACATTATAATAATAGCCGAAGCAATTTTCTTTCTTTTTAATGAACCAACCATATTTTTAACATTTAATTAATTTTTTTTTTTTTGGAAAACAAAGTTTGTCATCAGCTACAACAGCTGTTTCTCAGAGTTGCCGTATAATATAACAATCGTGTGACTATAATGCGGCAATTATTGGTACTAAATTGTTTTGCGACAATTTGCGACAGTAAAATTTCAGTAAAATGTGACAATCATGTGATTGCGGAGAATTTGATTCGGACAAATTTTTTATTATGCTTCAATTCAGCCCAATAAAAATTGTTTAAAATTGGTGCATTACGGCAATCGTGTGATCCCACCTTTAGTCCAATTATCAGGTCAATGCATCTCTTCACATGATTTTGTGTGTTTACATTGTGAAATTGTCAAAAGCTGTACAAACGTATGTGGCTGTTGTAGGTTTGACTGCCTCACCACTATTAATACACAAGCAAAATACAAGCAGGTTTTTTGTTGTTGTGGAGTTACACTGACCTGATAAATAGCCCTCGATAACAATAAACAGAACGTGTCTGATATCCTTTTTGAAATTTTAAGCAGTGACGGGATAAAACTGAACTTTGGCTCTTTTTTGAATTGCAATTAGCTCTAATCCATATAGAAACAGTAACACCGGTATTCATAAAAAATAAAACATTGTTAAAATACATTTTAGAACAAATTTTTCATAACAAATTTGTTCTAAAATGTATTTGAGCAACACTTTATTTTTTATGAATACCGGTGTAAATATGTAAATACTGAATTAAACTCGCCTTCAAAAGGTATCAAATATGCTTTCTCATTTTTTCTAAAATTTGAACATTTAGGGATAAAAATGACAAAATCGATAGTTCTATATCTCCGCGCCCAATATAAGTACCAACAAAGTTCAAAGAAGGCCTAAAACCGAACTAAAAATAATTGGAAAGATGCCTTGTACTTATTTGAAATTCTGAATTTCCATTATTATTTCCCATAAATGGTTAACAACATAAACTTGGTATTTTTTTCAATTGTAAAGACAGATGGGAGCACGAAAGAAGTAAAATCAGAATTAGACTCCTAAGAAAAAAAAATCGAATGTACTATCCAATTTTTATACCCTTCACATAAATGTGTAAGGGTATATATAAGTTTGTGATTCCGTTTGTAACGCATTGAAATATCCATCTAAGACCCCATAAAGTATATATATTCTGGATCAGCATCAATAGCGATTACGATTGAGCGATGTCCGTCTGTCCGTCTGTAGTCGTTGAAATACCGTTTCTGAGAAAACGGTTTGAGATAGAAACCTCATTCTTTCGCTAAAACGTGTTAAACCTCGGTAGTGGGTCTGCTATTGAAATTCAGCAAGATAGGTCCACGCATAGCCGAGATATATACAAAAAACCGGGTTTTGAGGGGTATTTTTTTGCAATTTTTTTATTCAGATTTTTGAAAAAAAAATTTTTCTTAAAAACTAAGCCATATCATTTTTAGTGCCCATTAAATCCTAGAAATGAAGGAATTTTTGAAATCGGCCCATATATATCCGAGATATAGCGTCTCCCGATTTTTAAAGAAATCGGCTTTATAAGCCAAATAAAACAACTTTTGGCACCGAAGATCAATCAGAATGGTACATATAAATGTTTCCACATCGGCCCATATACACTCGAGTAATAGCGCCTTCCGTTTTCTCAAGAAGTCGGCTCTAAAAGCCAAATAAAACAACTTTTGGTACCAAAAATCGATCAGAATAGTACATATAAGGTATTTAAAAGCAAAATTGGAAAATTTTTCAAATCGGTCCATATATATCTGAGATATAGCGACTCCCGATTTTTCAAGAAATCCGCTCTTTAAGCCAAATAAAGCAATTTTTGGCACTAAAAATCAATCAGAATGGTACATATAGACTATTTAGAGGCAAACGTGGAAAATTTTGGACATCGGCCCATATACACTCGAGATATAGCGCCTCAAATTTTCTCAAGAAGTCGGCTCTAAAAGCCAAATAAAACAACTTCTGGTACCAAAAATCGATCAGAATGGTACATATAAGGTGTTTAAAAGTAAAATTTGAAAATGTTTGCAATCGGTCCATATATACCTGAGATATAGCATCTCCCGATTTTTCAAGAAATCGGCTCTATAAGCTAAATAAAACAACTTTGGCACCAAAAATCAATCAGAACGATACACATAGGTTAGTCAGAAGCAAAACTTGAATTTTTTTTGACATCGGCCCATATATGTTCGAGATATAGCGCCTCCCGATATCTCAAGAAGTCGGCCCAGGAAGCTAAACGAAACAGTTTTTTGCACAAAAAATTTGTCGGAATGGTACATACAGGCTGCAAAACTCAGGGGCAAAATTAGAAAATTTTTGGACATCGGCCCATATGCACCCCAGCTAACGCTCCTCACGATTTTCCAAGAAGTCTGCATTAAAAGCCAAATAAAACAACTTTTGTATGTATGTACATATGTTTGTATGTATGTATGTATGTATATATGTATGTATGTATGTATGTATGTATGTATGTATATATGTATGTATGTATGTATGTATGTATGCATGTATGTATGTATGTATGTGTATATACGTTTGTATGTATGTAGGTATGTATGTATCTACATATGTATGTATGCATGTATGCATGCAAGTAGGTTAGCATAAACAATTTTTTTTGCTTTGGTGTAAAAATGTGTATGTATGTATATATACACGAGCTTGAAAATAAAAGTGATACCTATAAAGAATTGTTGAAAAAAGGGTACGCAATGAAATTCTTTTAAACAATTGCGTCTTCAAATTCATTCCCACAAAAAATCATTTTGTGTTTCCCTACGTACTTACATATGTACATACACACATACATGTGTATGATGATACGCAACAGATCATCAACAACGTGCACAAGAAAAAAATCATTTTGTGAAAAAAAGCAAGCAATGTAAATATGTATGCATGTATATATGTATGTATATAATCATTGTTTTATGGAACACACTGAAAATATTCAATAATAAAGCATTTATTTTAGAGTTTTCTATTATAGGTACATACATACATACGTATGCATGTACCCACATACGTAAGTAAATTGAAAAGAAAATCACACTTAATGGCAATGTTTAGCATTATAATTCAAAAATAATTGCAATTATATGCAATTTTTTGTTAAATAAATTTTACTATAAAGTTAACTGATAAATAATTAAGAAATACATTTTGCTTTTCTTTATTTCATTGATATTAAAAAGAATTGGTGTCACCCAGTGGTTGAACTTGAGCATATTAAGAATTATTTAAATAAAAGTTTTGCAGCCTGTGTTAAATACCGGTAGTGGATCTGATATTGAAATTCAGAAAAAATCCGCTCATTTAAAAGCCAAATAAAACAACTTTTCGCACCAAAAATCAATCAGAATGTATGTACCATTGTGAAGGGTATTTAAGATTCGGCCCAGCCGAATATAGCACTCTTACTTGTTTTTTTGTCTTTTTAAATATTTAGGGAGCAAAATGGGTCACAAAAAAAGGGGCGAAATTGGTAATTCCATATCTCCGAGCGTAGCGCCCGTAGCACAAAACTTCTAAAAGGGCCTGAAAACCTAATACAATCATACAGGTGTCTGGTACTATTTTGAAATTCCGAATTCTAGGGAGATGAAAGGAGAAAAAAAAACAGGATTTTGGTTTAATTCCCTGAACTTGTTGGAAATTCAAATCTGCCGATATGACAAGTTTATAGTTTGTCTCGAAATACTAATATGAGAATCAGGAATGTAACCGATGGTAACTCGTAGTATAGAAGGTGGCAAAGGTTTACTGTGTTAAAGGTTTGTTTGAACATTTCTGATTCTCATTATGTTCATGGGAGTTATGGAATAAGTAGTTAAGTTTCAAACATTATTTTAACAATTTTCCGAGCCTACTGATGAGTTGATTACCACCAACGAAATGTCGACGGCATATAGACAGCTGACAAAGACAGAAAACATTTGAAGGGTCTATTTTGGACTTGAATTAACAGATATAATATAATGGACCATAACTATAGACAATGGAAAGGTATTCTTTAAGCAATTTTAAGTCACTGTTAAATAAAAGTAAACCTTTTATCTACTATAGACAAGACAAAGCCGACTTTACGCTCAAAAGTCTGCTATAAACTATAAAACCAGCAGAAGTTGTCTTTAACTTATTTAGTAACAGCTTTGACCAAACAAATATCACTTTTAAACGTAAAAGCTTTTTAATGTAAATTTCTTTACATTAAATAATTAAGTTAAAGCTTTTTTAAAAACTATTATTAGTCAGAATTTTCATAGAAATTTTAATTTTATTCAATTCGCTTTGATGTTTTTTGTTTACTTACTAATACAATCTTACATCTGTATATGTGTGTGTTTACACTTATACATAATTTTTGAGAGTCATCTTATTAGAGATGGGATTTTATTTAAATTGGTAAATGGTTGTATGATAAATAATTTGCCATTTTGATAAATAATGTGACACCCACTTAAAGCTGGTTCAACCTAAAGCCAACTTTAATTTTGACCATATGTAGCTAACAAAAAGTTAGCAACACTATTTAAAATATAAGTTGTTTCTAAAACGAATCGACTTTATTGTTTGACTATAGTTAAGGCCCAATAATTTTTTTTGTGCTTATTTCTTTTTTATTATAAACGTATTGCAATTCTTTTATTTATTTGAATATTCTTGTCGATATTTCGATCTCCTACAGAAAGCTTCTTCAGGACAATATTATTGAAAAATATTTTGATTGCGTTTTTTTTTTTTTTCTGAAGAAGCTATCTGAAGGAGAGCGAAATATCGACAAGAATATTCGATTAAATAAAAGAACATGTGCCTCTATAATAAAAAATGCAGTCAAGTACGAGATTGGCTCGCAAGTATGCAAGTAATTGCATAAATTTCATCTCTCTGTCTCTTACAGCAGTTTTCGACTTGTTGGTGTTGTCATTTGTTGTTGTAAGGCATCTGGGAATACATATACTGTGCGAATTTGGGCTCTCTATCTCTTATGGCTCGAGAGTTATAGCTAACTGTTACTTTACGTTTTAAAGGGATACCAGGTATTTTTAAAGTTGTTGTGTTTAGCATTTGTCGTTGTAGCGCATATGTATTCACATACATATATTACGCAAATTTCATCCCTCTGTCTCTCATCGTTCGAGAGTAATGGCCAATTGTTACTTTACGTTGTATGGGGACACCTGGTAGTTTTCGACTTGTTGTGGTTTTTAGCAATTATTCACCCCTATCGTGAGTAAAATGTGAAATTTTTATTCCCATAAAATTTTCATTTCCCAAGTAGGGAAATTTGCTATCATGAAGATTATGGGAACGTTTGGGAAGAAAAAAATATAAATAACTAACATTAACCAAAGCAATTATATTTTTGCAATCTTGGACGATATTTTATGATCTCAGAAGATTGTTATTTATTTATTTTTTTGCTCTGTGTTTATATGAAAGCTTTTTTCTACATGTTCTGTTTTTGCATCATTGAGATCTAGATGATCTGTTATTAATTAATGTTAGTTAAGTATAATGTTAGTTAAGTATATAAACAGAAAGTAAAATTGCGTGAGCTTTGGTTGCCGAGTGGTTAAAGCGGCAGTTAAATCCTTCGGCAAGGATTGAGTCAAAAAAGAAATATTTTTTTTTACTACACCGAAACGTGTGTTTTATTTTGATATATTCTTAAGACTAACACAAGTATTTCTTACCAGCTATTTATATGAAAAATATCTTTGTTCTTATCTTAGGGTTGCTTGTAAATACTTATTTATCAATTATGATATTTACTGTTTGTTGCGGTTATGGAAATATTTTATCAGATATTTGTTTAGGACGTTTACTAAAGGTAATATGTGTTTTGGACTATTTATTTAGGCTTACATGTAATTAGTATCTTATATACTTGAGGTGTGTGAATGTTCTTATCTCGTTAGCTGTTTGTACAGCTGCACTAAATCGAAAAGAAATATTAATGTTAACTCCCCTCCTTCTTAAGATAAAGTGTCCTCACTTTCTTACACGACGTTCATTTCGGCTCGTAATCTTGCTAATTCTATTTCGTAAAGGTGTTTAGCAAGTAGTCTTCTTTCTGATTGTTTTTTGTCTTTGCAGTAATTAAATAATTTTGCTAGAATGTATAAAAATAATATTATTCCGAAAATTATGAGTATAAAATAAATGGCATATTGAATGGGATGTTGTTCTATTGGGATTAGATATTTTGACATTTCCTGTATGTTTGAAAATTTATGGATAGAGTCTGAAGATAGTATTTGAAGAATTTCAATCTGTTCGTTGTGTTTTTGGTGTATGGCTTCTTTTATTTCCTTCCGGTGGTTGAAGTAATTTTTGCCGTCTATATTTGTAGAAATGTTAAACTGAATTAATTTCGGGCCTTTAATTGGTTGACCATTCCAAATATGCTCATTGTCGGAGAGTATGTAGCCGTTCTCAAGGATTGTGAATGGTGCATTATTTTCTTGAATTATGTCGCATGTGGCTGGCTTATTTTCTAATACATTTATGGTGCAATTATTAGGACTATTAATTTTACATATATTGTTTCCTATATAATTTTTACATTTGTCAACTGAAATATATTTATTATTACAAACAGCAATTTTTTTATCTAATACCAATTTTCCTTGCTTATATGCTAGTGGGTATATATTGTATAATTTGCACATATTTTTTAGTATGGGATATTTATAGATTATAACTACGGCTTGGTTAAATAAGCATACATGAATGTTTGAATATTCGAGAATGTTTATTAATGGTAAGTCAAAAGCTTCATTAGATATTATTTCTTTAATATCGTCTAAATTCAATGTTCCTGAATAAAAATTTCCATTTTTTGCAAAATTTATTGTGTTTGTTATGGCTTCAAGTTCTCGATATACTTCGTTAATTAAAATACTATCTGAAATAGCCTTAGGATCTAATGTCTCTAATATTCGTTCGAATCGTGAGTTTATTGTTTTTTGTTTATTATTATTCTCAATTAATTGGTTAAGTCCTGTGTTAATTTCGATCAAATCGTCATGATCTGGTGTGCCAGTAACGAATTTTAACACTGAGCCTAAAATATTTAATGCTCTTTTTGCACGGTACGTATTAGGGAGTAATTGTACTTTTAAGGATTCGATTCTATTTATTAATATCTGTTCTTCCTGACTTTTTTCAGTATTGTAAAAATTTTGCATTAAGTCTTCATATGGTCTCAGTATTTTTGTCAAGTTAGTTATGTGATACAAATATGTTGTATCTTCGTATAGATATGCGGGGTCTGTCTCAACTATTACGTATTTCTTGTCTGTTAAGTCAGTTATTTTATCACTAAGTGCTAATGTAAAAAATATAATTAAGAGTCTTGCTGATTGGTACATGTTGTGGCTTGTCTGCGTATACTATCTTTATGTATAACCTTACCCTTCACTGTTAAAATTGTGTCCCCACAATCTTTTTTTACCCTGTGTTGCAGATATTTGGTCGAATTTTTATTACGGCGGTGTGTTTTGGCGTAAATTATGTCTCCTTCTTTGTAAACTATTGAGTGTCGATTTTTATTGTGGTAGTTTAGGAGTTTTTCCTGCTTCTCTTCAAGTCTTTTTTCAATATCAGGATATCGCTCTCTATTGAAAAAGACGTCTTCAGGTCTATATCCTGTTGTGGAATGGATTGTTTTATTGTATTGCTTTACCGCGTTGTATAATTCGTCTCCTGGTGAGGTGTTATTTTGTTGAGCCAGTGCTGTTGAGATTTCGATGAGGGTGCTGTGGACTCGTTCAACTTGACTGTTGGTTGTTGAATGATGGATTGGTGTTGTTGTGTGCTGTATATTTAAGCGTTCGTAAATATGCTTTGCCACTACACTAGTGAATACGTTTTCATTATCAGTCATTAAATGTTTGGTGTTTGGGTATATTTGTGTAAGAATTTCTTCAATGTACTCGTGGAAATTTGTTTTGTTCTGTATCCTTCGTATGTAACAGTACTTAGAATATTTATCGATTGTGCTGATATGCATTTGATTATTCATATAGAATATGTCCATCTGTGTGTATTCTCCTACTTTCGTGGGTATTGGGGTTTTCCCTATCGGTTGTTTGTTTGGTCTACGTTCATAAATATTTTGTAGGCAAATATTACAATCTGCACATTCTTTTTTACACATTTCTTTGATGTTTGGCCAGTAATATGATAATAAAATTTCTTGTGCGTTGTTTTTATAATTTCTATGTGCTCTTCTGTGTGTTTGTTGTACTATTTCTTTTTGTTCGTCTATATTAGTAACGTCTTGCAATTGTGTTTGTGCTATAACAAACAAATTATGCGGAAATGTAGAGATAATGTCGTCCTGTAAGTGAAATAATGTTTCTTCGCTTAATTTTAATGCATTCTGCACTTTTGGATTCACTATTTGTTTTAATCTATTTATCAGTTCATTTTTTGTTTTATAGTATACAGTATGCCTAACACGATCTGGGAACACTGTACATGTATCGATTTCAACTATTTCATTTTCATCCAATATTGGTATAATTTGATTTCTAAAAGCATTTAGAGGTTGCTTGACTCTTTTAATACCTTCTGTTGGTGAACTTTGCGCTGAGTGCTGTGAGCAACTGGATGTATTATTTATTTGTTGGCGTGATAAAGCATCTGCAACAACATTTTGGTGTCCAGGCTTGTACACTAATTTTGCACCGTATTCTTCTATGAAATTTTTCCATCTTTTAAGCTTGGTGTTTGGATTTTTATCAGAAATGGAAAAAATTAGTGATTGGTGATCCGTATATATTGTTAGATCAGCAATGCCGTAAAGATAGTTCCTTAGTTTTTGCAAAGCCCAAACTATAGCTAACAATTCTTTCTCATTGGTGCTATAGTTTTGTTCTGTTTCATTCAAAGTTCGTGAAATGAATGCTATAGGTTTCTTATTCTGGGAAAGAACTGCACCGATAGCAAAATTGCTTGCGTCGGTAGTTAGTTCGAATGGTTTAGAGAACTCAGGTTGAAATAGTTCAACTTGTGCTTGCAGAGCATCCTTTACTTTATTTAATGCATCTAATGCTGCTTGATCAAGACTAATTTTTACTTTTGCGCTTTGGTTTTTACTGATTCCACCATTTTCTCCTCTCAAATGCACAGTGAGCGGTTTCACCATGGCTGCGAAATTTTTGATGAATTTCCTATAATAACTTGCCAAACCTAAGAATGATCGAAGTTCTTTCAGATTTGTAGGAATGGGATAATTTTTTATTGCCTCTACCTTATTAGGATCTACTGTTATTTTATTATGTTTGATTATATGTCCTAAGTATTCGACAGAGTCTTGGAAGAAATGTGATTTTTCGTCGGATATTTTCATGTTTGCATTATGGAGTGCATTTACTATAATACGGATGTGTTCCAAGTGTTCCTCAGGTGTGGAAGAATATATTAATACATCGTCTATATAGACATGCGCGAATTTTCCTATATATGGACGGAGAATGTCATCAACGCATCGTTGAAAAATAGAAGGGGCGTTTTTAAGTCCAAACGGCATCCTTAAGAATTCATACTTTGCGCCATTCACGCTGAATGCTGTTTTTTCTCTATCCGATTCTTTTATGAGGATTTGATGAAATCCTGACTCTAAATCTAAAGTAGTAAATACTTTTGCTTTGCCTAAGTTCTGAATTGTCATTCCAACATCTGGAATTGGGTAGCGGTCAGTGATTGTCTGAGCATTTAGCTTCTGAAAATCGACTACCATTCGCCTTTTGGGCTTACCTTGATCATCGGTACCCTTTTTTGCGACTGTCCAAATGGGGGAATTGTACGGACTCCTACTTGGCTGTATAATTTCGTTATCTAATAATTTTTTTATTTCATTGTTAATAAACTCATTATCTGATATTGGATAAGGGTATTGCTTAACATAGATAGGATCTTCTGACTTTGTCCTAATCATTGCCTGAATCGTTGTAGTGAATGGTAATATTTCATTTGTTTTATTATTTCTTTCCATTATCTTTTCGATATCTTCCCTATATGTTTCATTACTTATTGTATAATTTATTTTCTGTTCACTGTTTACTAATTGTTTTTTATATTTATATTTCAAACTATAGTCAAAGAGATTAATTTCTGCTTTCGCTGTTCGTAAGCCTTGTTCACCGAGAAGCATATCGAACTCTTGAAGTGTTTCTGTTTCATAAAAGGTTAAGTGGTGATTTAAAACCGTGATTATTTTTTTTGAATTTATTATGGAACTTCCATGAAGTGTTCTGACCTTTACAGGATTTATTTTAATTGACTTCCCTATCTTACAACTAGTACTAATATAATTATTTGTAGCACCTGTGTCTACTAAAATATTTAATGATCTACCTGTTTCTCTGCAAGTTCGTTGTAGGCAAGGCAGACCATTTACTCGCCTTAAAAAAGCACTTCCAGTTTCGAAATCGTCGTTGCTGTGTTGCGGTTGAATGGAATGAAGATCCTCATCTTGTGTTTGGTGGATTCTCTGGACTTTGTTGAAATTGAAGTTTTGAGATGAAGCGTTCCTATCCCTCTTCATGGATTGGTGGTTGTTGGATCTGAATGGATTGTAATGTGGCTTACTACTTGTGGGTTGATTGTTCCATCTGTTTGTTTGTTGGAAGTCAGATGGTCTCACAAATTGCTTCGAATCGTCTACTTCCATTGGCTCGGCGTAGTTTCCTTGTAGTGGAGGAGGATTGACTTGTCTTTGCTGATTTACCTTATATGCTGGCCTTAGGTGTCGATCGTTTTTTTGGTGATGGGCTGTAGATTGTCTTTCATGGCGCTGTGATGTTATACTTTCGAAGTGTGAATCATGATTATCATGGTAAATGGTACAAGCTATTGCGTAGGCTTCTCCTAGGCTTTGAGGTTTATTCGAGTATAATATACCTCTGGTATAGTTGCTGCGTAATCCCATGATAAAAACTCGGATAGCGTCGCTATTGGCATCGGACAGTCTCCCTGCTTTCATATTTTCTTCCATCGTTTCTATTTTCTGCTGAATTAAGGTTAATGCCTGATGAATCTCATCATGAAACTCGGTTAGAGTCTTACTCCCTTGTCTAATTCTTGACATCCCGTCTTTCAGCACATATAAGGGACGTTTGTCGGAATATGTATAGTCCAATCGACTAATTATGGCATAAAAGTTTAACTCTGTTCCGTTAACAGATAAAACTCTGGATGCGGCCCCAATAATTTTTGCACGGATAATGCATACACAGTTATAGTATTCTGGACTATTTATAAACTGTTTGATGTTTTCCATTTGAGTCCATACCTGGTTTCTCCATGGGTTGTAGTCGCTTCCTACGCCACTGAACGTTGGCAAACACTTAAAAATTTCCGTGTTTATTTGGCTTGCTAATGTTATGTTCGGTCGGAGTGCTGGCATGGTAGGAACTGTTGCTACCTGGAATGGTGTCTGGTTCTTTATTGTCTCCATTTCTGTTTTTAATGATGTTAATTGCTCGGTTAGCGCTTGAATATGAGCTTGGAGGGTTGCAGTTTCGGTCATGCTGATATTTTCTTCTATTCCCCGGAATAATTTAAATAATTGTTGGCGTTTTGTTCGGGAACCCAGTTTTGCTTTTTAATTTGTTTTGCTTGTTTTTAGAATTTCGAATTTTTTCACTTTTTATAGAAAACACTTTTAGTTCATACAAAAACAGTTTTAGTAGGGTTTTATTTTTTGACAATTTTAATATGTTTCCAATGTTTCAGGAAAACAAAAAATTTTATTTTATCCTTCTTCAGGATTGTGGAATTTTTTGGCTGGACACAAGGTTATTTCACTTGTATCCCGGTTTTTGAGCCCCCAGTTAAATCCTTCGGCAAGGATTGAGTCAAAAAAGAAATATTTTTTTTTACTACACCGAAACGTGTGTTTTATTTTGATATATTCTTAAGACTAACACAAGTATTTCTTACCAGCTATTTATATGAAAAATATCTTTGTTCTTATCTTAGGGTTGCTTGTAAATACTTATTTATCAATTATGATATTTACTGTTTGTTGCGGTTATGGAAATATTTTATCAGATATTTGTTTAGGACGTTTACTAAAGGTAATATGTGTTTTGGACTATTTATTTAGGCTTACATGTAATTAGTATCTTATATACTTGAGGTGTGTGAATGTTCTTATCTCGTTAGCTGTTTGTACAGCTGCACTAAATCGAAAAGAAATATTAATGTTAACTCGGCTGTGCCAAAATTGTGAAATTTGACACGTCCAAAGTTCATAGGGTGCTGATGAAGGGTGTTTGCTACCCAGAAACAGTCGGTTGTCCACCTAGCTATTAAATTTTACTTTTCTTTACTTAATTAATATTAATTAAAATAGTGACAAACCAAGATTTGAACTTAAGCCTGAAAAAGTAATTTAATATAAAAATGTTAAATTATGAATGATATGATTTTCTTCTGCTTTTTGCCGGAAAAAAAAACTGCATCATGAAGTCGTTGCTGGTAATCTTGGACAAGCTGAATCAATTCTTGGACAAGCTGAATCTTGTATGGAAACATTCCTATTGTATGCAAAACTCTCTGCTGCGATGGTCGTGAGAGGCCAAGTTGAGTCGAACGTCTTCTGGTTGATTTTTCTCCATCTGCTCGAATACTCCTCTGTACCAGTTCAATATTGTCATCCGTGTGCACCGTTCGTCGTCTGCCAGCACCAGGAAGGTTCCTTACTGCCCTCGTTGTCGAAAATTTGCAACCAGACGGTTTATTGTTGACTCTGAGGGTCCAACCCGCACATTAAAATAACGACGATATGCAGGCTGAGTCAAAACAAGTGATAGCTGATTTGAAAAATAAAGCTCAACAATTTGGGCACGTTGTTCAATTGGATACTGCTCCATTTTAAATTTCCCAAGTCTTCTACAAAATACTGAAAAGAAAAGAAGAACAAAAATTATAATATAAAAGTTATAAGCGATTCAAAACTCTTGGAACGCTAATGGCCTTACTCAACACTCACTCAAACTAAAATTATTTTTCAACCGTTTTTCAGTAAACATATTACTCGCCTCTGAAACACATTTCACACAAAAGAGCTTTATTGCCATACCGAGTTACTCAATAGCTCACCATAATCATCCTGACATCACAGTCCACTAATAATACGCAACTCCATCAAATGCGCTGAAATTCAAGATTTTAAAATTCAGGCAACTTGCGTCCTAATAGAATTCATATGTATATACATATATGGTTCACTTGTACTGTATCTGCTGTTTATACAGTCCTCCCAAATATCATAATTCAAAAGTTGAATATCTTGACCTCTTAAGTCTCTTGGTAAACGTTTTAGAGGGCGGAGATTTTAATGCAAAAACTACAACTTGGGGATCTAGATTAACACTACCGAAAGGAAAACATCTTTTGGAGGCAATTAATGAACATAATTGCAAATGTATATTTACCAACGCACTCTAGCTTTTTTCTTACCAAAAATATACGACACGATTATCTGAGTTATCTTCAGATCACTCTTCAGTTGTACTTAAATATACGACTGTTGTTCTCCTTTCGTATCAAAACAAATTTGTACACAGGGCTGGGCAGTATTCGAAATACGTATTTTGTCCCATGAATGTATTTAGTATTTTAAATACAAAGCGCTTGAGTATTTTGTATTTCAAATATTTGTGCTCTCAAAATACATTTTTCCAAATACATTTTTAATTTCTGTTGGAAAATAAGTGCTAAAAATTATTTCATTCAAACGCAAAATTTTACTACTGTTTTATTTCTTAATGATGATTTCTTGAGCTTGAGGTCACTGTTTTCTGATTTATTTTATTTTCAATATTTCCGTACCCCTTTGTGTACCTTCGTCAGGCAAATTATTTTCGTTTTATGAAAAAATAAAATACAAGGAAATAAATTCAGTCAATTACGAGGCTGGCTCGCACACTTAGGGTTCCGTACGTATGTGTAATGTACGTATTGCTGTTGTAAGGCATCTGGGAGTACATACACTGTGCGAATTTCTGCTCTCTATCTCTTACGGTTCGAGAGTTATAGCTGTTGCTCTACGTTGTAAAGGGACACCTGGTAGTATTACAGTTGTTGTTGTTTTTAGCATTTGTTGTTGTGGAGCATATGTGAATACATATATTATGCAAATTTTATCCCTCTGTCTCTCACGGTTCGAGAGTAACGGGTAATTGTTACTTTACGTTGTATAGGGACAGCTGGTAGTTTTCGACTTGTTGTTATTTTTAGCATTTGTTATTGTAGGCCATATGTGAGTACATATATTGTGCACATTTCATCTCTCTGTCTCTTACAGTTTGGGAGTTACGGCTAATTTTTACATTACGTTGTATAGGGATACCTGGTACTTTTCGCTTTCTTGTTGTTTTTAGTATTTATTGTTGTAGCGGCAAGGTACAACATCCTGTGCAAATTTTAGCTCTTACCGTTTCGGTGAATGGACGCTGTAACGGACGGACGGACGTAGTTGTCTCCGTAATAGGGTTCCGTTTCACTCTGATGAGTACGGAACCCTAAAAACCGCGTTTGACATTTTGATCTAAACCAAGAAGAGAATAGACTTGGATAAACTATATATAAATATATACATAGCCTTTGGTCAAAGGCTTTTTAATTGTCGCTTATTTCTCAATTCCGTTATTTCTCTTTCACTAAAATATCGTTTTCTAACAAGAAATAATTGAGATTTTATCGTTAGTTGATTCATAGTATTCATTCGCCATCAAGAGGTTGTTTCTGTGATACCACTTTTTTAAAAGTATTTTGTATTTTAAATACATATTTGTGCTGAAAGCCTAAGCTGCCATTGCCTAAAAATGTTAGCTTTTAATATTTTATATATTTATTTATTTGAGCTTAAGGTCCTTTAGAATTTGAGTAATTATTTTTGTCAATATAATAATAATGAAAAATGTTTTGATTGGTTTTTTCAATTTCTAAAAGACCTTAAGCTCAAATAAATATATAAAATATAAGAAAAAAGGGGTCAAAATAACTAAATGTTAGCTTTTAATTTTAATTATAAGGCTAATAGAATAATAAATAAATAAATAAAATACATATTTTTGCTACACTGTATTTTGCATTTCAAATACTTGCTATTAGAAAGAAGTATTTTGTATTTCAAATACACAACTTTCATGTATTTTGTAATTTGTATTTTAAATACATCAAATCATGTATTTTGCCCAGCACTGTTTGTGTTTTGAACGTTGGAATTATGTGTGAAACACCACATCATTTAAATAACCACCACGCGAAGTGTTGCAAGCATTGATTCTTTTGAGGTAATTTTCGACCACTTTTTAACACATACTGGGCGGAATCTCAACCATAACTTGACGAATGTTAGTTTTTAAGTGCTCAAGAGATAAAAGTTTATCGCCATAAACACGCGTAGCCCCACAAAAAAGTCTAATGGTGTCAAATCGCATGATCTTGGTGGTCAGTTGATATGGCCACGACGAGAAATTACGCGGCCAGGAAATGTCTGTTGCAATAAAGTCATATTCGCTCGAGTTGTGTGGCATGTGGCACCGACTTGTTGAAACCACATATTCTCCAAATCGTATTCTTCAATAGCAGACAAAAAAGTCGGTTATCATATGACCATAACGCTCCGAATTGACGGTCGTTTTCGAAGAAGTAAGGTCAAATCACACCTTCGGACCAAAGAGCGCACCAAACAGTGACTTCTTGTGGATGTAATGGCCTCCCTTCAATTACTTGAGGATTCTCAGAACCGCAAATACGACAAATTTGTTTATTAACATACCCACCGAATGAGAAATGTGCTTCATCGCTGAAGAAGATTTTGTTCGAAAAATCGCCGTCCACCGCCTATTGTTCAAGACTTTGTGAATGGTCAGCTGGTTTCAGTTATTGTGTGAGCTGGACTTTATATGACTGTAGGTGTCCTAACTCCTGAGAACGACGACGAATCGACCCATTTTTTTTAAGATTTTTTAATATATAAAAAAATATTCAAATATGAACTTAATTATTTATTTGCTTTAAGAGCCAATTAAATGTATTAATTCAGGTCCAAAAATGAACCTTTTCAAAAAATATTTGCTGTATTCTTCAGCTGTCTATAGTTTCAAACAAACTTTTAAGAATTTTTCAAGTCTACTGATGAGTTGATTAGCACCAACGAAATGTCGTCGGCATATAGACAGCTGAAGAATACAGCAAATATTTTTTGAAAAGGTTCATTTTTGGACCTGAATTAATATATAAAAAATATTTATCAAAAAATACAGCTGATTCGAATATGGGTTTTACTCATGTTCGAATCAGCGCAAAACCAAAACGATTTCATGACACCAATTCAAATCAGAATAGATTTTCAATTCTGATAATTCACAATTCTGCCTTGGATTCTGCAACAACCCTGATTATATCTATTTTGAATTGAATTCTAAATTGACAGATTTTCTAAACCGAAAAAATTATTTTTGGAATAACCCGATCATTTATAAAACGATTTTCGAAGTTCTCTGTGCTTTTTGGGTGATTCTCAGTGAAATAATCGCATATGGTTCTTTTGAAACCAAAATCGGCAAAATTGGTGTTTGTATATTTATTCAATTTCATCTACAGAATTTTAAAAGGATTTTTAAAACCGTTTTTGCTTTTTGAAATTATTTGTTAGTAAAATAAGACTGATGAACTACAAAAGGTAGTTGAATTTCTAAAGGTCAGAAAACATGAAAATTCAATAGTTTCCTATGACATTCGAATAAATGGCATTCCGTTTGCTGAAAATGAAAATCTGTTGGAAATGTATGTATATGAAATTATGTCAAACAGTAAAAATTGATCCACCCAATGTAAAAGCTATGTTTCGTGTTAAGAATAATATAAACTATATGAAAAACAAACGTAATAATATCAATAATAATAAAAAATAAAACTATACCTAAAGACACTCATGACCCTGCGATCATTATTAAATTCGAAAGCCCATAGATAGAAATTTTGTTCTTAAATCAATAACATCACACGTCAAATATACAAAAGATGCTTTGCGTTTACGATAGGAAAGTCCCAGTTAGAGTGCTCAATTTATCAACCAGTGAAAAGGTCGTGAGTCCGAAATCGCATATAGGAAGCTGTACTCCAGCAGAGGCAATTGTAAATTGTGAGGCCAAACCAAAATCTACTAGCTTGTCACCTAAAGAACGAGAAACATTTGAACAGCATGTCGAGAAATGGGTCACAGGGCTGCCAGCATCTGATAAAAATAAAGCCAAACAGTTGCTCAGGAAATACGCCTCCGCTTTCGCCATGAACAGTAAAAGCCAAGGGAGAACGGCTATTGTGAGGCATGAAATCGATACTGGCGAAGCGAGGCCCATAAAGCAGGCGCCCAGAAGTGTACCCCTGGCCAAGCGTAACGAGGTTAAAGAGTTAGTCAGTGAAATGGAGAAGAGTGGGGTAATTGAACCATCTACTAGCCCGTGGAGCTCACCGGTAGTTTTGGTGAAGAAAAAGGATGGTAGCACGAGGTTTTGTGTGGACTACCGGAAGCTAAACGACGTCACGAAAAAGGACAGTTATCCCCTACCCAGGATTGACGATACCCTAGATACGCTGTCCGGAACAAAATAGTTCTCAACATTAGACTTGCAAAGTGGTTATTGGCAGGTAGAAATTGCTCACAAGGACAAGGAGAAGACTGCGTTTAGTGCTGGAGATGGTTTATGGCAGTTTAGAGTAATGCCGTTTGGGCTCTGTAATGCTCCAGCCACATTTGAGCGACTGATGGAACAGGTATTAAAGGGGCTTCACTGGCGGACGTGTTTGGTCTACCTCGACGATATAATCGTAATGGGAAAAACGTTTGACGAGCACCTGAAAAATTTGGCGGAAGTTTTTAAACGAATATCGTCGGCAGGACTCACTCTTAGCGCGAAGAAGTGTGCATTGTTCCAGAAAGAGGTGAAATATTTGGGACATCGTGTAACTGCAGATGGCATTTCGACGGACGAAGATAAAATAAAAGCCGTAAGGGACTGGCCACAGCCACGTAATCTTCACGAATTGCGCAGTTTTCTGGGACTTTGTACATATTATAGACGATTTGTGCCAAATTTTGCCAGCGTAGCCACCAGTTTGCACGAGCTGACCAAGAAGTCACGATCATACCAGTGGGGAAACGAACAGGAACGAGCATTCCAGAAGCTGAAGGAGTTATTGTGCACGGCACCAGTTCTGGCATACCCGGTTGCTGGAGGAAGGTTTGTGCTAGATACCGATGCAAATGGCTTCGGTATAGGAGGTGTACTCTCTCAGGTGGTAGATGGAGTCGAGAAAGTAGTAGGCTATTATAGTCGAATACTTTCAAAGCCAGAGAGAAATTATTGCGTAACACGGCGTGAGCTTCTGGCAGTATTGAAATGCATTAAGCATTACCATAAATACTTGTATGGCCAGAATTTCACGTTGCGGACTGATCACTCTGCGCTTAGATGGCTCTTGCAGTTCAAAAACCCCGAAGGGCAGTTGGCGCGTTGGATTGAACGGCTGCAGAGTTATGACTTTAGCATCGAGCATAGAAGAGGGACGAAACACAACAATGCGGATGCCCTCTCGAGACGACCATGCAGTGTAGAATGCCGACATTGCATCAAGGCCGAACAGAAAGAGTGCGTCATTGATGTTCGGCTAACGCAGATAGACTCCCACGAAGACTGGCCAACGGCGCAGAAAAATGACCCGGTGCTCAGTAAAATAATAGCTGCTAAAAAGAGAAATAGCAGGCCGGCACGCAATGAAATTGCGGCTGAGAGTCCCCTCGCTAAAGCTTATGTGGCACAATGGAGCAGCTTGCAGCTGGTAGACGGATGCTTACATCGTATATGGGAAAGTGCGGATGGCAAAACAACTTCTAACTTAATAGTTGTACCGTCATCGAAGATACCGGAAGTTTTGCGAGAGTTCCACAATGGTCCCAGTGGTGGGCACCTTGGAGTTAATAAAACGCTGGAAAAGGTAAAGCAGCGTTTTTACTGGGTTGGAGCGCAACAATCAGTAGTCGACTGGATAGCGAACTGCAGGGAATGTATAGCGGCGAAGGGTCCAGCACGGAGAACTCGAGCACACCTGGAGCAGTACAATTCGGGTGCGCCCTTTGAGCGAATAGCTATGGATGTAGCAGGTCCTTTTCCAGTCAGTACTGCCGGTAATCGTTATGTCCTTGTGGTGATGGACTATTTCAGCAAATGGCCAGAAGTATACCCCATACCAAACCAGGAGGCTCAAACTGTGGTAAATGTTTTCATCAATAATTGGGTGTGCAGATATGGTGTTCCGATGGAGTTGCATTCCGATCAAGGCAGAAACTTTGAGTCTGCAATTTTTAAGGAAATGTGCGAGCTCTATGGAATAAGAAAAACCAGGACAACACCGCTTCATCCGCAATCTGACGGTATGGTTGAAAGATTTAACCGCACGCTGGAAGAATACCTAAGGAAAGTAGTGAGCGACCATCAGAGAGACTGGGATGAGCACATTCAAAAATTTTTGTTGGCATACAGGTCCGCTGTGCATGACTCAACGTCTAGAACACCAGCAAAAATTGTCTTTGGAACAGAACTCAGATTGCCTGGCGATTTGGAATTTGGCATAAAACCTGTACCGAAGAATGAGGATGCCGAGAATTCTTCACAGGACAAAAGTGACCTGCACGACGTTCACGAATTTGTACGCAACGGAATTCGAGTAGTCAGCGATAAAATGAAAGCCAGATACGATCGAGCTGCAAATTCCGACGGATTCCACGAGGGACAACTGGTTCTACTATATAACCCACAAAGGAAGAAAGGATTGTCTTCCAAATTACAAACGCATTGGGATGGACCGTATAAGGTGATTAAGATGTTGAACGACGTTGTGTACAGGATACAGAAGCATAACAGCCACCGATCCAAAATGAAGGTTGTACACTTAGAACGACTCGCAAGGTACGGAAGTAGTGGTTCTGGGCCTGAGCGGGCGGCAGTGTTACAAATTTGGTCGTGAACGGACCGATTGTGATTGTTCTAGAACGTACTGAATCATCGTTATTTTATATGTGCTTATTAGAGCGGGTCGATTTTTTTTTCGAAAAATCGCATATGCGGAAAATGTTCTACGGATCATTTTGAGAAACTTTGCTTAAGAAAGTATGGGTCTAAAACCGATTTGGATGCCGCGATTTTTAAGGGGAAATTTAGTTTTAGGTAGTATAAAAAATTGTATCAAATATGTTTACATAGAAGTAAATTACATGTACAAAACTTATATTTTTAGCTTTTTGACAATAATTGGAAGGTTTAATTTTTTGAAAAGTGGTACAGTGGTTTCCCGGTATTACGAACGATATGACACATTCGATTTTTACGATCGTAACATCAGTGCAATCAGCGAGTAAAAACCTTGAAGAGTGTAAAAAAAAAAATTTCCTCTGTATATTAAATTAATGAAATTTTCGCATTTGAAAACGCAAAAATGTAATATTTATCAATTCGCAAACTTTAAGAGTACTTTTATTTTGAAATAAAATTTTACACATGTTTTTTCTTTAAAGAAATTGAAAAACTTTTTTGAAAACTATTCTGAAGTTTTAAAAAAGAAATCGCTTCCAGCGTTAACGAAAAGTAAGACCAGAGTAGAAAAAAATTTAAGAAAAAAGTGTTAATAGATAGGCTCGTTCGTTAAATTAAAAAATCGCTTGAACAAGTGGTGCCTTTTTAACGTTTTTATTTTTATTAAAAACAGTGCAGTTGCAATTTTTTTCTAACAGTCTAGTTTTCGTTGATAAAATTTTTTAATTTTTATTCAGTAAATTTTTAAATTCATAAATAAGTTTTTATAATCAATAAACGTTTGAATCTTTAAATTTATATTCAATAAAAGGAAAACAAAACATTGTGATAAGTACTAAGATTTGTGTGATTTAAGTTCAACTACGCGAGTGAAAAAATAAAACGTTCCGCTGTTCGGCTTTTTTATTGGCTATTCCATTTTGCATTTTAAATTTATAATCTAGTAAAATGGAAAATAATTTTTCATCTTCTTCATCTGAATCTACCATATCTCATATGGCTTCCCCAGATATTTGCATTTTTGGACCACCAGCAGATTTTAGTGGCCTTAACTTACCAAGCAAGCGTGATGTATTAAAGTATTATTTCTTCTTGGGTTACCAGGCAAAAAAAGAAGGAAAAAAGTGTGCTTACAAGAACTTCACTGCTGACGTGTTAAATAAATTAACTGAAATATGGAATCGACTTTTTATTGATCTTATGAATGAAAAAAGCATTTTACTAAAACTAAACCAGTTCATTGAAAAGTACCAAAGAGAAATAAAAACTAAAAGTAAATTAAATCGTTTTGTGGAATCGATTGATGATTTGTTTTTCATTGGAAAATGCAAATGTAATTTAAAAGTACATGAATGCAAATGTGGAGAAATTCCAAAAAGGTTGACATTTTTTATGCTTGATCAACACAATGATAGAAAACTGACTATTCCAGAGAATCATTCTGACCAAGTATCAACAATAGCAACCTTCCTACCAGTGAGTCATGATTCGACATATCAACCAAGCCAGTTAAACATGGAGGTGGAGGAGCTTATAGAGCTAAGTGCACCATCTGAGGATGTATTAATTTCACCGAAACCACGAGCTTATACCAAAAGGTACTCGGCTTTAAATTTCGCGATGATGTGCGACAGATTCGGCATATCTGACAGAGTAGCTTCAGGTTTAGCGACAGCTCTATTTAAGGATATTGACTATAGAGATGAAACTGGAGACCTAATAATTATGGATAAAAATAAAGTCGCCAGAGAAAAGATGAAGGGACGGGAAGCAGTACGCAAGAGTCAAGCAGGAGACACCAACCTATGCTACTTTTCATTTGATGGCAGAAAAGATGACGCATTAACAATGGAAAAAATTGACGGCAAATACCACCAAAGCATGGTTAAAGAAGCACATTTAGTCGTCCTTAAAGAGCCGAACTCGAAACTATTAGGATATGTTACAGTTCAAGCTGAAGATGCTTTAACAAAGCAAAGGCAGCTTAGCGATTTTTTCAGCAAAAAAGGTTTCAGTTTTAATAATTTAATTGGTATTTGTAGTGATGGAGAAAACACTAACACAGGCGTTTCAAATGGCATAATACGGCGTTTCGAGATCGCATTGGGAAGACCATTGCATTGGTTTATATGTCTCCTACATTTTAATGAATTGCCTTTTCGTCACCTATTCGAATTTCTGGATAATTCGAAAACGAGCGGACCAAGAACTGCCAGCGGCTTAATTAGTAAACAAATTACGTGCTGTGAGAAAATGGTGGGAAAATAATTTTTCCAGAATATTTTTTTTAACATTTATTAAAAAAAGTTTAAAATTTTTTCAGAGGGTTGTTGAATTTACAGCCATTCCGCTAGAGAACATGCCACCTTCTTCATCAGACGAATGGAAGCTTGATTTATCTAATGACGTAAAGTATTTGCTTCAAATGGCTTCAGCAATATCGAATGGTTTTATTTCTGTTGACTTAGCTAACATAAAGCCTGGACCTGTAGCGCACTCCCGTTGGTTAACCAAGGCCAGCAGAATTTTACGATTGTACGTCGCAACAAGTTCACCCACTAGTTACTTAAAAACTCTAGCAGAGTACGTAATAAGAGTTTATGTTCCCATGTACTTTAACATCAAATACTACAATTCTGTTATTTACGGCAGTACGCTTTTATTTAAGTTTATTCGCCTCACACAGTTTCTTCCCTTGAATGTGCGGCAAATTGTTTACTCTGTAGTTCAAAATAACTCATACTTTGCTCATCCAGAAAATGTTATGCTTTCAATGCTTTACGATGATCGTAAATCAATACGCGACCAGGCAATACAAAAAATTTTGTACTACCGTAACAAACTTTGCGATGCAGAAAAACTTAGAGAGTACAAAAAATGTAAAATTAATTTTGACTGCTGCAATTATTTCAATATGATAGATTTAGATGATGACAGTATTTTATCAGAACCACCAATTACAAGAGATATTCCGTATGACTATTTGAAGGAATATTTAGAATTTCAAGATCCACCACTTCCTGACCCACAAGTTCCATGCCACATTCAAGGAACTGAACGATGCGTTAAACTTTTAACCAGTGTTTCTCGGCGCGTAACGGAAAAAAATCGTGAAAGTATTATGGCTGTGACTGATGTTAGTCGAAAAAAAAATCCACGCTTGGAAAGCAGGCAGGACTTAAAAACTTAGTTATTTAGTTCTTTTTTCAAATCTAGAAACTAACTTTGTATTAATAACAATACACTTAAAATTTATTTTATTCTTTCTGATTTTATTGCTAAATTAATAACTGCAAATAAAACAATAAATCGTAGAAAACTTAAAGGATAATTTTAGTTTTATTTCAATATATGGTCAACAAACAAAAGTATACCTTTCCCTCGATTAACACCTTAAAAAAAGTATTGTGTAAATCGAGGGATAAGTGTACTTTAAAAATAAGAAGTAAAAACAAAGGGTTTAGAAGAAAACTTAGCGTTTTTTTACCCTCAGTGGGTCCCTCACACTCATAAATAAGCTATCTGTTTAAGTTTTTCTAACAAAATTTTCTATAACCTGAATATGAAACTTCCCTTTAAAAATCGCGGCATCCGAATCGATTTTACACACATAGTTTCTTAGGCAAATTTTCTTAGAATTGTTCGTAGATTACTTCCCGCATATGCGATTTTTTCATTTTTTCCGTCCCATACAAATTGACCCGCTCTAGTGCTTATATTGTCTTGTTATTATTTATAAATGAACACAGGAGGTATATACACACATGGATACATAGAAACTTGTTGATAAACAAAACGGCAGCACAGCGAGTGTGCACATACTGACACACATGTGTAGATAAATAGGCACAACAGCGAAATAAAAGAAACCACCACCGCACGATACAATATTCGTGTGTGTATGTATGTGCGCGGCTCAGTGTTTGAGTTTCACTGCCGCGTGTATGTATGTATGTCAGTGTGTGTGTATATCTTTTGTTCATGATGAGTCATCGCACTAAAGATGTGGCGTGATTAGCTTCTGTAAATGTCTAGCATGTTCTAGTAATGATCATTAGAGGTATAAAAGCACCTGAGCTTAACGCTGAATAGTCAGTCGATTTTTAGCTGCGCTAACGTGTAAAGTGTCTTAAGTAATAAAAAGTGATTAAGTGAAAGTGTTGTTCTTTTAGTAAAGTGTTCTTAGTAAAGTGTTTACAAGTATAGTGTGTTGCAAATAAAGTGTTGAACTGTTGATTATTGTAAACTGAAGACGTGAGTGTTGTTAACTTCATTACAATTAAAGAATCTACGGAAAACGTTTTGAAAAGGTTAAAACGTAACAATATTAAAAAAAGGTTAATAACTTGAATGTAATGTTATTTTTTGTTTAAAAACAAATGTACTGATTTTTTATGAATTGTACTGTTTTTTTTACACTCATGTACTGATTTTTCGGATTTCAAATCTGGCTACCCTACCCACAGCTAACTCATTTAGTCAACACAATCATAACAACATCGACATTTCCGTCAATGTGGAAATGTGCCAAAATTATACCTGTACTAAAGCCTGACAAAAACTATCGTCCAATCGCAATATTGCCGTTTCTGTCAAAAGCCTTTGAAAGACTAATTCATATATAGATGGCTAAATACTTGTATGACAATAATATTATAACAGGAAAACAGTCTGGCTTCAGACCCCTTCATAGCTGCGTATCTACTTTGATTGACGTTTTGGAGGAACTACGTTCAAAAATGGATAATGATATGATATCAATCCTGGTTTTACTTGATCATTCCAAGGCTTTTGACACTGTTGAACACACGATACTCTGTCAAAAACTTAGATACATGTGCCAATTTTCAAACACCGCTGTAAAACCGATTTCTTCATACCTGTATGACAGAAAGTACATTGTGGTGCGGAGAAATCAAGTAGTTGCTTAATGACAAGAGGCGTTCCACAAGGCTCAGTCTTGGGCCCCTTGTTGTATACGATTTATTCAAATGATCTTCCATCTAGATTGAAACACTGTGGAATACATATGTATGCAGATGACGTGCAAATTTTTATCAGCGGTTTACCATCTCATATTAATGAATGCATCGGAAAATTGAACCGTGATTTAGAAAATATTTTTAAATGGGCTACAGTGAATGGTCTTTGTCTAAATGCTAAAAAGTCGAAAGCAATATTAATTAGTAAATCAAACTATACACAATCAAGCTTACCATCTATATTCTTGGGAAACTCTACTATTGAGCTGGTTGAGAATGCCAAGAATCTGGGAATTATATTCAACAATAAATTAAATTGTTCAGCTCATGTAAATGCCATATGTGGGAAATTGTATGTCATGCTTAGAAATCTTTGGACTACACAGCACTTTACACCAATACATATTCACATGCTTCTTGCTAAGACGTATTTGCTTCCCACTATACTATCAGCCCGATTATGAATATTCCCGGGGAAAGATGCTCCCGGGGAGTTCATTCTCCCAGAAACTAAATTCCCATATTCTAAACAAACGGGGAGAACATTATTACGGGAAAGGGAACTTAGAGCTTTCGAAGTCAGCTGTATGCTTTTAGCTTTTATGCTTTGACGTAAAACTTTTAAATTAAAATAAAAAATTTATCAAAACAAGTTTAAAGAACGTGAAAAAATGAAAAAAATGTATTAGAACAAAGCAAAATATTTAGTACAGCACTTCGGTTGGTAGTTGAAGCAGTAGAAGAACGTTCAATAACAGAGCAAAGAATTGCAAGAGGAATGTTGCGTGATGACTTAAACCCATTCTTTTGTTTGGAATTGCAGAAGGCTGTAAAAACTATTTGCTTCTTAGTAAATGTTTTAATTATAGCAAATTTCAAGAATAACAAGTAAAAGTGCTATATTCGGCTGGGCCGATTGATATTCTTCAACGTGCAAAATAAATTTCTCACGTTGTAAAAGTTGTTTTATTTGTCTTATAGAGCCCATTTCTTGAAAAATCGGGAGACGCTATAGGTATGTATGGGCCGATTTCACAAATTTTTTGGATCTAACGAGCATTAAAACTGATATGGCAAACTTTTTAGGAAAACATTTTTTTTCAAAAATCTTACCAAACAAATGGCCAAAAATACCCCTCAAAAAGCGGTTTTTTGGATATATCTCGGCTATCCGTAGACCAGACTTTCTGTATTTCAACAGCCAACCCATTACCAGGATTTAACACATTTTAGGGAAGGAATGAGGTTTCTATCTCAAACCGTTTTCTCAGAAACGGTATTTCAACGACTACAGACGGACATCGCTTAATCGTAATCTCTATTGATTCTGATCCCGAATATTCACACTTTATGGGGTGGGTCTTAGATGGTTATTTCAATGTGTTACGCACGGAATAACAAACTTATATATACCCATTTACACATTTTTGTGAAGGGTATAAAAATAATCTCTAGATGTTTCTTATTTGCTGTTTTTGACAAAATGCGATGTAAAATTGGATTAAATTAATTTTTTATTAAAAAAAATGATATACTAAGTTTTTTCAGTGCAACTCCCTTTCAATCGCTTGGCGAAAATATTCCCAGAAGTTGTTATTGCAGTCTCCCTTAAATTGGCTTTCGTAATACCTACTTTTTTCCCGGGGAACAGTTTCCCAATTTCGAACATTGTTTAGAATACGGGGAAAGGGAAAAGAGAAAACTTTCCCGGGGAGAACTTATTTAGAATAGGAGAATTGGGAGTAGAGAACAAACTCCCCGGGAATTGTCGTTCGTAATCGGGCCGTATATGGATGTGAATTATTTTCGAGCTGTGACTCAATAAGCAAAAATAAACTCAATATAATTTAAAATAACATTGCAAGGTATATCTATGGGCGTTCAAGATCTAGCAGAATATCTGAGTTCGCTTACCAAATCTACAATATGATTGTTATGAATTTAGTCGTGAACAGACCAATTGTAATTGTTCTAGAACGTACTGAATCGTTATTTTATATGTGCTTATATTGTCTTGTTATTAGTTGTAAATGAACACAGGAGGTATATACACACATGCATACATAGAAACTTGTGGACAAACAAAGCGGCAGCACAGCGAGTGTGCACATACTGACTCACATGTGTAGATAAATAGGCACGACAGCGAAATAAAAGAAACCACCACCGCTCGATACAATATTCGTGTGTGCATGTATGTGCGCGGCTCATATGCTTAAGTTTGATTTGATTTGATTTATTTCCAAAATATTACAAAGTTAGTTTAAATTTATTCTATTTACTATTAAGACAAAATTCCTTACGTACTAATACTTATCAAGGACTACAACCAAACTTAGTTAACAAAGTATATTTAAATTATACATCTCTTAAAAAAAGGTCATTTATTGAAATTTAAAAATATCCCCAAAAAAGAGGAAGTAAAAAAGGGAGGCCTTTAAAGCTAAACTTAAAAACTAACGGCCTAATTCATAAACACATTATAAGAGTATTATAACCAACTTATAAGCAAAAATCCCGAAAAGTGTATTCATAATCGACTTATAGCTTATTATGCTGCTTATAACCATCTCATAAATTGGATATTTTTATTGTGGCCTCTACCCAACTATAAGCGTTTAATAGTGAACATTGTTGAAGTGATGATTTTTTTATTTTAACACTATTTATCAATTTTTGCTTCTTGAATGTGTCTATATGATTGCATTTCATTGTTTCTTACACCAAATCATCATTACGCATTAAACTATAAAATTCGATTATATGTATGTATGTATGTACATCGGTTAAATATGGTGTAAAAATCAGTAATATACTCTCATAAAGACACATTAACCCTGCAAAAAGCATCTCATTTTTTTATCAAACAAATTTTTCTTTAGTTTTCACATAAACTACAACAAGTATTTTGACGACTTGTATCGATACAATACACAAAGAAATACATACATATGTATGTATGTATGTATGTATGTATGCATGCATTCACATACATATCTACGCACAAACAACAGTAGCGATCCTGCCTGTATTTACAATGTATACACACGCATTGGCCTCTACCTAACTATAAGCGTTTGATAAAGAGACATTTGTTGAGTTGATGAAGAGTTGCGAAGAAAGAATTCATCAATAAAATAATTTTAATAAAAGATATTAGCGAATTAAATAATATTTACCACTTTTCATTATGTTTTCATGAAAAATATTTGCAAATAATTATAGTGCTACACAAACAAATGCTAGAGAGTAAGTAGTCGACTACTTTTGGTACCAGTCGTTAAACAAATGTGTTTAGAAACAATTTTTTCTACAATTCAAAGCCTTGTATACATATTTTTCGCAATAAAAATAGGTAAACCAATAAATTATTTCATATTCGAACAAAATTATGTTATATAAGTAAATAATATTTTGCATTTTGCGAAGCTACTCAGACAATCAGTTTCTTACATACATCTCATATATGCAGCACTAGGCACAAAATGAGAGTGAGCATTGTATGGTATTGCCAACAATAAAGTACAAAATTAATAAAACAGTTTAATAGTTATTTGACCCATATAATGTGTTTATGAATTGAATTTCTTATGAGTTACTTATAACACTGTTAGTGTATGATAACTATTACCAGCTTATAAGCTGAAATAAGAAATTTTTATGAATTAGGGGGTAAAACCTTAAAATAATTACACACTAACGGCCTAATTCATAAACACATTATAAGAGTGTTATAAACAACTTATGAGTAAAAATCCAGAAAAGTGTATTCATAATCGATTTATAGCTTATTATGCTGTTTATAACCATTTTATAAATTGGATATTTTTATTGTGGCCTCTACCCAACTATAAGCGTTTAATAGTGAAAATTGTTGAATTGAGGATTTTTTATTTGAACACTATTTATCAAATTTTTTGCTTCTTGAATGTGTATATGATTGCATTTCATTGTTTCTTACACCAAATTATCATTACACATTAAACTATGAAATTCGAAAATATGTACATACATACATATGTACTTTAAATTCTACGAAATTCTAAGAATCAGTAATATACAGTCATAAAGACACTTTAACCCTGCAAAAATCATCTCATTTTTTTTATCAAACAAATTTTTCTTTAGTTTTCATATAAATTACAAATATTTTGACGAATTATATCGATACAATACACAAAGAAATACAGATGTACATACATATGTATAGTACTATCTCTTTTGCAAATTTGAATTGACATGTACATACATACATATGTGTGTATGCATGCATACACATACATATCTACGCACGAACAACAGTAGTGATCCTGCATGTATTTACAATGTATACGCACGCATTGGCTTCTACTTAACTATAAGCATTTGATAAAGAGACATTCGTTGAGTTGATGAAGAGTTGGGAAGAAAGAATTCAGCAATAAAATAATTTTAATAAAAGATATTTGCGAATTAAATAATATTTACCCCTTTTCATTATGTTTTCATGAAAAATATTTGCAAATAATTATAGTGCTACACAAACAAATGCTAGAGAAAAAGTAGTCGACTACTCTTGGTACCAGTCGTTAAACAAATGTGTTTAGAAACAATTTTTTTTACAATTCAAAGCCTTGTATACATATTTTTCGCAATAAAAATAGGTAAACCAATAAATTATTTCATATTCGAACAAAATTATGTTATATAAGTAAATAATATTTTGCATTTTTCGAAGCTACTCAAACAATCAGTTTCTTACATACATCTCATATATACAGCACTAGGCACAAAATGAGAGTGAGCATTGCATGGTATTGCCAACAATAAAGTACAAAAGTAACAAAAGAGTTTAATAACTATTTCACTCGTATAATGTGTTTATGAATTGAATTTCTTATGAGTTGCTTATAACACTGTTAGTGTATGATAACTATTAACAGCTTATAAGTTGAAATAAGAAATTTTTATGAATTAGGGGGTAAAACTTAAAACTAACACAACAATATTTACAACAAAAAAATAAAAAAATAATAATAATAAATAAAAATAAAAAATAATAATAATAATAATAAATAAAAAAGAACACAAAACAACTAGCCGCACAGTACTACTGCGCAGTGTTATAAACTGTATTGGATATATCCAATGTCCTAATCCGCCTATGATAAAACAAAAGGTATGCACCGTCGAAGATCAGACCGCCATCTCTAAGATCCAAGAGATCTACAGGCGAGAAATAGTTCCTAACCCGAACGGTCTCCAAACCAGCTGCCAAAGAAAAGCATCGGCGAACCAATGGGTTGTCAGAAGATCGTGCACCTTCTAAGAACTTAATCGAATTTCCGATCATGAAAACGTCAATACGTCCAAAGTCAACACCGTTGTAAATGGACCTACAGGATGGCCTACGCAGTCTCCCATCTGTACCAAAATAGGGTCTAAGGCCAAGACAAGATACCAAAATTAGCCTTTCCCATCTCTTAAGCCTCTCCATCTGGGCTGAAAAAATTCCAAACCAGACTGGGAAGGCATAAGAGATGACAGGTCTCACGATTTGGCGATACACCAAGAGTCGAATTTTCTTGTCAAGACCACACCTACGCTTTAACACACCCTGATACGATGAATATATTCGTTTCGTCCTGTCAAGAATGTCGTCTATATGTCTATAGTACTCAAAATTTTCATGGAAGGTGACACCAAGGTATTTCATTCTGTCCGACACCCTAATCATCTCCGTGTTAATCAGCAAAGCTGGCATATATGCCCTCCAATTTTTATAAATATGTTTTCGTCTCCCCTTAAATATCATAGTCACTGTCTTCTGCATATTCAAATTTAACCCCCACTTCTTAAAAAAGTCCTCTAAAATAGACAAGTACTGGTTCATCCTGCCATTCACTGCTCTTGCTATACCGCCCGATGACGCAATCAGAACGTCATCAGCATACACCAAAAGAAGATCATCCTCAGAAGGTTGAGGTATATCTGACATAAAAATATTATATAATACAGGCCCTAACAAGGATCCCTGTGGAACTCCCGCAAGGACGGAACCATCCTCAGAGAGAACGTCACCAACACGAACCTTAAATATTCGATCCCTTAGAAAACTGTTCACCATTCGGCAGATACTCGGACCAAAGCCACCAGCCATCATCTTGTACACAAGCCCATCATGCCAGACAGTATCAAAAGCTTTGGCAAAATCAAGACTGACAGTCATTGTGGGACATCGCCTGTTCAATCCCCTGGAAACGTAATCAGTCAGTACCATTAGCGCGTGTGAAGTCGAAAGTCCAGTCCTGAAACCAAATTGAAAATCTTTCAAAATGTTTCCGTCATTAATGACATGATTTATCTTTCCCAGGAGAAAGAACTCGAACAGCTTCCCAAGGGCTGGCAGCAAAGAAATTGGTCGATAACTCTCGCCCGCACGAGAGTTCGATCTTGGCTTTAAAATTGGTACAACAAGGGCTACCTTCCACGCCTTTGGAAAATAACCAATGTTGTAGCAATGATTAAATAAGATGGCCAGAAGTTGCCAAGTTACCATGTTTGTTTTCCTAAGAATAAAGTCAGATACACCATCAACCCTACAAGACCTCTTGTTTGATCTTACCTTTAGTGCATCACCAATAGACGATGGACTGATAAACCCAAGGCGGTCAGCATTCCCGTCCGTTGTTCTACCGTCAGCCATTACTGTTTCCCCAAAAGTAGTCAAAGGTGTTGTCATGTCCAAGGTAGAGACATGCTGCCGTACATTGACCCCAAATGCATCAGTTCGATTCAGCTGCTCCGGACGAACCTGGAAAAAGTGATCAGACAATAATCTGGCCATTCCAGGGGCATCCGATACAACTGACCCATCAGCATTTACTAAATTCTGTATAGTCGGACGGACATTCAGACCCGCAGCTGCCTTTACATTCCTAAACGTCCTATTGTTTAGTCTTATTCCCTCTAAAAATGTTGTCCAATGATCCCGCTCAAATTTAGCTATAGCACCCTGTATTATTCTGTCCAAGTTTCGCAAATCCACCCTCAAAATGTTCCGCCTTTCAGGGTCCTGACTTCTATAAATTCTTCGTTTTAGTCGCTTCTTTTCAGTAACAAAGTTCAGGATATGCTCTGGAAGCTTCAGTAAGCCATGGCATCCTGCGGATACTTTAGGCACTGAAGTATCCATAGCATCCCGAAAGGCTGCATCCAAAGAGCAGATGACTTCGTCAATTTCCCTCTCAGTCACATTCCTGTCAATAGGTAATTGAATTGTAGCCAGATTCATGGTCAGTCTGTTTGTAAACCTGCGCCTGTCCATACGGTCATAGTCATACTTAATAGAGATTTCCCTGGTCAAGCAGTCAGCTGTAGAAAAAACAATTTCCACAGCCCTATGGTCAGATTCATAATCCAATGTCCTAAGTAAATTTGAGTCCACAGAAATAATGTCAACAGTCGTTAAAAAAAAATCAAGATAAGACATTTGCCTTGTCGGCCCATCTGTCGGTCGAAGTTCAGTCTGGATTAGAGAGCAAAAACTCACGCAAATTCCGCCCACTTGTGTTCGCAGACTGATCCCCCCAATAGGGATGCCTTGCATTGAGATCGCAACCAATAGCCACGCTGCAACTGCCTGTCAGAGGCAGAACAGAGTATAAATCTGCTGCGGAAAATGAGAAAGCTGGTCTCAAATACATGACGATCACTATAAGATCAACCAAGTTCGATCTTCGGATACGAACAGCCGTATTCTCAATTTGACCCGTATCAAGAAACATCTCTTCAGAATGCAAAACTTCCCTAACTAAAACAGCAGTACCACCCCCCGTCCATTTTGCCGATCACTTCTAAAAACTCTGTACCCCTTAATGTTCAATTTGTGACGATTGCTCAGATGATGCTCAGCCACCAAAAGTACGTCCGGTCTATGCTGCCTTAAAAATAAGTCCAAGTAATGTCTTCTATGCAGTGATACAATAGAGTTCGTATTTATAAAAATTGTTCTGAGTGCCCTAGCCATTATGTCCTAAAGTCATCAGCATACCAAGCAAAGCACGCGACCTATCCTCATCATTAGCAAGTCCACGATATTTGACAGCAAATCCCCCAATTTTGTCTAAACATTTTAAAAGTTCTCCACCAGAAAAGCGCAAACAGTCCTTATCAATCTGGTCGAAGTGCCCCATAGCCACTTCGAGCGAGACCTCATTGCCAGCCACCTTAACTTGTCCTGAAACTCCTTTTGTCCTCAAAGTCATCGGCACGACACCACTAGACGAAGCTCCATTTACCGCAGCACTAGCGTATGACAAACCCTGCCTTACCCTATTACTAGCCGCCATTTGCTTACGTTGATGCACTGCGAGCCCACTATTCTTCCTTTCCTCCAACCTTTGAAGGAGCTTAACTCTATGTGGACAATCCTTGGAATTGGCCGCATGGCCCTCAATACCACACACAACGCACTTCAACGGAACCCCGACTCGCTTGGTAATCCGGCCAGTAACAGGGTCAGTCACAAACGACTCAGCAACATTATCTGTCCTTGGCGGAATACTACATGCGGCCGGCCCATGACTACCACCACATTTTACACACCTATAAGGCATGCGGCAATTGGAGCTTACATGCCCATACCGTTGACAATTATAACATTGCGTTACCCCAGTACGCACAAATTTTCTAATGTTCACTTTGCAACGCAAAATGTATCTAATCCCAAAAAATTTCTCAACTTCCGAATCCTTAGAAATTCTGACAACCCACTTGTCATTCCCCAAAAAGTTAATTCCTAATATTTTAACATTAATTTGAAGACCATTCAGGTACTCAACAATCTCCTTCGAGTCAAAAGAGTCAGGAATCCCCTCAATTACTATGGAAAATGGCCGAAGGCTCTTAGGGGTATAGGTATAGCTTGATACCTTTAAGTCGTCCAAGAGAACCTTCACTTTGTCAAAATCTTCGAGCGTGCATACCTTTATATATGACACTCCCTTTCTTAATACCCTCACACTAAAGTTTTTATGTTCTAAATGCCTCTCAATATGCCCAATTAAATCTTTAACATTCACTCTTTCATCCTCAGTTTTTATAATAGGAATAGACTTACTACTAACATTATCAACCTTCTTAAGACTACTTTCCCTCCGAATGCCAGTTGGATTGCATGTTGCCTGCATCTTCCCCGCCTCCTTTGACCCTCTTTTGACTTCTTTTGTCCCTGTCACTTCTTTAACTAAAGGGACATATACATCATTCTGCTGTTCCATCTCCTCAAGAGCTTCAAATTCCTCAACATCTTGCGACAGTTTGGCCTCCTTAAAACTCACCAAATCATCCACTCGCTTTTTTAAAGTCTCATTTTCATGCGCTAAGAGTCCGATTTTTCGGCTAGCATCCTCCAACTTTTCCATTAAGGCAGCATTTAGTCTTCTAAGCTCATCCAGGTCAGTAGCGTCCTGAACACTATCACCCTTTGACTTCTTCCTCTTTTTACCCAAGGAAGGGTCATCTTCATCCTTCATTGCAGCAAACTTGAAAAACTTACTGCTTCTATTATCTGTGAACAAAATCTTCTCAACGGCTCAAACAGATATTTCTTCCACCAATTTATGTTGCGGAAACTAGTTTTTTTCTTTTCTTTCAATATTATTTTTTGAAATTATTTTGTCAAAAAAATTTTTTTTATTTTTTTATTTTAATAAATTTATAAATTTACAGCAAGACCTGCCTTGTTGAAATTCAAAATTCGAATCCATGCTTAAGTTTCACTGCCGCGTGTACATATGTATGTCGGTGTGTGTATATCTTTTGTTCATTATTAGTTCTAGTGCGAGGTGGCGTGATCAGCTTCTGTAAACTTCCAGACTATTCGAGTACTGATCATTGAGAGGTATAAAAGCAGCTGAGCTTAACGCTGAGGAGTTCAGTCTATTTTTAACTGCGCAAACGTGTAAAGTGTCTGAAGTAATAAAAAGTGAATAAGTAAAAGTGTTGTTCTTAGTAAAGTGTTTACAAGTACAGTGTGTTAAAGTAAATAAAGTGTTAAACTGTTGATTACTGAAGACGTGAGTGTTTTAACTTCATTACAATTAAAGAATCTACGAGAAACGTTTTTAAAAGGTAAAAACGTAACAATATTAAACAACCCTCTTACCTTCACAACAGGATACAATTTTCAAGATCTAACAGAAATAAACTCAATTCGATACAAAAGACTTATCTCTCAAAGACACTTTTATGTTAATGCCCATACGTCTCTGGAACGAACTACCTCCTAATATCCAACTAGAAAGCAATGCTAAGCACTTCAATATTGCATTATTGACATACTTTAGCTAATTATAACTAAATACTGTTATTTTCACATGTTAGTTTTTCTTTATCTAATAATTTAATATAAAAACTATGCATGTAAAATATCATATAATAAATTGTGCCTTTGTTTTGACAGCACTATTAAATAAAACTCAATTTTGTTGTGCTGCAACTTACTTCAATAAATCAGTAAATAAATAAAATAAAATGAGCATCAATTATTTTGTACAAATTTCTACTAACAACTGAACTATTTTTGTCGTTGTGTTTTTATTTTTTATTGTATTAATAAAATTGAAAAGATTTTATATTTGGTCTATGACTGAATTTTATTCATTTTTAACAAAACTGATTTTCAACGAAATTTAGAGCTTATGAGCTTTGTACATTCAAGCCAAATTTTTGGGTACGAAAACATCAACGTTGCTCAATTTCTTACACAGTTTGGAACACAGTATTAAGAGCCACAGCAAACATTTTACTACAAAAAAAAAAATTTAAATAAAACAATATATAAAAATTGTTCGAAGAAAACTCACATATGTTTAGTCATATGAGTGGTAGATGGCTCGATAAATACATCAAAACGACAACGAACAAGATAATTATTGATTTAAAAAACGAGTCGTATTAGTTCAGAGTACTGAGTGATAAGGCTCCTTCGAAAAAGAGTAGAGTGCCATTTACCCCCGACAAAATACTCGTTTTCGACTCAAAAGCATAAGTGATCACTGTAATAGCGCAGAAGACTCGAGTTTGTTCGAAAATTTCTACAAATGCTTGTTGGGAATTAATTTGATTGCTGTATATTTTAATGAATATTGCAATTGTTGAGTATTTACAAACAGATAAATGATTTGTATGAAATAAAAATAGTTTTGAATTTTTTTTACGAATATAAATTTATTGTGGGTTTGTTTAACAGTTAATTCAATCGATTTTTCAATTTAAGAGTTCGAATTAGTTGTATTTCATTAACTAAATGTTTATTTAGGCAGTGTTCTAATGAGAGCAAAACCCAAGGAACAAAAATAATATTTCAGGATATTAAAAATATTTTTTCCATTGTATTTATGTAATTCGCTTTATACACATACATACGTTAAGCGATATAATAATAATAATTCTATTTTGCTGATGAGATTCGAATTTTTTTGCTTTTATGTATTTAGTATTAGATATTTATATAATTATAAAAAGGTAATAAAAAAACTTTTTTGAACACTAAATTCAAAATGGGTTTTAACGTACAATATAATTCATTCGATTACATTTCTTAAGACTACGATTAATATTTAACGAATGTTACATCAGGTATATATTCCGTTGATTTATTTTTTTATTTCAAATGTTTTTTTTTTTCAACTTTTCCGTCTGTAATTTGTGCGTCAAACATATTGGAGGCAATACTTTAAATTGAGAGGAGAAATCGGTTTTTGAAATGATTATAAGATTGAGATTGATTTTGATGAACAATATTTGATGTTATTCAAATATTTAATAAGCATTTCGTCGCTTGTAATTGCGTACATTGTTAGCAAGACAACAGGCAAAAACGAATCCAACGAGCTAAAAATAAACAAAAAAGAAAACAGTTAAAACATCAGATTTTTTTATTTAATAAACTTTCAACGATATAACAGGCTTGTGAATTGAGACAATAACCCATATTCCAGGTGACATCACATTAAGTCTACGTAAGAAATTTGACTGAATAATTAAAAGTACAGCCTTTCCCTTAAGATATCAAGTATTTATCAAGGACCAAAATATAGTTGGGAAAGGGGCATGTACAAACGTAAGATTTTTGATGTGAGTGGACTGACTCTTCGCATATGGGAGAATACTTCATTTAATTATAAGCTAAAATTTGTGACATGTGAAAATTGTTCATGATAATGGAATAAAGAAAATGCCAATTCATAACAGTTCTGATTGCGTTGACACCTTTTTTGGACGACCGCAAAATTTCCGCTAACTGGTTAAAGCAAGGAAGCTAGATGGAAATAAGGACAAAGAGCCACAATCTTATGCTAAGGTAACCAGAACGTCGTTTCTGTACTTCTCACATCGACAAAGTTTTCTCATCAGAGGACCAAATCAAAAGAAAAACGATGTACCATTTTGCGCATTTAGTCGTGCATTAACTACATTCGAATGTGAATTTAGCTCTGTCGTAAATGCACAAAATCAAACTGCATTTATACTAAATTCAGTTACATAATATGGCAGCACCGTCGAAATCCGTCAGCTGTTGATATTTTGTTTACTATTGTGAATAGATAAACAGACAAAAAAAGTCAAGCTGTTTTAACTGTTACAACAAATTTAAATTTGTGATTGCTAGTGCACGCACAATTTTTGTATTATAGAGCAGTTTCATGAAAATAAATTTAAAGTTTTTTGAAAATAAATGTTGATTTTCCATCAACAGCATACCTTCAAATTTTACACTCCGTTTTTTTATCCATTTTGTGTGTAAAAGTAAACTCTTAAGTAAATATTTTAAATCCCAAAACAAAAAATCAATAGCAAACAACAGCTGTTTTTTAAATGCAGCACCGTAAAATTTTAATTCAAATTAGTGAGCTCTTAATGCAAATTAACTCTGCCGTCTGTCTAGGATAATAACACTGTGCTTGAATTTGGAACTTTTTTTTGCCGACAAACGGGGCACCCAGTGACTAAACCTAATTCGGGTACGCTGAATTCAGTGGTGCTATCCGTTTTTCTAGGTTAGCTCGCGTTTTCGAGATTTACCGTTATTTTAAAAATGGAGGAGGTTGCACTACATGTATTGAACTAACTAAAAAAATTTTTCATTTATTGAACTTTAGTAAAAAAACGGAATTCCGCAATAAAATAACTAAATTAAAGTTAAATTAAAGTACATTTCTGCATGTTCATATAAAAAGTTTTTTGTAATTATCTAACATTAAGATGTGTTAAAAAAGTGTTATGAAACCCTTTTGCATAATTTGTACTATTATGCAAAATTATGCAAAAAGGTTTCATAACACTTTTTTAACACATCTTAATGTTAGATAATTACAAAAAACTTTTTATATGAACATGCAGAAATGTACATACTTTAATTAAAAAGAAAATATTTTTTTCAATTTTTGAGGCTTCGTCTGGTAACAGGTTGAAACTGCAATTTTTCATCTTTTGTGAATAAAATCAAAAGTTGCCCGCAGATTTTGGTCATTTAAAGCTCGTTTTGTTTCAAACATAATTTTTTATATACACGGGAAAATTTGTTGGCATAGCTTAATTTTCCAATTTTTTATGCAGTTTTAAAGATCACAAAATTTCAAGAGTTTGCAAAAAATAATTGTTTTCTTCTAAAAACTGAATTATATATTAGATTAAAGGTTATTTTATTGCGGAATTTCGGTTTTTTACTAAAGTTCAATAAATGAAAATTTTTTTTAGTTAGTTCAATACATGTAGTGCAACCTCCTCCATTTTTAAAATAACGGTAAATCTCGAAAACGCGAGCTAACCTAGAAAAACGGATAGCACCACTGAATTCAGCGTACCCGAATTAGGTTTAGTCACTGGGTGCCCCGTTTGTCGGTTTTTTCAACTAGCACAGTGTAACTATAGTCAAACACTAAAGTCGGTTCTTTTTAGAAACAACTTAAATTTTAAAAAGTGTTGCTAACTTTTTTTTAGCTATAGTCAAAATTAAAGTTGGCTTAACTTGGGGGTTACACGATCAAGTTTTGCCTTTCAATTTTTAATACATTCACACTTTTTTACTAATACGCTCACAATTTTCAAAATTGATGCAAACTTGATGACAATTTTTGCTTTCCATAGAGAGCATCAAGTTACAATCAAGAAAACAACTGACAACAATTTTTTTTTCGTTCTGTCTGCAAATATTTTTTTGTTTTGTTTGAAAGTTGCAATTAAATGTGATAAAAATTAAACAGAGTCAAGCTTAAAAATAGAAATAAAAATGTTTACGTGCAAAACCAACAAATATAATGATGTGCTGCGATTTATAGAGCTATACAGAAGCCACGAAGTTCTGTGGAATATGAATGTGGCGTCATATCGACTCCTTTCTGCCCTCTGGTTTTTTTCTTCTTCTTTTATTTTCTTCATTTCTGATAGTACTTTTAATGAAGCAGCTATTTTTAATTTTCTTCTCGACAGCATCTTGCAAACATATTGTTATGAAATTGCGTGCAGCCTACGTCACAGCTATCAATTTTATTGAATTTTGACAAGCAGTATGTGAAAAAAACTTGATAGCAAAACTTGATGGTGTAACTGCAGTGTTAGGTTGAACCAGCTTTAAGTGGGGTGTCATATTATTTATCGAAAATGCCAAATTAATTACCATACAACCAGTTACAAATTTAAGTAAAATCCCATCTCTAACAAGAGGACTCTCAAAAACTATGTAAATGTAAACACACACATATACAGATGTACGATTGTATTACTAAGTAAACAAAAAAACATCAAAGCGAATTGAATAATTTCTATGAAAATTCTTGTTGGAAATATTTGGCAACTCTTGCAACATGAACGCCGTTCTCTTTACTTTCTTTTTCTTTTAATATTCTTATTCTTAATTCATTCCTCTTGTACACTTTGAATTGTAAAGACTTAGTATTGTTTTTTGGTTTATAATAAAAACTCTTTTAAAATCGAAACAGGTTATGGGCCCAGGACACAGTCCTGGCAATCTGAATCTTTAGAGAGAAATTTATCTGGGAATAATTTTTTTTGAGTTTAAAGAGGAACCTTTCTACAAACATAAAGTTTTTGCTGAGAAGGAGAAATGGCGTCGCTCTACCAAATTGAAAAACTGGATGAGGACAATTATGACAGTTGGTGTGTGCAAATGCGCAGTGTGCTTGTTCACAGTGGTTACTGGAAGATAGTGAACGGCACGGACAAGAAGGAATCAGCTGTAGATGATAAAGCCAAAGAGGTTTGGGAAGATAACAATGAAAAAGCATTGGCTTCAATAATGTTATGCATAAAGGCAAGCCAGCTGAATACAATTAAAAATTGTAAGACTTCAAATGAAGCGTGGTTACTTCTAGAGGGAACACATAAGCCTAAGGGGCCAATCCAAAAAGTATCTTTGTATAAAAGGCTTATAAATCTTAACATGGAAGGCGGTAAGAGTGTGAGCAAACATATAAATGAGTTTACTGAGTTGGCCGAAAAACTCGCAGAAACTGGCATTGAAATCAAGGATGAATTGCTGGTAATTATGCTGCTATCCAGCCTTTCTGAAGAGTTCGAAAATTTTGTTGTCGCCATGGAGACTCGCGATAGTCTTCCAACCCTAACTATCGTTAAGCAAAAGATTTTAGAAGAGGGCAACCGCCATAAAGAGAAAAATGAGCGTGAAGACTCATCAATTAACACACATACACAGCAAGCTTTTTCTATGAAGTCGTACCAAAAAGAAAAGCAAAAGCCAACAAGAACAGTCGTTAAGCAGAAAATAAGAGGCAGATGTTTTAACTGTGGCTTAACGGGACACTTTGCAAAAAGCTGTGAGAAAAAGAAAAAACAACCCCTATTGTTGCATGCAAAGCAAGTGACAAACAGAAAAGCAATAGCACAGGCAGAATGGTGCGTTGACAGCGGTGCGACTGCGCACATGTGTTGTAGCAGAGAAATGTTTACCAATTTCGTTGAATGTGAAGAAATTATTTCATTGGCAGGCGACAAGCAATTGGTCGCAAAAGGAAAAGGTGACGTAGAAATTATGAATAATGGTGTACGGATTAAATTCCAAAATGTTCTTTTTTCGCCAGAACTGCACATGAGTTTTATATCGGTGAGTCGTATTGTTGAGAAGGGCTTGACAGTGGAATTTAACTCAAGATCTGCTTTTGTTAAACGTTCAGACGGAACGGTGATATTGAGTGCAAAAAAGCAAGGTAACCTTTTTTTGATGAGGAGCAGTAACGAAAGTATTTTCACGGCTATTAATTCGAATCAAATATGGCACAATAGGTTTGGCCATGTAAATAATAAGTCATTGTCTGAGATGTCCATAAAGTCAATGGTTATTGGTATGGATTTGAAGGACACACCAAATACAGTCCAATGTAGAACATGTATGCTTAGTAAAATCCATGTGTCTCCTTTTCCTCATGAATCTCATACACGAACAAGACAATTATTGGAACTTATACACAGTGATGTGTGTGGCCCATTCAAGATAAACTCTCTTGGAGGTTCCAAGTATTTCGTTACCTTTATTGACGACTTCTCAAGGAGAATTTTTGTATATTTCATCAAAAACAAGTATGAGGTGTTGAAAGTTTTTAAGAATTTCAAGCACCAAGTTGAAAAACAGACCGGACAAAGCATAAAAGCTATTCGAAGTGACAATGGTGGTGAATTCGTCAACAGCGAGTTTGATGAATTTTTGCAAAGCGAAGGTATTCTCCGGCAGCTTACGGTTCCCTATACGCCACAACAAAATGGCGTGGCTGAAAGGGCGAACCGCACATTAGTGGAAATGGCACGGTCCATGATGGTCCATAGTGGTGTCCAGCAAAACCTGTGGGCAGAAGCAGTCAGCACAGCGGCTTATTTGCGAAACAGATGTCCAACTAAAATTTTAGGCGAAAAAACCCCTTATGAAATTTGGTGTGGCAGAAAACCTAGCGTACGTCATTTGAGGGTATTTGGCTCAAATGCCGTATCATTGAACAAAACTGTCAGAAACAAATTTGAGGCCAAAGGACAAAATTTTACAATGGTTGGCTATTCCCAGGTGGCAAAGGCTTACCGTTTGTTTGATAGCACTAATGGGAAGATAGTTGAGAGGCGAGATGTGCTCTTTGAAGAGAATGTTTTTAATAGCAGCAAAACTGATGAAAAATTGCCAAATGTCGAAGAGTTTTTTGTGACTTTTGGTTTGCAAAATCAGCAGAAACACGTAGATGTTGAGACTACATCAACACCTACCGGAACAAACGATGAATCCTCCGATTCTGATGATTGCAGTAATTTAATGGGCTTTGAGACGGCTGAAGAAGATGGAACTGAAAACGAAGTCGCTAGCAACGGTAAGAAGGAATATGCACTTAGGAGTCGTGGCCGCTCTAAAATAATCCGAAGTAGTGAAACAGGTAGGCCAAGAAAACAACAAATATTGAACAATTTGGTGGATGAAAGTGTTCCGACAACCGTAGAGGAGGCAATGAGTAGCCCAAGTAGCAAAGAGTGGCATGATGCCATGCTTGCAGAAATGGAGTCTCTTCATAAAAATGGTACTTGGTCCTTAGTTGATTTACCTCCTGGAGCTAAAGCTATAAACAGCAAATGGGTGTACGCAATTAAAAGAAATGAACGTGGTGATATAGAACGCTATAAAGCAAGGCTTGTGGCTAAGGGGTGCAGCCAAAGATTTGGCATAGATTACGCCGAAACATTTTCACCCGTGGTAAGGTACTCAACAGTGCGTCTGGTACTAGCTTTGGCAGTTCATTGGAAAATGCACTTACACCAGGTGGATATAAGTTCAGCCTACTTAAACAGTGAAATTCATCATGAAATTTACATGAAGCAGCCAGATGTGATGATGAATTCTGAATATCCCAACAAGGTACTTAAATTGCGAAAGGCAATATATGGACTTAAACAGTCCGGTAAGGAATGGTACGATAAATTGTGCTCAGTTCTTAAACAAATCGGATTTGAGCAGAGTAAAAACGAACCATGTCTCTATGTCGGTGTATTTAATGGTAAAATGGTTGTAATTGCGGTTTATGTTGATGACCTTTTAATTGGGTGCGAAGATAAGGCTCAGGTTCTGAAGATAAAAGAATTACTTGCAAAAAATTTTCCAGTGACCGATAAGGGTCAATTGCACCACTACCTTGGAATAGAAATCGAGCGCGAAGGTGAAACTGGTCCGATTACAATATGCCAATCACAGTATATTAAGGAATTGCTTAGAGAGTACAGGATGGAATATTGTAAACCGGTAGCTACTCCACTCGAAGCAAATTACCAAGTTAATTGTGTCAGCAGTGAGTGCGAAACGGTAGACCAACATAATTACCAATCAATTATCGGAGCACTTATGTATTTGGCAATAACGACGCGGCCAGACATACTCCATTCAGTGTCAAAATTAGCGCAAAGAAATACGAACCCTCACGTAGAGCACATGCAAGCAACTAAACGTATCTTGCGTTACCTTTGTGGCACCATTGATAAGAAACTGGTTTATAGAAGTGCCAGGAATTCAATGGAAGGGTACGTAGACGCAGATTGGGCTGGCGATGCCATCGACCGTAAGTCTTTTACTGGCTTTATTTTCTTTGTTTCTGATTGCCCAGTATCATGGGAGTCAAGGAAGCAGTCATGTGTTGTTTTAAGTAGCACAGAAGCCGAATATATGGCTATGTCTGATGCTGCTAAAGAGGCAATATTTTTGAGAAGATTGTTGATTGAATTGGGCTATACATCTGATGATGCTTTTATATTGAACGTGGACAATCAGGGTGCTGAAAGGCTTGCATCGAATCCAGTATACCACAAGCGAACGAAACATATTGATATACGGTTTCATCATGTGCGTGAAGTCGTGAGGAACAAAGAAATTACTTTAGAATACTGCCCGACTGAGTCAATGATTGCAGATATTCTGACGAAGAACCTGGCAAAGACAAAACACTTATGTTTTATGAAATTAATGAAATTTTTGTAACGTTTTATTTTATGAACGACATTCATTTTGAGGAGGAGTGTTGGAAATATTTGGCAACTCTTGCAACATGAACGCCGTTCTCTTTACTTTCTTTTTCTTTTAATATTCTTATTCTTAATTCATTCCTCTTGTACACTTTGAATTGTAAAGACTTAGTATTGTTTTTTGGTTTATAATAAAAACTCTTTTAAAATCGAAACAATTCTGACTAATAATAGTTGTTAAAAAAGCTTTAACTTAATTATTTAATGTAAAAAAAATTTACATTAAAAAGCTTTTACGTTTAAAAGTGATATTTGTTTGGGCAAAGCTGTTACTAAATATGTAAGTTAAAGACAACTTCTGCTGGTTTTAAGTTTAGAGCAGACTTTTGAGCGTAGAGTCGGCTTTGTCTTGTCTATAGTAGACAAAAAGTTTACTTTTATTTAGCAGTGACTTAGAATTGCTTAAAGTACACTTTTTGGATGCCTATAGTTATGTCCGATTGAGTTACCGATTTTACCCTTTTTTAACCCTTTGTGATTGGAATTTTTTCAATTCATATCCTATAGTTCCTTCCAGACATGCAGAGATATACTGTAGAAATTTCAAGCAAATTGGTTTAGTCGTTTAGCTTGTTATAAGGAACAAACAAACATTCACTTTTATATACATATAAGATTACCAAATTTATTATTTTAGGTCTATAAATAGATCTTATTAAGTTTTTCAATCTTTTTCAGCAGTCTATATGCCGCCGACATGCTAATCTACCCTTCGGTAGATTCGAAAAATTCTTAAAAGAATGTTTGAAACAACTACTTATTCCATGATTCCCATGAACAAAATGAGAATTAGAAATGTTCAAACAAACCTTTAGTACAGAAAACATTTTTTCGTCTTGCAACTCTTTTACTTATCTTCAGAAGTTCTATACCACAGTTTTTTTATAAAACAGTTTTCTAAACGAGGTATTTTATATTTATTTACAAATTAGTTGATCACTGGTATGAAACTAGTATACTAATTGATGTGCAGACACTCTGAATTCAAAAACAAAAACCATGTTGTCCACATTCTACTCATTTTCTCTACGGAGTATTTATAAGTGCATATCGCAATGTACTGTCTTGATTCTTTAACACAAACATATAACACGTAAATTGTTTGCGTCTCAAAAATTTCAAACAATAACAAAACCTGCAGTACATGTCATGTAAAAAGCCGCATTCATATGTGACTCTAACGTAATGACAATTCTCGACATTTTGTTTAGGTTTATTATATACATACATATGTATGTAGAAGTGGCTGCATGTTTTAAAATTTTGATATTAAATGAAATGTAAGTTGTAGTGTTAACAAAATTGATTAATGTGTTGAAAAATAAGAGTAAGGGTTTGTATTGTGTCTATGAGTGTGCTACTGCAAATGACAACGATAAACCCCTCTAAATCTACATATCTAAAGAAAATTTCTTTGAAACTTGATGGTACACCCTTTAATAACAATTTAACTTGGAATAACCACATTAACTTCGCTTGTGGTGGTACATTTTCCCATGTTAAAGAAAGTCATTATCGCACCCCTCTTCGGATTCCAATACTAAGGCTAAGACTTATTTAGTTCCGATCTTATTGTACGTGAATAAACTTCATGGTGTTTATTTCAATATTAACTTTAATATTAGAATTTTACTGCTGACACATAAAATTATATACACACGTCAGCCTGAACATCTCTTCTCACGATTGAACTTTTCAACACTCCAGAGAGGCAACAGATTACTTAGTTTTAGATATTTCTTTCAGAAGTTAGGCGTTTGTTTGCCCATGACGTGCGACATACAGCTAAGCAAGTGTAGGCTTGTTGTGCGCTCGGTGTATTTAACCGCAAATAGTTTGACGCACAGGTCTATAGGAACTCCGTGTCACTCACAAAGCTCCTTAATTTCCTCCAACATATGCCCCGCAATTGAGATATGTCTGGTAAGGTGTATATGTCAAGATATCCGGATCGCATTTATGAGAAGACGGGATATTGGCATGAATAGTGATCTAATGTCTCACTCTCCTCCTCACATGCTCTACATTGATTTCGTTATTCCAGAGAGTTAAATGGGATCTATGTGCCCAATTATTTAGCTCAGATTCAACTGCATCGAAAAGTTTTGCGCATATCAACCTTGTTACTTTACTCTCTCGCTCTTGAAGCAAGTGAGTTTGCCCACTCATTTCCAGTTATACGAAAACGTGAAATGTGCTACACAAAGCCTACAACTGCTCAATAACACAATAATACAAGTAAACAACGATAAAACAGTGCAGGTAATCTACACAAACAGGCAAATATCATATATCCAACCAATAGAAATAAATGGCTCAACCATTCTTTTGGATACAAAAGCGAAATATGTTGGCATGATCATTAACTCCAAATTTATACGGGAAGATCACATCACGCAAAATAAAAACGAATTAAACAACAGATTCAGACAACTATTTTGGCTGCCAAATATACAACAAAATTATAGCGCCAATCTGGATATATGACGTAGAAATCTAAAGCACTGCAACCACATTCAACTTAAAAATGATTCAACGATTCCAATTCAATATATTGCAAACTATTTTCAACGCAGAATGGTACATCAGTGATGAGCACATACATCGTGGTCTAAAAGTCAAAACAGTAAAAAGAGTCATCTGTGACAACAGATGTTGTATAAAAAATTAAATATAACATTCTTATTAAGTAACCGTCTAATTCATAAAAATTATAACAGGTTTATAAAGCTCTTATTTGACAGATTTTCCATACAAATATGTCAAATAACAGTATAATAAGCCTGTTATAATTTTTATGAATTAGGGGGTAAGAATGTATATCCAATTACTTATTGTCACTTTGTTGACAGGTACAATAAAAAGGGATAAGGAAAAAATATACACATATGTACCTCTATGGCAATCAAGCCAATTCCAAAGTATTTAGCTTGGTCGCTACTATCTGACATAAAAGAACGGAATTTGCTTTTGCATCCGCCATAATAGTTCAGAGGTGTACAAATTTCCCCAGCTGGACAGCAGGTAGCAGTTGGCAGTTTGACTTCTGTAGCATAATCAATAAATCCACTAACACCGCAGCATTTGAACTAATTAAAAGACAATATTTAATTTCATTCTCCTTTATGGTGTAAAGCTTTGATATACATACATTTCTTTGAATCTCTTCAAAAATACCAGGTTGTCTGTTATCTTGTTCCCACGCTGCTTCAATAACATGGCCAACACCATCTATAATTTTTTCCTTGTTGAGCCACAGCAAAACGACTAATATCATTTGAAGAATTAGTAAGACCAACATGAACACGGCATAGCACATTGTCATGCAGACGTCTTCACGAATGGCACCGCAGCAACCCAAAAATGAAATGAAGACCACAATTGAGCCAATTGTCACAAGAGAAATTGCAAGAGCTGCTTGTGGTGGAAATCCGACTTGGTTGTCAACTTCAACGACACCAATGCTTTTCAAAACAATGACACCATAAACAACTGCCAACACGCCGAGAATCTGAAAGAGAATATGATTGATTGTAATTATTTTGTATTACGTTTATCATTCTATATTATTGTTGTCATTGATATTGATTAAACAAGATAAAGAAAACATCAAAGAACTTGTTTAATTAATATTAATCACAACAATAATATAGAAGGAAGTTAAGCCCGATAAACGTAATACAAAATAATTATAGAAGAAAAAGTTCAAATAATAAAAATTAGTTGATTATTGTGTTAATATTGAATCCGATGCGCAGCCTATCTTTAATTCAAAAAAAAAAAAAAAATATTAGTTATTTCCGCTTAATTGAGTCTCTAAAAATGTAAATAAAAATCAGGTACGTTCATCGTACAGTGTTTATAAAGGAAGAGAACCATGACCATTTTGCCGCAAAGCGAAACATTTGCTCTTGTTTTTCGCAATGCGGTCTTAATTTCCGAACCAATTAAACGGGTGACGCAATTAAACGGAACTCAATCAAACTATTTCGTTCCATAATTATAAGTGCAATAAAGCGCGAAACTCAATTAAGCGGAATTAACTGTATAAAAATAAAGTCTGCGTTCACATTGACGAACATTTGGAGGGGACACATTTAGTCTGATAGTCCGCATTTACGCTGAAACATTTTGTTTGGTAACAGATTACCGGTGGGGAAGAGAATATCGGTCGTTTGCTTTTTAAGGATTTTTTTTTATATTTTAGTTCACAATTACACTGCATAGATAAGAAAAATGTCATAAGAAAAAAAAAAAAGCAGTAGCGTAACATTGCCGGCAACATCTTCGACTGTGTGAACGTGTAGGAAAAAACAGAAGAGAATACCACATGTTTTTCTTCCAACTGTTCGTCGATCTAAGCGCAGACAAATAAGTAACCACCAATTAAATTAAATATCGTCCCCTTATACGCAAACGAACGTAACCACACTTATGCGGTTTCAGTTTCTACAATAAAAGGCAATATTTTCTATTTTGTTTTGTATAAAAAATGATACAGAAGAGCATTGTTTTACAATACAAAGGGCTCTCGCGATAGTAAACGATGCAAACCTGAGTAAACATGTCCTGCCTTCTTTCACGCAACAACAAAATATATGTAAATATTTACGATATGCTTCATTATGTATTCGCTATAAGAGCCAATTGAAATTTATTACTTTAGGTGTAAAAAATAGACTTTAATGCTTTCTGTCTGTGACGGCTGAAAAAAGACAGAAAACATTAAGGTATATTTTTTACACCTAAACTAATAAATTTCAATTGGCTCTTATAGCGAATAAATAATTAAGTTCATTTTTTAAAGATGATACTGTAGCTGCCTCAGCTAAAAAATATCAAGTAGCAAAATAAACAATTTGTTCGATTAAAAATAAGGACAAAGAAATTGAAACATGTATTAACAACACATTTTATGGGGCCAAGAGTTCGCAAAACATTACGCGCATCAGAGCTTCAGAGAATGTAGAAAAATCTTTGTTAACATAAGAAAGAAGAGAATGCCATTAAATTGAATAATTCTTAAAGCAAAAGCAATTGTGGCTTTAATGCAAGAGACGGATGATTACAAAATTTAAACAAGAGTTGAGTTATGGTGTCCGACTGCTTAAAATTACCGGAGAAAAACTTCCGCTCAACTACATCATGTAGATCCCTTTTAAATTAAGTTAAAGATCAAAAATTAATGAGCTCGCCACATGTCATTTCAGTTGCATAACGCTGACGGATCCGGTTTATACTGAAAACAGGAGAAACAGTGACTTACTTTTATGTGGTGCTTAAATCAAAAGATGGCTAATTTTAAACCTTTTGGCGCTCATTCTCATAGTCACACTACACATCGTCATTAGGAAAAACAAAATTATAACTTGATGGTATTTCGTTACAATATGCAAGCAATTTCTATCAGCTTTAGTTCAATTACATCTTCCCCGTTTCATTAACAAAAATATAAAACAATAAAACTGTTTTGACGTCTGATCACGTTTAACACAAATATCCCATTCTTGCCATTGTTGTTTTATTAGTAAGCTAATTGAAATTTAATAAATCACACAATACCTACTACGCAAACATAAGGTTATTTATGTGCAGCTGTTGAAACTTAACATTGACAAACAAAGTGATTCATAACTTTTCATGCATATGTGTGTGTGTGTGGGTTTTTTGAAAACAGTATTTTGTGTAATCACAATTCGTCTTAAGCAATATTTAAGCTTAAATCCCAATAAGCACAAATTTTTTGTGAATTACAATGTTGAAATTCCAGTGTGAATCCAAGCTTGAATTATATTTAAAATCCATCCTTTTTCCAGTCCGTTTGAAGTTTGTTAAAAAACAACAACAAATTTATTTGAAGCATACATATGTTATTTATGGTAAAAACAGGTTCGGTTCTACTTACATCACACTGTTATTCAAGGCTGGAATTACACGGTAAAGGTACTGTTTTGTTCGACTCTAATTCAATGGTTAATTTTGCTGGATTCGCTATTGAATTCAACAGTGTTTCAACTGTAATTCAACGCTGAAAATTGTGACTGCATTTCAAATGTAATTCCATTTGAATTCCAGCCAAAATGCTTATTGGGATTGCTCACAAGGTGGGACGATTTGGCAATCGATATTGTGACATCGATTTTTTGATGACTTTTAGGCACATGAACAAAAAACCATTGTCGAGGCGTCCGAATAAAATTTTTGTACGGAAATCTCCCTAAAAAAGCGTGATCGGGCCGGTGCGTTCGAAAAAACAAAATTGTCACGCATTTGTCCTCTACGGGCACCATGGGACTGATTAGTATTAAAGGCCCTAGCGCATATCTTCTTCTTGTCGATTTTCCCCTCTTCACTATAATCACTCCAGGCTTGCCTGTAGAGAAGTCAAATATACAAAATAAAACCCCAATAATTTTTTGTGTAATATTTTTTTTCGAACACACTCACCTCCGTACCAAGAAACACAAAAAACTGATCTTCGGAAACCTCGAAAATGATTTATTTGATATGTATGTTGTAGTGCAAAATTTTTTGTCCTCATGCCAAATTTTCAGAAAGCGAAAAGAATTTTAAATATAGTTTTAAGACTGACCGAGTTATGGAGTAAGCAATTTTTTAATTCGATTTCGGAAAATTTAAACTAAAATGTAGCCCATATTTTAACGCTCTGATTAACAACTGTTGTATTTTCAACAATGCGATTATGATTTACAACTGTTATAGGAAGTGTTGTCAAAAACTTACACCACCAATTAGGTGTTGTCCTGTTGTTACAAGTTAAAGAACTACCATGCAATTGGTAGACAAAGGTGTCCTTGTATGGAGTACTCTTTAGTTTTTAACTTTTTATTGTCTTCAGTATTTGCTATTGCAGAGGTCAGGCAACTACATACACCTTGTAACCTTCAATTCTCTCTCTATCTCTCTCTTAAGGTGCGTTTAGACTATGCTAATATTTGTGCAAAATCATAAAAATTTTGTTTGTCCTAGTGTAAACACTCGAATTTGTTAGCCTCCAAATATTTTGCGACTGTTTGTTGCCTAACAAAAATGTTTGTTTGTGAAGAAAGCTTTTGGATAGTGTAACCACTTTGTCAGCACGTCGCAACAAATATTTGGGTCGATATTTTGTTTGTTCTCGCAATATTTTTGGCGGAACAAACAGCAAAAAATAATTGTAGAAACGTGGGTTGCCGACAGTTATTTTTGACAGTGCTTAACATATAAGAAATGAAATAAATTGAAATGGCAATACTGGTCAATTCGTTTGACAGATTGGTAAGTAAAAGACGCGTTTGCGTAATTCTTAATTATAACGCATCATTTGCCAAAAAAAACCAAAAGGAAGAAGACGCATGACTGGAGCGAAGATATATTGAAATTGATCGGCGAAGTGGAGTGCCATCCTTGCATTTGGAATGCATCAAGTGCTGACTACGATAATAAACCCATAATAATCGGCGCCACTAGATTCAGCTTTATGTGAAAAACATGAACATGTATTTAATGTTAATAAGATGAATATTGTAATCAAATTACCAAGTAATCGAAGTTATTTGAACCCATGCGCACGAAGTTTTTATGCTGCGAAGGTTCTCCAGAACGCAATTCCTTCAGAAGTTTTTGGCAACATCCTTTAATTTTACGGCGCTGTACCCAAGCTCAAACCCACATTCTTCTGGATCTTTTTTTTTCTTTTTGCTGGGTTTCTGAAACTGCTATAGCTCCAGCAGTTATTAATAATAAATCGCCAATATCACTGTCACTAAACATTTTAACTTTTCACATTGCTTCACAAACACAATTTGATACTGTTTGACAGATGGATTTCATGAACATAACAACATTGTTTGACAGATGTTTGTCATACACACACCGGACAAATAAAATTATCAGTATAGTGTAAAGGGGTACAAATATTTGTACCAAACATGGCTGACACAAAATTTTCTGTTATTTGCGCAAATAAAATTCGTACAAATATTAGTGCAATCTAAACCCATGCCCAAACATTTGTTACAAACCATACTATTAGCCCAAACAATTATTTGTTGTGTTTGGACAAATATTAGCATAGTCTAAACGCACCTTTATTGACCGTACGCCACGCCATTGCAGTCGAAGAAAACAGTGAGCAAAACCTTCACATTTTACCGAAATTGACCTGCTTTTTTCGGTCTTGGCTCTTCTGGACGCTTCCATTGAGATGATTGGGCTTTGGTTTCAATGTCATAGCCATACACCAATGATTTGTCGCCAGTTATGACCTTATTGACGAAATCTGGATCGTCGTTGACGATGTTTAACACCTGAGCGATGTCCATGCGACGTTGTATTTGCTCAAAATTTAGCAATTTTGGAACAATCTTCGCTGCCGCACATTTCATACCTAAAACAGCCATAAAAATTGGTTGGCATGAGCCGAACGATATGCGAACATTATCAGCAAACACTCTGATAGTGATTCCGACGATTATCCAAAATCATTTTCTTCACTGCTTCAATGTTTTAATCGGTTCTTGACGTGCTCGGGCGACCAGGACGAGGATCGTCATTGACATCTTCTCGGCCTTCCTTAAACAGGTTATACCACAAGTGAACTTGTGTTCTGCTCATAGTAGACTCGCCAAACGCAACAGTCAACATTTCAAATGTCCTGTCGCATTTAATTTAATTTTTTACACAAAACTTAATACAGTTTCTATGATCCATTTTTTCGAATAGTCAGAAATCGAAGAACACACCAAAACACGACTTGCTTTTTTATCTCACAATCCAAAATGGCTGATGTTGCCAGCTATATAACAGCCATATGTACCAACATAACAGAAAAAAATATGCGAAAATCGAACATACATAACTCACGAAATTTGAAAATAACGGTTAGTTTTGGATTAGACCTCGTACATATGTACATACAAATTGTAACGATCAAAATTTAAAAAAATGTGTATGTCTTTTGATGAAAGTACTTGACAAAAACAATGTCAAAAATGTTGTTTTTCGCTTGAGTAATGAAAGCAACGTAAGCGTGCAAGTATTTTGGTGGAAATATGCTCGACAAACGAAACCCTGGCACTAAGAAGACTTAGGCGATATGCACCATAAGAACTAGTTAGCCGTTACTAAAAGGGTCAAGTTGATGTGTAAAAAGATTTATTTTAAGCATATAACGTTTTTAGTAACATATGACATAAAATATCTTAACTATTGATTTTAGATAATTAACACCCTATTTAAGTACATCCAATTACTTATTGTCACTTTGTTGACAGGTGTAATGAAAAGGGATAACAAAAAAAAGAACAGCAAATTACCTTCTGTTACAAAGAGGAAGGTAAGAAATTGTTTTGCTTTATTACTTTGCAAGTGACTCAAATAATTAAACATTTAAATATATACTTTGCTTGTTAAAAAAGCTGCGCATAATAAAAGGTGGAGCGCGACTTGCATTTGCTCTTTATGCTGATTCTTTCTTGACGAGCTGCAAAAATTTTGCATGGTATGCAGTTAGCAAACGATTGAAAAGAAAATATATTTATTTTACTATTTACTGAGGAGATATCATAACTACTGCATGCCACTGAGGGAGCTATTGTTACAATTTTTGGCAATGGCGGTAAAAAATAATTTCAGTCAAAGTGCCTAATTTTGCTTCTTCGGGAATAAAATAAAGATTTACCCTCAGATTTAAATAAATGAGAGCTATTTCAATTCTATTATAAACAGCTTTATAAGTTTCTATTGTTTATAGATTTTCCAAAACCAAACATTTTCCAATTTTTCAAATAAAGTTTTTTGTTTTCTTAATAACTCCGAAAGTATTAATTGCACAAAAAATGTTCCTTGTACAGCTTAAAGCTAGAACAATTTAAAATTTTTTCACATATTACACGACAAATTCGGACACGATAAATTTAACTTATGACTAGAGGTTTGGATCAACCTTTCCGAAAATCTCATGTTTTAGGAGAAAAAAATATATCTAAAAAATGTTTTTGTACTTAGGCAAGCATTGATGTGATATGCTAAGATAGTGGCCACCCAATGTTTGTTTGCTTGTTGCGTAGTGTTATTAGTAAGCACCATATATTCTTGTTTATCAGGGTCTGTCTGTTGTGAATCACTGAATCACCCTCGTTGCGGAAATACTAATTGTTTTACAACGACCTTATCAATTAGTTCACATCTGCAGAATTGTAAATTTAATTAATTATGACTTAATTTACTGGGTCCGATTGTTGATTCCGTTCCGCGACTGCGGAAAGCATTTTTTATGCGGAAACAAAGTTTACAATTATTCACTCCGTTGCTGCGGAATCTCTACAGTTCTGGTATAACCGTATTATTGATATGGGGACCGCCTTTAGCCTTCAACTTTTTGTTCTTAACAATTATTGTTGTAACGTGTGGGTAAAAACATGTTCTGAGAAAATTTCAGTTCTCTAGCTCTTACCATTTGGAAGAATGGGGCCTGTGACCGACGGACGGCAAATTAATACGGTACTGTTTTCACTCTACGAATAAGGAACCCTGAAAACCACAGTATATTGCCTCATTTTTAATAAAAATCATCAAGTCCTCTTTAAAAAATGGCTTCTTGTGAGCAGTAATTATACATATGTATGTATGCATGATATGTTTATGCTTGTTTTTTTAACTTTTTTATATAGTTAAAAGCTTTGAGGATAAGAAATGTCGAAAACTTCATACGCATTGATTTTCTGTGCTTTTTTTTTTGTCAAATTAGCAGTTGGCGGGCGAGTTAAAAAAAAAACTGATAAAAATTCCGCATACATGTACATATATAGCTACGAGCCACCCTATTGTATATTAAAATAATTTTTTTTTCAATTTAATTTGATAGACATGTTACTTACCGACACAAGTGTGTTGAATATAAAAAGAATGTATTTGACCATCGTAGTTCCACAATCCATGTTTTTGCCGTTTTTTTAACTGAAAAAAATATAAGAAGTTTTCATACATATGTACATATATAATCAAATAACATTTAATTTATTTGGAATCAAATTTATGATTACATATTAAATTATTTTGCTATCGTTAATAATTTTATCGGGCTTTCTAGTTCGACTTTTACTTCCTCTAAATTGAAAAGGATTTTTTGTGATAAAATTGGAGTGATCGATATTTCTAAAGACAAAAACAGTAAAAATCGAACTACCCTGCAAGAACAGTGAACATCAGGGTTTCTATCATTTTCTTAAGGGCAAAATGAAAAAACTGATGTAAACATTCGTGTACGTGTGAGCTATTTTTTTAACCAGCGTTACCACCTCAGCAAAGCGATCATTCGAAATCTTTTTTTCAAAATGCCCACAAATTTACATGCAATGCTATTAATTTCTTTGTTGATAAATAAAAAAAGAATTTTTCGAAAATTTTCAAAAAACAATTCAAAGAGAATATAATAAACTATATTTAAAAAAAATGAACAAATGAACCTATAAAAACATTAATGCATAAACGTAGTTCCAAATGAAATTACCAAATTAATAAGGGAAAATCAAAATACTAAAACAATCCATGTAATGGCAACGCTGAAACCTATAAAATTGCTTTGCATGTGTTAGTAATTAAATTGTTAATGTGTTAGTTTCCATCAGCTATTTCTTGCAGGGTAGAAAGCCCGATAAAATCATTAACAATTGTACAACAATACAATATATGTACATCAAAAAAGAGGCAATACAAAAACAAAAGATAACAATTGTAAAGTTCGACTATAAAATAAAATTAATTCGACTGTAAAATTAAAACTAAAAAATCAATAAAGATAGGATACAGCTCTTTGGAAGTTACAGCTAATTTCATTTGGTATTTGTTGTGGTAGAGCCTACGTAACCACATATCCTGTCAAAAATTCAAAATGTATACCTAATTCTAGCTAATTTTTACATTTTCTTGTATGGGAACAGCCTTTATTTCTAATTTTTTTTTTTTTTTTTTTGGATATTTGTTATTGTAGAGCATATGTAAAAGTTTCAGATTTCTAACTCTTATGGTTCAAAAGTTACAAAAGTTATCTAATTTTCAGTTTCTTGTATGTGGAGTTTCCAACTTTTTGTCGTTTTTTTTTAGTATTTGTTGTTATAGAGGCCTTAGTAACCACATGTACTGTAAAAATTTCAGCTCTCTAGCTCTTATCGTTTGGGAGAATGGGGACTGTGATGGACGGACGGACATAGAAGCCTAAGTAATAGAGTTCCGTTTTTACTCCATGAGTACGGAACCCTAAAAACACAGATTTCCTTACAATAACAGTGTATGCAAGCGGAGTAATATCGGAATACAGAAAACATGTAGACAGGTAGATAAAAAAGAAAGTGTGTACATTATTGTAATATGTAACCAAATTTTCTGCCTACATATTAACAACCAATAACAGTCTAAACTAATACGCTACCAGAGACAATAAAAACTGTTGCTACTTGCTCGATTGTTTATACAGGGAAGTACACGCTCATTTTCAAAATGTTGTCGAAGAAAATGGTCCTAAAAAAAATTACTTTACAAAATAAAAGAATTAAATGAAAACAATAATAATAAAACAATTATGAGGAAAAAACTTCAAAATCTCTGTTCCATTTTTTATACACTAAAGCCCCGACTTGCGTCGTTCCGATTTGCGTCGTTTCGATTTGCGTCGCTTTTTAAAACTGGAAAAATTCGATTTGCGTCGTTGCGATTTCAAGTTGCGTCGGTTTGAGTTGCGTCGTTTTGACCCCGATTCGATTTGCATCGTTTTGATTTCGATTTGCGTCGCTAAGCACGGTTACATTTTTTACTGCATCATTGCGGATTATCATTTTTAGCATTTGTAGTGTAGTATGTATTTAGCATCTTGAATTCATTAGTTTTTACAACTTCTGGCAACAACAATCGTCACCTGTACGTTAAGAAATTTTCAGATTGCGTGAAAAAAGGGAATCCCCTTTTCTTTTTTTATATTTAATGGTGCTAAGAGCAGCTGTCTGGTTATGGAAACAATTTAGTGTGTGATTTACCAGAATATGCCTTAAGAAACGTAAAACATGAGTAATTTTTACGTTTTTTTTTTTCTTAATTTATGGTTTTGTTATTTCTTTATAATATACATAAGTATATAAAAATTTGTTGAACTAAATTAAATAAATAAAAACGTACTCATACAAGGAGGTATTTTTTTTTTAAAAAATACAACATTTTTTGCTTTGTTTTAAATATTTTTTTTTTTTGATTGGCAACATTGGTTGAATAAACAAGCAAAATATCAAAGCTCTGCGCATAAAAAATTAAAAATTACAAAAAGCGGTTCAAATCTATCATTAATACATGAAAACCATAAAGGTGTTATAATTTACTTATTAGATAAAAATATATAATCAAAAACATTGGAATTGAACTAAAAAAGCTGATTTTGTGAAACGATTTCTTAAATATGGCTGAATGCAGCAAATGCAAATCAGCCATTAGAGGTGAAAGCGGTATAAGATGCAACGGTGTATGCGACAAAGTGTATCATTTTACAAAGAAATGCGCTGGCATTGATCAGTATTCAGCAGGAATTATAGATGAAGACAATTTTGTACGATATATATGCAACGATTGTATGCTATATATTCAAAATGTAGACCTTGTTATACGAGAAATCCAAAATAGCGTGGATAAAAACAAACAGGCACTAGTGGATTACAAACATGAATTTGAAAATGCACTTAGAAGAAATGAGCGCGAAATAAAAACTTTACTGGAAGCGATAGAAGGCCGATATGATGATAGATTCACAAAAATTGATAATATTCAGAAATTATGTGAAAAAAATATAGAAGAAGTAAAGATAGTATATAGAAATATAAATAAGGTTGAACATAAAAATGAAGATATATACGAGAAAATTGAAAAAAACAATGCTAAAATATGTAATGAAATTAAGAAAGCAATAATAAGTGAAAACGAAAAAGCAACAAAAAATAGTTATGCCCAAGCATTAAAAACTAATATAGTCATGCCAGATTTATCAAAAAATGTCCCTTTAATTATTAAGCCTAAAGAAAAGCAAAGTGTGGAAAAGACAAAAGCAGAATTAAATAAAAAAGTAGATCCCGTTGATTTTAAAATTACTAATGTTGAAAATAGAAAGAATGGTAGTTTAGTAATCCAAAGCAAAAATGTTGAAGAGCGCGAAAGAATTAAAGAAGCAATACAAACCCAAATTGGTAAAAATTATGAAATAAAAATACCCAAAGATATTAATATGCAAATTGTGCTGTTGGGACTGAACTTCAAATTGTCTAATGAAGAACTCATTGAAAAATTAAAACAACAAAATGAAATAATAAAAGATAGCCAGTTAGAAGTTCTAAAAATATTTGAATATAAACGATTCAATAGAACAATTTATAATGCAAAATTAAAAATAGACAACGAATCATACACCAAAGCCATTGCTAGCCAGAAACTTAATGTTGGATGGGACAGGTGCAAAGTTGTAGATGGTACAGATATACTACAATGTTTTAAATGTCAAGGTTTTAATCATAAATCCTCTGACTGTAAAAATAATAGTGTATGCTACAAATGCCATGGAAATCATAGAGGTAGAGAATGTAATAAAGAACAAATAAGCAAATGTGTCAACTGTAAAAAAAGAAAACGAAAGGCTCAACCTGAATCTAGATGACAATCATGTCACCAATAGTAGAGAATGTCCCGTGTATATAAATAAATTAAATATAAAAAAAAGAAGGATGGGGTTTTTAGTATAACAACACCAAAACGGATCAAAGGAATATATACAAACATTCAAGGATTGTTGAATAACTTCAACCAGTTGGAAATAATAGCAGAATTGGAAAAGCCTGAGTTCATTGTCCTAACTGAAACACATCAAACTAAAGAAATAGACGAATCCGAAATAGAATTAGAACAATATAATCAATACTACACGCTATCGAACTCCAATAGAACAGGTGGTATAATTGCCTATTTTAAAACACATTGGAAAGTTACCAAAATTAAAGATGTCAATAAAGATGCAAGTTACTGGATGAGTGCATATATGGCAAAATATGAATCAATTGCAATAATAATAATGGTAATATATAGATCACCAAGTGCTTCGAAAAGTGAATTCTGTGATATATTTCAAGATTTTATAGAAGAGATATCTGAAACTAACTGTGATATTTTAATTGCTGGAGATTTTAATATAGATTGGAAGAAAGACTTTTATAGTAATAAATTAGAGGGCGTCCTAAATGATAATGGACTTAAACAAGTTATGAATGACTATACTAGAATAACTCAAAACTCAAAGACAATGATAGACTATATAATAACTAATAATAGTAATAAAATCACCGCAAAAAATAATATGAATAATAAAATATCAGATCATACATCTATCGACATCTTTATTGAATGTAAAATCAAAAGACAACACTATATGAAAGAAATAAGCGTTTTTAAATACGACAAAATCAGATTTAGTAATGAGCTAAGTGTAATATCAGATAAAAACAATAATGATCTAAATAATGTTGTTTACATGCTCGAAAAGTCCATAGTGTTGAGAAGAGAATGGGAACATCCTTTTTACTCATGCACTTTGTACTTAATGTAAATGTATATTTTATATACATGAATAGTAGTCTAAATTTATACTGTAGAGAAAAACAAAAAAACTTTCAATTTAGTCTGTTCAATAAACTCATTTCAATAGGTTATGGGCCTTACGTCACGTTTTGAAAAAAAAATTTTTGAAAAAGAAAGAAATTTGAAAAGAAACAGATATAATGACGAACCTCCCAGGAGCTTTTGGAATTGATAGATTGCGAGGAAGGGAGAACTTTGATGTCTGGAAGAGACAAGCAAGATCGTGTTTGGTCATTAAAGGTTGCTGGAATGTTGTGCAAAACGGTATAGTTGGGGATGCTGATTCCGCTTTGAACGAACGAGCGTTAGCTGAGATTACTTTAATGATTCATTCAAGCAATTATGGGCACATTGCTAACGCAGTAACAGCAAAACAAGCCTGGGATTCCCTGATGAAGGCATACGAGGACACAGGCTTAACTCGGAAGATCGAACTGCTGAAACGTTTAGTAAACATCAAGATGAAAAATTACAATTCAATTCAAGAATATGTGAATGAATTGGTATTAATAGCAATAAAAGTAAGAAATGCTGGACTAAACGTAGATGATGAACTGACTGCCTCGTTGATGTTGGCTGGATTGCCAGATGAATACAAAGCTTTGGTAATGGCTGTTGAGAACTCTAAGGAGAAGTTAACTGTGGATATGGTAAAAAATCTGTTATTGCAAGATGCTAAGTTTGATGAAAAAACAGATACGGAAGCCGTTTTATATTCAAAATCAAAACCGAAAAAAAAGGAACTACAATGTTACAACTGCAAAGAATTTGGACATATTTCAAGAAACTGCCAAAGAAAATTTAAAAACAGAACTTGGGAAAATAACAAGAATTTCAACAAAAACAGAAATAATTTTTCATCAACGTTAGTGGCATTCACAAGTAATAGTACAAATATATATGAAAATAAAGCTCCGATTAATTGTAAAGATATCTGCGACCATCTCATTTGTGGGAATGTACTTCAGAACGATACTCTTGTCATCTATTTTTTGACGAATGAATTTACTTTTAATGTCCACATGTTTCGTTCGAGGAGAATAATTATGATTTTGTGCGACTTGAATTGCACCTTTATTATCACAAAATAAAGTAACTCCAATTTGAGGAATTTTGCTTAATTCGGCTTCTAAACGCTTTAACCATACGGATTCTTGTATTGCAGCAGTAAGCGACATAAATTCGGCCTCTGTTGAAGACAATGCAACCGTCTTTTGTTTCTTTGTATTCCAAGAAATTGCTCCACTCTGATACATGAACATATAACCTGTAGTTGAGTGACGGTCATCTAAATTCCCAGCCCAATCTGCATCGCAATAACCAGTTATTTCATCATCTGGTTCCTTTTTATAAACTATACCTTTTTCAATCGTGCCTTTCAAATATCGCATTATTCTTTTAACAGCGTCCCAATGTACTCTTCCAGGATTTGAAGAATAACGACTTAGAACATTTACAGGGTAACATATGTCGGGACGTGAAATTTGTGCAGCATACAGTAAGCATCCAATTGCCTGCATATAAGGAATTCTTGACATTTCTTCTTTAGTTTCATCATCTTCAGGACACATATCTTTAGTTAGCTTTTGGTTATAATCCATTGGAGTTGTTGATCGATTACAATCATTCATATTAAACCGAGTTAACACATTCGATATGTACATATGTATTTAGTTTGATTTATTTTAATTGAATCTTTCATTCTATTTATTTTTATTCCAAGAATTGATGAAACTTGACCCATATCCTTCATTTTAAATCTTTTGCATAGTTTTTTCTTAACAGATTTTGTAAAATTAATATTGTTAGAAAATATTAAAATGTCGTCCACATAAATCGCCACATATATCATCTTATCGCTGTCAACTTTATAATAAATACATTGATCAACATCGCTTCTTGTAAGACCAATTTTTAATAATTCTATATTAAGAGTTTCCTTCCAAACTCTACCCGATTGCTTTAATCCATAAATTGATTTTTGCAGTTTGCACACTTTGCTGTTGTCACCTTCAAACATTTCTGGTTGTTGCATATACACAGTTTCCTTTAAGGAACCATTCAAATATGCACACACGGCATCCATTTGATGTACATATATGCATATCATGTTTGGCAGCCAATGCTAATAAGTATCTTATTGAAACATACCTTACTACTGGAGAATAGGTATCATTGAAATCAACTCCTTCCCTCTGAGTAAAACCTTTAGCTACGAGTCTTGCTTTCCATAAAATAGGGTTACCACTTTCATCGCACTTTGTTTTAAACACCCATTTTGACTTGACTGGTTTCTGTCCTGGTGGTAAATTAGTTAGCACCCAAGTCTTATTTTCAGCCATAGAATGTATTTCTTCTTTCATAGCATTTTTCCATTTATCAGCATTTTCTGATGCCATTGCCTCTTCCACGGTTAAGGGATCATTTGACACATAGCTCATGGCACAAAAAGTATGACTTTGCTGATTTCTATTAGCTAATCTTTCCGACCTTCGAATATTAATGGTTGATGGCAAATTATCGTTTCCATATGGTATCCACTCTTCATCACCATCTTCAACGTGTTCTGGTGAAGGCCATTGTATTGAATCACTATAAATGCTAGCATCCGAGTCATATTGTTGATCTTGATTTACTGGTGATATCGACTCATTGTTGTCTTCCAAAGAAGAAATTACAGCTTCAGAATCTTCCGATGTTAATTCAAACTGGTTACTATGGTCGCAGATATCTTTACAAAAGCTGTTACAACTCAAAAGTTGGAATATTTAACAAATAAATTTGGGCTTATATAATATTGTTATTGATAATATTTTTAATGTTTTGAAAATTAATGGAATGTATAATTTGATCCTGTTAATTTGATGTAAAAAGTGCAAGAGAAAAATTTGAAAGTTATACGACAATTTCACCATTCAGGGAGAGTGTTGAGAAGAGAATGGGAACATCCTTTTTACTCATGCACTTTGTACTTAATGTAAATGTATATTTTATATACATGAATAGTAGTCTAAATTTATACTGTAGAGAAAAACAAAAAAACTTTCAATTTAGTCTGTTCAATAAACTCATTTCAATACATAGAACACACAATCAGAAAATTCACTGTACAGAGAAAAATTTATGTAAAAAGTAATAAATGGTTTAACAATGAACTGAGCTTGTTAAAACGGGAAAATATATTTAAATATCAAACTGCAATATCACAAAATACAAATGAATCATGGAATAACTATAAAATAATAAGAAATATATATAAACAAAAAGTTGAACAACAAAAAATTAAATATATTAATAGTAACATAAGCAATGCAAGAAATCAAAAAGAAATGTGGTCAAAAATAAAAGAACTAGTTTTAAGGAAGCCTAAAAATGAGATACAAACTGTGATATATAACCAGATAGAATATGAAGACAGTGTACAAATAGCCGAAAACTTCAATAAATACTTCGTTAGTAGCATTAAGGATATCAGATACTCTATTGAAAATGTGCAATATGTGAACAAAATACCTATGATATACTCTAAATTCAAATTTCGTGCAATAAATTTACAAGATTTATATTATATTATAAAAAAGTTAAAGAAGAAACCAGACTATGCAAAAATATCCACAAGCATAATATTAGACAATTGGGAAAAAACAGGCAAAATCCTATTAAACATTATAAACAAATCACTTGAGACGGGTATTTTTCCGAATAGTTGGAAAGAATCAATGGTATTTCCTATTGAGAAAATAAAAAATACAAGAAGGTGTGAGGAATTCCGACCAATTAACAATATGAAAACATTAGAGAAAATCATAGAAATGGTAGTAAAAGAACAATTGGAAGAATATATGGAAACGCACAACATTTTATCAAAATACCAATCAGGCTTCAGAAAAAATTATTCATGTGAAACAGCACTAAATTACGTTATAAACAGATGGAAAAGCACACAGAAGAGAAACAAAATAATCGCCCTTTTCCTAGACTTCAAAAGAGCATTTGAAACAATAGACAGAAATATATTACTACAGAAATTGATAAAATACGGTATCCAAGGTGTAGAAATAAAATGGTTTGAATCATACCTAACAAATCGAAGGCAGTTCACAAACGTAAATAGCAAAATGTTGTAAAAAAATCGGCAAAAAAATCGGATTTTTCAAAAGAATCAGAAACAAAGTTTCAATAATAACAGCTATAAACATTTATAATACCATGATTAAACCACATTTCGAATATGGATCAACAATTCTATATACATGCTGTTCTGAGCAACAAATAGTAAGACTACAAAAGCTACAAAACAAAGCCATGCGATCAATACTAAAATGCAACCGCTATACATCAATAAGATATATGTTAGACACGCTCAAATGGTTAAATATACAACAAAGATTGCAGCTTAACACGATCCATTTCATACAAAAAATGAAAACAGGCAAAACACCAGACTATCTTAGTGAGCAAATTAGATATGTGGGAGAGGTGCAACCATATAACCTAAGGAATGCACTAGACTTTAGGCTGCAACGAGCAAACACCAGCGCAATGCAAAGATCGCTTTTCTACAAAGGGTTGAATCTATTTAATATGATGCCAAATGAGATTAAAAATGAAATAAATATAAGCATCTTTCGAAGTAAAGTAGTTTATTTTATTAAAAATGTTAATTTTTGATCTGAGCTTATGTAAAAAAAAAAAAAAAAAAAATACAAATTATTAAAAATTGTAATTACCTAAAAGTATAACAAATACTACTAATAAATATATATAAAAAAAAAAAAAAAAAAAAAAAATTAAATTTCAGTGCATTTATATAGAAAAAAGTTATTCGATTTGCGTCGCGTTTCTCCGGTCCCCATTAACGACGCAAGTCGGGGCTCTAGTGTATTTAAAAACTCACTATTTTTTGCCTTTTTGTGTAGTGTTTATTCTATGGTACAACAAAGATGGGATCACACGATTGCCGCAATGCACCAATTTTTGTTATATTTTGTATGCCAATCGTGTGATAGCACAATTTATTGGCTCATGCGGCAACCAAAACGAATTTTGTTCCTATTTGCCGCAATCAAATACAACCCTGATGCGACAACCGTGTAAACACTTTTACCGGTATTCATAAAAAATAAAATGTAGTTTAAATACTTTTTAGAAAATTTTTGGAACGAAGTTCCTTAACGCGGCTTGCTGGTAGTGCAAATTAGTAGAATTCGTCACGAAAGCGTGTGAGCTGTTTATATGTATTGGTGTATCTGTCGACAGACAATTGTGTAGGTGTCTTGTCACCTTCCAATAAGTATTAATTAGTTGTGAAAACGGACACTATCAGCTGATAGATGTCGCTAAAGTAAAGTATGTCACAACAAAAAACAGCAATATTGAAAAATTTTCCTCGTTTTGCAGCAGATTGACAAAAAAAAAAAAAAAAAAAATACTGCAAGAAGCTATTTTTAATTTTCTTCTTGACGGCATCTTGAAAACGAATTGTTATGAAATTGCGTCACAGCTATCAATTTTATTGAATTTTGACAAGCAGTATGTGAAGAAAACTTGATAGCAAAACTTGATCGTATAACTGCAGTGTAAGCAGATATCCCAATAGCGACTTTTGTATAGTGGCCAGCCATATCATTTGTTTGGGGGCCAGCCAGAAGAGAGCAGTACAGGAAATCGTGGCAACATGAATGTATGAGACCAACTAGTGTACACAAAAACAAACATAAACAATGAAAAAATGTTGTTGTAATGTGTTTGGAAAAATATTGGTTTTGTCGTAATTTTTACGAAAAAAGTAGAAAACATGTAGGAAAAGCTTTGAAAACTAAGTTTTAAACATATTCCAGTGATGTACTCAACGCAAACAAAACTTCAAATACAAATAATTATTATTTGTCTGCTCTGAATTTTTCTAATCAAAAATCAAATGTAAACAAATGCGGAGTCTACCAACAGAGATATCTATATAAATATTTTCATGTTTGCTTCATTGGATGCTCCAGCACCACAAGGCTACCACTTTCATGAAATTTTACAGAACATTGGTAATTTTTGTAGGCCGGCAGAGATGGTGACCCTCCTGGTAGTATTCTGTGATACTAATTGAAAAACATCAAAATTATTGTTATGTTGGTTGATTCAGTTGAACTAATTTGTTTGTTATACATAGTTTACTTTTTGTAACAGTTGCTTGTTTAACTACTTGAACAAACCATGACAAAACTAATAAGGTAACCTTTTCCCTACAATAAGAACAACTTCAATAAAAATAGCATACATTGTTTTTGTACTTCTGAAAACTGTCAAAAAGACAGCACTTCTACATTTACAGAAGTGAGATGAACAAAGCCTACTCTGATTTGCTATCTCGTTTTGGCTGCCTTTTATCTCTGTATTCTCTTGATAGTTTTAAGTAGTCAGATGATTAACTGCTCAGCTGATGAGGCTACCTTATTAAGGTGGGATCACACGATTGCCGCAATGCACCAATTTTACACAATTTTTATTGGGCTGAATTGGAGCATAATAAAAAATTTGTCCCAATCAAATTCTCTGCAATCACATGATTGTGACATTTTACTGAAATTTTATTGTCGCAAATTGCCGCAAATCAATTTAGTACCAATAATTGCCGCATTATAGTCACACGATTGTTATATTATACGGCAACTGTGAGAAACAGCTGTTGTAGCTGATGACAAACTTTGTTTTCCAAAAAAAAAAAAATAAATAAATAAATAAATTAAATGTTAAAAATATGGTTTGTTCATTAAAAAGAAAGAAAATTGCTTCGGCTATTATTATAATGTTGTGCGGGCTGAAAAAAGCAAAAAATGAATACTACTGATTGAAAAGCAGAAATCATGTTTGGAAGACGCGTTTAAACAGTTTTGAAACTAAATACATGTATACATATGCATATTATTGGCGCGTATTGTCTTCTTTGGTTGCCGCATGAGAACACAATAAATATTGGTGCATTTTTAGAATTTTTATTGGTGATTAGTTGTATGTCAAGTGTTCACATGGTTGTCGCATCAGGGTTGTATTTCATTGGGACAAATAGGAACAACATTCGTTTTGGTTGCCGCATGAGCCAATAAATTGTGCTATCACACGATTGGCACACAAAATGTTTCAAAAATTGGTGCATTGCGGCAATCGTATGATCCCACCTTTAGTTGTATCATGCAAATAATAAGGTGGCCTCATCAGCTAAACCGTTAGTCATCTTTACTACTTTATAGCCTTTTCACACTTATCAATATCTACCATCAATTTGCGTTGATGTTGAAATTTCCCCATAAGAAATATACAGGGCTAAAAACCAATATCTTTATAACATGTTCCTAACTCATTTTGTTCCACTCAACATCTTTCGATTATTTTAGTGCTATCACTGAAAAATTACGCAAAATTGTGTAAACACTGTAAATTTTGAATTTAACGACATTCAAAATTATTAAACAAAAAAAAAACAATTACAGTCGAACTCCCTTATGGTGAACTTCTATACAATGAAATTCTCCTTATTATGAACTAAAATCAAGTACACAGCTTTTTCGTTCCACTTTCAATGTATTTTGATCTCCGTATAATGAATTTCCACACAAAGAATTTTTCTTTACAATGAACAAAATTTTGGAAACAAAACTATATTTTAACACCCATATTCATAAAAACTATTGAAGGTTTATTACACGTTTATTTGACAAATATTCCGTAGAAATACGTCAAATAAGAGCTTAACAAACTTACAATAATTATTATGAATATGGCCTTAAGTGTGTTTTTTTGTCCCCAGATTTGTTACAGTTCAACCCAAATTAGCGCGTCAAGCGTATTATTGCCGTCTAAGACACACATTTTGTATGAAAATTGGTGGTTTACACAGCAAAAATACGCTTGATGCGCTAATTTAGGTTGGCCTGTTAGTAACACTATTTATAAAGAAAATATGTTAAATTTTTGAGATTCATCACTTTGAAAATGAAAACAAAAAAGTTCATGATTTGACTTTTAACATCAGTTGCCCGAGTTCAGTGAACGAAAATGATGCACTGGAAAAAAGTTATTAGTAATTAATAGAGTTGAAGAAGGGACATCAAATCAAATAGATAGAGCTAGAGTTTGGAATTCTTTACAGTACTTTATCAAACATTTTAAAAAACAAGTCAAGTTATTAAAAAGAATGTAGAAGACGAGCAATTAAACATTAAGCGTAAGAGACTTCGAACTTGGCTTTACGGAGCCATTGACGAAGCAATGCTCTTCACTTGATGTACTACGAACAATTAGTTGTATCATGGCACAAACTAGCTCCAAGAAAACGTGCGGGCTGTTTCGTACAGGAAGAACAATATTTCTTTCTCAAAAGTTCACCTAGTATCGAGGAGCCTTGACGCTTTGCTATTCGATCGCGGTGAATAAAATAAAACTGCGTTTTATTTGTAAAAGTATTAATTACTGTCAAAGAAAAAGTAATTTGAAATTATTTCCTCCAGAAAAGAAAGTGAAAGTAAAAACAACAATTACAGGCCCTTGATATGTATGTATGTACGTAGATATGTTTGAATATTCAAGATAATAAACGATGTACACAGATATGTACATACATACATATGTATGTAATAAGTCATGCGTTCGTTGACGCGACTGATTTTGTGTATATGCATAAAGAAAAATTTACACTCAGTTACTCATTGTATTTTCGCCTTGTTACAAAATAACTTCCTTTATGAGAAAAAAAGCATAGCAAGCAAACAATGCACATAAGCATATACATACATACATACATATATTCAATAGAACTGATTTTTCTTGTTCTTGTCCGTCACAATTCATATTTTACATTTAGATTATTGTTTATTATTTATTTATTTCATTTAAAACAATACAAAAGCCAAATTGGCCAGTAACTCAAGACTACTTCTAGATATTAATTCAATTGCTAAAAACTCACGTATTACTTACTTTACTTCCACTACTATATTTTGAAATTCGCGTCCGCCTCTTTCTGTGTTTTCTTTTTGATTAATAAATTCGTATTAAGAAAGCTCAGGTGAACAATCGAGATCAACTGACTAGTGCCTCTGGTCGTTGAAATATCGAAATTTAGTTTACAAACTGATAAATACACAAAACACTGATACAAGGGCGAGCGGTTAAAAGACAGAACAAAGAGTAAATCTCCCAACAAAATACATAACCTTTTTCAGTTTCGTATTTGTAGTTTAGTGCGGCCACCCAAAAAATCATATCTCTCAGTTCAAGGCAAGGCGAATCCATTACTTGATTTGCCTTTGTTCAAGGCATGATACAATTAACAAGGTAGCCTCGTCAGCTAAACCGTTAATCATCTGACTACTTTAGGTTGTCAAGAGATTGCAAAGATGAAAGGCAGCCAAAACGAAATAGCAAATCTGCGTAAGCTCAGTGCATCTCTCTTCTGTAAATGTAGAAGTGGCGTCTTTTTGACAGTTTGCATAAGTTGTACAAAAACAAAATGCATGTCATTTTTATTGAAGTTGTTCTTATTGTAGCGAAAAGGTTACCTTCTTAGTTGTATCATGGTTCAAGGCGATTTTAATGGATTCGCCTCAGCGTTACCGTTTGGAGAGGATATTCAGTTTAGCTGTTAATTTGCCTTTGAGTATCAAAGTAAACTTGGTAGCACAGGTGAATATATTTTGCTTCCTGCAACAAAAAGCTCTTACATGTCAACGTTTTCTCTTTGCTCACACAAAAGTTCATGCCGTTTTATCCGAAAAATTATTTGTGACTAATTTTTTTAAATTTTACTAGCACAAATATACCTTTTAAAGCGTTTAGCGAAAATAGACCCTGACAAGAAATACAACTTTGCACTAACATAAGCATTCATTACAGGTGCCCGCATCCCTATTAGCTTCTACATTTTTTTTACGATTTTTATCTTCAAAGTTGTTAGCAAACGACAACAAAACGTATGACAACTCGAGAAAAAATGTTGAAGCGAATTGAATTCCGACCAACTGTAGCTGATCCGCCTTGTGTGTTAGTTTGCGTGTGTTGTGTGGCGAATGTCAATGCATCTATCTGGCACAAAGTAGAAGTTTGGTTTAGCAATTCATCATGAACAGACTCACGCTTGAACAACGCTTGCAAATAGTGCAATTTTAGTGCAAAACGAGATTGCCGTTGTTCCCGATTTTCATAAGCGAATTCTGTTTAGCGATGAAGCGCACTTCTGGTTGAATGGCTACGTCAACAAACGAAACTGCCGCATTTAGAGTGAAGCTGATCCTCAAGTGTATGTCGAAACCCGTTACATCCAGAAAAACTGACTGTTTGGTGCGCCTTGGGGGCTGGTGGAATCATTGGTCCGTACTTCTTTAAAAACGATGATGGCCTGAACGTTACAGTCAATGGTGATCGGTATAGAGCCATGATTACTAACTTTTTCATTCCTGAATTGAATAACCATGACGTGTCCAGGAGATGTGGTTTCAACAATACGGCGCACCATGTCAGACAGCTCGTGTCACAATCGATTTATTGAAAGACACGATTGGTGACCGCCTAATTTCACGTTTTGGACCTGTGAATTGGCCACGAAGATCTTGTGATTTAACACCGCTAAACTAATTTCTGTGGGGCTATGTAAAGTCATTGGTCTATGCGGATAAGCCACAAACGCTTGACGCCAGAAATCATATTTAAAATGTAATGCCACAAGATTATCTTTCGGATAAATGAAATTCATGTCTATCGAATAATCCATCGTTGTTTTATTGCAACTTATAATTCTATACATCGAAAAAAAACACCCTTTGCTTCCCAATAGGCCATGTCTTAAAGATGGGTTCAAGGCAATAGAAAATCACAGAAGACATTTTGAAGACAGCTTAAACAAATCGTTGATGAAATTCCCGACAAATCTCATGCAATACCATATACGCAACAATGTCGCCCATTTTCTCGTCAAGCGGTTTTTCTTAATTGTTTATTTCAAGAGTATGACTTTGCTTGCATTGTGTACTAACATCTATTAAATGTAGTAGAGCCAATTTGTACGGAAAATTAAAAAAAATTCTCTAATGCTACGGATGCGTGTACATGCATTCGTAGCATATTGATAATTTGTTCAAGCTTCACAAAACATAAGGTAGCCTAGAAATATGCAGATAGCTCTGCAATCATTTGATTGTGTTAGTATCGTTTATTTTAATAATTTGCCGCAGACATGCAATAAAAGACATCCAACATAACAATTATTATGACTTTGTGGCCACACGTTGTATTGCAGCTTTTGTTTATAGGTTGTTATTTTGCTTCAATCAAAGCTAGAGAAAGAGAGCTCTCCATTGATTTTGTATCCTGGAATGCATTTTCCATGTTTATGTACACTGTAGAACTGGCGTCTTTTTGGCAGTTTTCAGAAGTTATACAACAACAAAATGCATGTTATTTATATTGAAATTGTTCTTATTGTAGGGAAAAGGTTACGTTATTAGTTGTATCATGAGCGCAACTACCTCTTCACGCAGTTTTATTGTGTGCGTGCGATCATGCTTGTTCGGTGACACGTACACAAGATCGGCAAAATAAAAAGCTTTTGATATTTTTGTTGAAACCATTTTATCTGCACGTCTCCACATTTGTTTGAGATAAAAAGCCTCACTTGGTTTGAAATTCCTTGTTTCATGGACAATACATTACGATATTCGACAAAAGAGGTGACTTCGGGCTGCCTTGAAGAAGCCTTTCTTCAGTTTAATACAGTGAAACTTAATTTTGAAAAGTGTACATAAAGATAAAAAAATGCGTTCCAGGACTCAAACTCAATTGAGAGTTCACTTTCTCTGACTTTAATTGAAGCAAAATTATAAATTGTTAATATTTTTATATTAAGCCCTCATGATGAAAAAAGGTCATTTGGTAAGCAATTGTCGAAGTGATGTAAAAGTACGCGGATGAAAAAAAATTCACTTTCTTTGTACGTGGGAAAACAGCACAAGGCAAAAAAAAAACTCACCACCCGACGGCAAAGTGAGGCTACAGTCACAATTATTATGATGTTTGCCGTCTTTTATGGTACGTCTACAGCAAATTTGTATAATAAACGACATTAACACCGTCAAACCGTTTGAACGGTTAGTTACACATCTTTAGGCCACTTGACTGAACAAAAATATATACTGTTGTATATATTGTTGAAATGTGTTCCATCTCTTTTACTAAACTCGTGTTAATTCTAATTCTTCGCTTGTTTGCTCAACTGTTTCACATGGGCGCTAAATTGAAAATATTAGGTCCGTTCCACGAGATTCTGGACTAGTTTGGAGTAGGGTTAGAAGAAAATTATATTTTTAATAAAACTAACCAAAGTAGTTGAACCGCAAAAAACCATCTTGTAATACTAATGTTGGGTGCTTTTCAAATTAAAATTAATTTGACTTATTAGCTTAAGCCTCATAACATTTTATATTAAAACCACATATTTACATCCTTGGAAACAGCTGTAGCTGTTAAAACCGAGTTAAAGGGGAAGTGAAAAACGGTATACATTTTTATTACATTAATGAATTAATAGTATGTATGTATGCTTGCAAGTAAAATGGGACTCGAGGAAGCTAATAAAACTCCAGAACAAAGTTTGCAAGTTCCGGAGAATTCGCAAATCATTGGCAATACCATACATCCATTAAATATGAAGGCGTCCAATGTGGTGGATTCTTGCAATTCGTGGAAGAATCAATTTAAAATTTTTATGAAGGCATCCAATTTGTGTTAGTTTGAATTTTTTTCATTGAACTAAACTGAAAAACTATACATGAAAATTCTTGCAAATATTCATAGGTTGCTTATAATTTTACAAACAACAATTATATACAACTACATTTGTTATAAAACAAAGTGCGGGAGCATATACATACATACATACATACATACATATGTACTTAATATTCATTTCTTAACAACACTCTCCCTGAGTAAAAGATTAAGCTGTTTGTCATGCACCTTTTACAAAGTTAAAAAATACAGCACATCATAAAACAAATTATTCAATTCAAAATTTTTTTCTAAAATATTCAAGTTTCTGAGGAAAAACTGCTTTAGTAAATATGTACGTCTGCCACCATCTCATTTGTGCACAAGTATTCCAAGAGAATTTCCTTCATATCAATCTTCTGACGAATAAATTTGGCTTTGATGTCCACATGCTTTGTTCTTGATGAATAATTATCATTTAGAGCGACTTGCAAAGCACCCATATTGTCACAATATAACACCATACTATTACGACTTTTAGGATCTAGTTCAACTTCAAGACGTTTTAGCCACACCGATTCCTGAATAGCGGCAGTTAGTGACATAAACTCAGCCTCAGTAGAAGATAATGCCACAGTCTTTTGCTTTCTCATTGTCCATGAAACCGCACCACATTCATGCACGAAAACGTACCTTGTTGTAGAATTTCGATCGTCAATATTTCAAGCCCAGTCAGCATCGCAAAAACCTTTCATTTCTGCATCGATTAGCTTTTTGTAGACAATGCCTTTGTTGATTGCACCTTTTAAATATCTCATAACTCGTTTGACTGCATCCCAATGGGCTTTACCAGGATTTGTTCCAAAACGACTTAAGAAATTCACTGCCTAACAAATGTCAGGTCGAGTAATTTGAGTTGCAAACAATAAACACCCAATCGCTTGCATATAGGGAACTCTCGACATTTCTTGCTTTGCATCTTCATCTTGGGGGCACATACTCAAAGATAATTTCTGGTTGTAGTCTATTGGAGTTGAAGTTGGGTTACACTCACTCACACCAAATCTTTCTAAAACATATGAAATATACTGCGACTGATCGATTTTAATTGTATCTCTACTTCTGGTAATTCGCATCCCTAGCACCGAAGAAACGTCTCCCTAATCCTTCATCTTAAAGCTTTTGGCTAATTTGGAATTTACTGAATTAATCTCTGTCATATGGTTTGAAGATATTAAAACGTCGTCGACAGATATGGCCACGAATAACAACTGACCATTACTTATTTTATGATAGACACATTGGTCAGCTTCACCTCTAACAAGACCAATCTTCAACAACTCGTTATTAAGAGTTTCGTTCCATACACGACCGACTGCTTGAAACCATAAAAAGATTTTTTTAACAAACACACCTTTTTTGAACCATCATTAAACATTTCCGGCTGTTCCATGTACATAATCAGTTTCTTTTAGTGTACCATTCAAAAACGCACTTACTGCGTCCATCTGATGAACATACATATCGTATTTAACAGCCAGCGCCAACAAAAATCGAATGGAATCGTATCGAACAACCGGTGAAAAGACTTCATTATAATCGATACCTTCACGCTGTGTGAAACCTTTCGATACCAACCTTGCTTTTCGTAGCACAATATTTATTTATTTATTTTATTTATTTATTTATTTATTTATGTATATCGCTCCATACACAAGACTTTATGTCTTATATTGCAGTGTGGAACTGAGTTTGTACAAATATTGAGAATGTAATAATAATAATTTAAAAGCATACAACACAAATAATAAAATGAAAAATGTATATAAAAAAAAAAAAAAAAAATCTAAAGTCTTATCAAATATGAAACAACATTTCTAGCGAACAATTACTCTGAGAAAAATTTCAAAATTTGATTTTTAAATTGGTGTGCGTTACTTAATACTTGAAGACTATAAGGAATCGAATTCCAGAGTGATACCGCAAATATATAAAAATGCCACTTTGATATTAAGCTGTTATACCCGAATACTCTAATTCTCTTGCCTCTGCAATTTTCCGCAAAAGTAAGTCTATTGTATAGATGCTCAGGCTGACGCGCATGAATTATTTTGTGCATAAAAACCAAGACTCTAAAGTTGAGCAAATCATGAAAAGAAACTCCGTACAATTGTTTTGAAGACATTGATATTTTAGAACGTCTATCCAAGCCATACACATAACGAATAATATTGTTATAGGTGACTGTTAATTTTCTTTTGCTAGCTGAGTCGCAGCTGGCGAAAAGCTCACATCCATATAATAAGGCAGGGATTAAGTAAGCCTTTGCAATGAGAATTCTTCGGAGTACAATATTGAGTAGACCATATAGTTCTAAGCATAGACGAAGAACGACCACAAGTAAAATTAATATGATCTGACCAAGTAAGAGATTTGTTAAAATAAACACCTAAATTTTTAGACTTTGCCACCATTTCAATTTTACGATTATCAATATGTATGTCAGGACTAATTATAAGTTGTGTGAGCCTTTTCTGAATAACGATAAATTTAGACTTATTCGGGTTTAGTGTCAGACCGTTTGCTGAAGCCCATAGATGAATTTTATGTAACTGCTGATTCAGTGAGTTTATGCATTGCGTGACCATATCAGTATTGCACCATGTGTAGAGTTGGACGTCGTCCGCATACATTCTAATATTGCAATCTGTTAATATATCAGGCAGATCATTAGAATACATTGAAAATAATAAAGGTCCAATAATGGAACCCTGCGGAACTCCTCTTGATACCGGGAGAGGTCTGGATTTTCTATTAAGTATTTGAGTGTATTGGAATCTATTGCAAAGATAAGTTGATAACAGCTGCACAGCTGAGGAGGTGAAATTGAAGAAGTTGCGTAACTTATGGCAAATAAGGTTATGATCCACAGTTTCAAAAGCCTTGGAATGGTCTAGTAGAACCAGAAAAGCGATTTCACCGTCGTCGATGTGCGCTCGAATGTCCTCAGAGACATCTAACAATGCTGTCATGCATCCGTGATTTTTCCTAAATCCAGACTGTTTTGCCGTTATCATATTATTCCTATCAAGGTAACGCGTAATTTGCTGATGCACAATTCTTTCAAATACTTTTGAAAGAAATGGTAGTATAGCGATTGGTCTATATTCAGAACCAGTTTTAGGTATAGGTACAATCTTAGCTACTTTCCAATTTGAGGGAAAAATGCTGTAAGTGAGAATTCTATTGAAAATAAAAGTAATTAAAGGTAGCAGCCACGGTAGAAGAACTTTAAGGAACTTTGGATTAATATCATCTGCACCTACAGTCATGCCATGGTCATCTTTTTTTTTTTTGAACACCCATTTGGATTTAACAGTTTTTTCTCCAGGGGGCAATTTCGTGAGAACCCATGTATTATTTGCAATCAATGAATCAATTTCTTCATGCTTGTTGTAGTTATACGTCCACCTGGTATCGAGGTACCTTTCATGCACAGATGTGGTACTACACTACATTTCTGTAAGAGGAGAAATCACTTTGCAAGAATGTGCGCAGGCGAATATTTTATCATTAAGTACTATAAATTATCTTAAAATTAATAAGTTATAGGTTTGGATATAACTGTAGAAATGGGTATTATTTGTAGAATTGGTGCGGTAGAAACAAATGCAGTTTTGGATGAATACATGGATGTTTTTTTCTGGGTTACTGCTGTTGAAGAGGACTTGTGGTTTTAAGCTGAAAGAGAATATTAGACCGGTTGTTGATCGCCCTAGGAGGATACCATTTTGTTTATACATATAACGATTTAAGAACTGAGTTAGATAGGATGACAAGGAACCAACAGAATGGGTAAGTTCAATTGTTCTGGTAAGGAAACCCAATGGAAAACTACGTTTGTATTTCGATCCTAAAAATCTTATTGAAGTTATTCTTCGCCCTCACTTTCATGTCCCTTGTATAGAGGGTTGTAAGGCAGAAATATGTGGGTCGAAGACGCGAATTCTGGTTTTTGCACGATTCCGTTGAGCAATGAATCATCGAGGCTATGCACATTTATTACTCCATTTGGGCGATATAGATTCCTCAGATTACCGTTTGGCATAAAAGTGCCACCAGAAATGTATGTTCTTTGGAGTAGCATAGCAATATTTTAGTCAAAGTTCTTAATAGAGCTAGAAGTGTCGGCCTGAAATTCAACAAATCAAAGTCAAAATTAGGTGTGAAGAGAATTAAGTTCACTGGACATGTTTTTGATGAGAGGGGCGTTAGCATCTATAATGTGATTACCAGTACCAAAAAATGCCAAAGAGCTGCAAAGATTTACAATCTATCTGAAAGGAATCAGCACTTAAGGGATTTACTGAAAACGGATGTACCCTGGTACTGGGAGTCGGCTCAGCAAGAGGAGTTTGAAAATTTAAAGCGAGAAACAACCAAGGCCTCCTTAAGGTTAAATTATTCTTGACTTTGCCATAAGGCCCTACCATAACCATAGCCATAAACAGTTGTTTATGTTTTATTTTTATAATTTCAACAGTGCAGTAGTAGTAACACAACAAATGTATGTATATATTTTGCAATCAGCTGTTTATGGTTATGGCAGAAAACCAAAATTCAATTGGTATCTATGGTTATGGTTATGGCTATGGCATTATGTTAAGTCAGCACTGTTCATTTACAGTGCTGCCCATAAAGTTGGTTCGACCAGCTGTTTTATATGGTTATGGTTAAGTCGGGACTAATTTAACCTTTACTTACCTATTTTGATAAAAGTAAGGAATTAGTTTTATCTGTAGATACTTGAGACTACAAACGTGTGATATTGATGTCAGACATAAATATGAAAAATATATTTTCATAGCTGATACTCTATCACGTGCACCAATGCCAAGCGACGACATTAAACTTCATTGCAATTTGATAATGTTGCATCTTTCTGAGTCTGACCATGATCTGGAGGAAATTAAGATAAGAACTCCCTTTTGCACAAAAATCACAGAATATATTAAAAGTGGATGGTCAAAGAGCAAAATGCTAGTCAATCCCGAAATCATGCCTTATTACAAAGTCAAAGACGACATTAATATAATTAATGGGTTAATACTTAAAAACAATCAAATTATTATACCGGAAGTTCTGCGTAAGAAAATGTTGAAAAACTTACACGAAGGTCGCTTTGAAATTAATAGATGTCAAAGCTTGGATCGTAGTATATTTTATTGGCCAAATATGAACAAAGACATCTTTAACTTGGTATCAAGTTGTGAAATTTGCATGAAGCATCGCAATTCTAATCCCAAAATGAAGCTTATGTCAAATGAGATAATAATTTTACCCTGGTTCAAAGTTGGTTCAGATTTATTTGAATACCGAAAACATCAATGTTTGTTAGTAGTGGAATATTACTCGAAATAAATTGAAGTTCATTTGCTGCCTGACGGGTACACAAGCTCGGAAGTCGTGATTAAAATGAAGTCTATTTTTGCCAGAAATGGGATTCCGTAGCAAATGATTTCTGACATCGGACTGCCATACAATTCAAAGGCTTTCAAAAATGTCTGGGATGAATGACAACTTCAAGTCCATATATGTATACCAAGGTCGAACGGGTTGGCAGAGCGTTCTGTGCAAATTATAAAGTGAATGCTGACGAATTGTTCGAAGGATAGAATTGATTCATATATATGTAGCTGTTGCGGAACCTTCCCATGAATACAACACTTATTTATTATTTTCTAATTTTCTTTTACCGCAACATTCTGTCTCATACTCATACACAGTCTTTTCTAGAACTCTAACGAATAACATAGAGATAGTTAAAAATCTACAGTCCACTCATAAACATAAAAAAGCTATGAATTAAATATACCTATTAAAACAAAACTTTATAGTGTTTAATTCCGAATCAATAGCTCTGTTGCATTCTATAAATTCAGAGAAGGAAAGTATGCCCAGGCGAGCACAATTGCTTTTGTCTAGGTAATTACGAACAAAACTTCCACCCATCGCTGCTACTTATATACCCGACACAGGGGAATAGGAAAAATAATAGAAAACTTCTTGAGAAGAAGAAGTCGACATGCAAAAAAAAACTGCAATAAAGCTGTTGATTTGAACCCATTAATTCCCGGTGAAAATATCATTTTCAAGAGAACTCCTACTTTTGTTTTTCCCAGAGAGGTTGGCTGAAGAATGTGATGAACCTCGGTCATTTATAGTGTCTGATATTGAGAGATCGATGTATCGTAGGAATAGAGAGAATATTCACAAGATTCCAGCGACTATGAACGGTATGGGGACTGAGAAAATAACGAAGGGTGTTATTGGCTATAGTGGCCACAAAGTACACAGAGGTGAAAGGCGACCAAAACGAAATAGCAAGTCAGCGCAAAACTCTGTACCTCTCGTTTTCACCATGATACAACTAACAAGGTAGCCTTTTCGCTACAATAAGAACAACTTCAATAAAAACAACATGCATTTTGTTTTTGTACAACTTATGCAAACTGTCAAAAAGACGCCACTTCTACATTTACAGAAGAGAGATGCACTGAACTTACGCGGATTAGCTATCTCGTTTTGGCTGCCTTTCATCTCTGCAATCTCTTGACAACCTAAAGTAGTCAGTTGATTAACGGTTTAGTTGACGAGGCTACCTGTTAATTGTATCATGGTTTTCACAATCCCCCAAGAAGTCACTGCAAAACAAAAAACGTTTTTCACAGTTCTGTTTTGTTATGCTTTGTGTTTATATTGTGTATGCGGTTAAAAAGGTGGTGGTTTTTATATCTACCCTTTGCCAAAAGGGTATACATATATAGATTTGTCACAAAAGACCAGATTTCGGGCACCGATTGTGTAGCCACCAAACACTTTATTGACTTTAATCTTACTCATTTTATAAATGTCCCCTCTGCTTTGTGATTGGAAATAAGCACAATCGGGTTTATAATTATAAATCGTAGTCACCATTGGTTACTACGATTTGTATTTTTGAAAGTATCAAAAAGTAAAAGCTTTTTGAATATTCAAATGTAAACTTAATTGTTTATTTGCTTTAAGAGCCAGTAGAAATGTATTAATTTAGGTCCAAAAATTAACCTTTTCAATTGGCTCTTAAAGCAAATAAATAATTAAGTTCATATTTGAATTTATAAAATTTTTAAGAAGTACATATGTACATTAAATTGTTTTATGTAATATAAAATTTTATAGTATTCATTGTTTATAATTTGCTAAACAATATTTATGGTTTATTTTGTAATTTAAAGGACAGTGTTTTTATTGTACATCAATTTCCAAACACTCAAATACTATTATCAAATCCTACGTCAAAGAGGATTTTTAGTTGACCATTTTTCACCAGTCTTTTACTTTTAATTTAAATTATTACATTTGTGCTGTTTCGGTGGTTCGGTTGGTCATACAAACGTGTTATTTTTTGTTTTATTTGCATTTGTTTTTCGTATAGAATGCATAGGCTATATATAGCCTATCTCTTTACTCAAACTGTCTAGCAGTTGATTTGAGCCATTTTCAAATGTCACTTTTTTCATCTCTGTGTTTATAGCATATGTGATGATACATACACATACAACCCTGCCAGCAAACTGGTAGTCGACTACTAAAATAATTAACTTTACGACAACTTTTATGGACTAGCTTCAAATTAGCTACAATACAATCGAAACGTAGTGCAAAATTCAAATACTAACATACACACATACACGGTAAATAACTCTTGAATTAAATTGCCTATTGTCGCATTCGTTTTAAATGTTGCGATGGCTGAGTGGGTTAAGTTGGCTGCTCACCAGTATTGAGGCTTAGTGGTTCGAATCCCAGCAGAGGCTAACAAAAAAGAAAAATAGGATGAAATTTAATTTAATAAAATATAATTTACCACCGAGAAATGTAAAATCAGCCTTGATTTGTACATTTTTTTCTGTGGCTACTGACTTTAAAGTAGCTAACTTTAAGTTAGTTGAAAAGTAATGCAGCGTCGGACAATTGACTACCTCCTAGGACATCGTAATGTTAAAATAGTCAGTCATCTCCATTGAAAATAATCCAAGTGTCAACCACCGCCAGTTGTAAAAAAGTTAGCTTATAATTCATTACTAGTTAACTGAGTTGCCGGCAGGGAAGTGAATTTCACTTGCGAAAATATATACCTACATATGTACACATACATATCCGTATGTACCTATTTTTATTTTTGAAAACAAATGAGAAAAGCTCAAATAAATTTATAAGTCTGGTACATTAAAGGCTGTGTCTCATAATAAAGTGTGGATTTCAATCAGAAGGCTATATCCCTACAAGAAACACACATACAATAATGTTACATTCAATTTTTGATACCGGTACTGCCATTGTTTAACTTTTTTGGTAAAATTTGAAGGATTGTTTTGTAATGCATGTTTTAGATTTATATATAGTAATTTTCGATCATCTTTGTTCAATTTTTATTTCTATTGAAGTTTTATTAAGAGATATTGATTATGTTTTCATAAATTATACAGCCTTACTATGAATTCCGAGTGAACATCACTCGTATTGGAAAATCTCCGTCACGAATTCGTACAAAAAGGTATTATGAATTCCGACGGATTCGAAGTTAATGTTGCCATCCTCTTGACCTAATTTCGAATTAATACAACCAACTTTTTAAATGAAAAGCAGATGTGTTTTGTTTACATTCTAAGGACTGTAAAGAATATTTTTCAAAAAATAAAAAGGATATTGCATTAAATGTTTCACTCTAGTAGAACTTTTGTGTGCAAACGTTTTAAATTAAAAATATAAGTGAAGTGAGCAAAAGAATGTAGCAATAATATTGCACTGTCCACTTGGGCATACTTCTCGGCCTTGGCTATGCTTCCCTCTATCCAACAGGTATCATTGTTGCATACATACTTTACTTTACATTCATTCATACATACATAAATATATATTGTCTCGTCTAGACAGAGTTTGTAACGTATACGCTTATTTATATACATGTACGGGTTTTTCTTTGTTGTATTTCTGTTTGCTATTGCTTTGTATACTCATCATAAACTTTATATACGTTCACACGTAGATATGTACATATATACACGCTACCATTGTCATATTTCTCTTTTGAACAAACAACGTAACATACATTTCTTTATTTATATACACACATATTTTTTGGTTTGGCACTGGCTCATTTTCAGTTTGTACATACACTTTTACGTCTCTCTCTCTCACTGATATTGTTTAAGTATTAGTAAGTATTAAGTATTTTCTATCATCTACTTTTGGTGGTGGTTTTTTTTAGCTTTGGTCATTGTGAAATAAAAAGCAAAGCGACAGTTGAGTTGCGATCATAAACGAATTAAGTTGTGTTTTATTCTTATAGTTCACAGTCTCAGAAGTGGGATTTGTAACCAATCTGTTTTTTTTATATTAAACAAGAAAAAAAAACTCAATGTGAATAGCGCAAAAACTGAAAAAAACCCAAATTGACAATCAATTTGAAAAAAAAGTAGTTACAACAAGTCTTATAAGACGAGAAATCTTGAGTTTTGAACAAATAGAAAAAAAGAAAGTTCGTGCAAAATTTTGTACAAATTGTACCCAGTCTGTTACTGGAATTAAAAAGCAAGATTAATATTAAAAAGAAAATAAATAAAAGAACATACAGAAAAGAAGCAAAGGAGGTTGAAAAAAAAAAGATCGGGGTTTGAACAGAAAGAAATATTTAAAGAAACGTTTGTGAAAACTAAAATAAAACAAACAGTGCTTTTGCGGAAATTTGCATAATTATTTAAATAATTAAAGAACAAAAATAAAAACTTCTACAAAAGAACAGAACTCAAAATAAACGTATGGTGATTGAAAAGTTAAAAAGAATTTCGCAAAAGAATACAGTAATATACAGTGGAAGCTTATGAGTTTTTTTTCTAGAAAAAGAAAAAAGGAATTACATTCGTGGTTTTTGTGAAACGCGAACGAACGTTGTTGCTTTCTACACATAGATAAAAAAAAAAGAAGTTTTTTTTTTCATAAACTACGACGGTTAGAGCAAACGGGTTTTGAGTAGAAAACCTACAGAAACAAGCATTGTGTGTGTGTTTGAACAGTGATTTTTTTTATAAGCTGTTGTGCAGTGGCAGAATCAAAAACAAACTAAAACAGAAAGAACACTATAGAAAAGAGCTTTTGTGAAAAATAAAAAGGCGAAATAAAGTACAGTTACAACGCTAAAGAAAAAGAAAGAAATTACATACAAACCGCAAAAGAAGAATAGTTTATTTTCGCTGAGTACAGACGTACAGTTTATTTTATTGAGTGTGCGTACGTTAATACGAGAAAAAAATATATTAACGATTTTTTTTTTGTGTATATACGATGGATGATGCTAATTTGGGCAAATACACAGCAGCTCAGTTGCGTAGCTGGCTACGGGGACTTAATATGCCAACCACTGGCACGAAGAATACGCTAGTCCTTCGTTTGAGTGAAGTTCCGGATAACCAAAGAGGGGTGTGCCCACCTGACAACAGTGGTTTTGCTTCAGAAACAGAGGCGGTAGACGATAGGAGTGAGTATACTGTAGGGGAGGACAATGAAACACCAGAGTATGGCAGAAAAGACAATTTATGTTCAAAAAGGGAAAATGAACTATTAAAAAGAGAACTACAAATTGCAAAACGCGAGAAAGAGTTGCTAAGGCAAGAAAATGAATTCTATAAAAGAATCATGGAATTTAAAGCGGCAAATGCCAACGGTGTCTCATGCAATGACGGTGAACGTGTAGACGAATACAACGTAGAGAATAGTGGTGGTGGTAGCAGTCAGTCTAATGAAAACAACGCAAACAACAAGAACAACGATGGTGATGCAAACAAAAAAAGCAAAGGTGTTGGCACTAGTGGAAACTGTGGTGAGGCGAATGAAAGCGAAGATGGCGGTACGAATGACAGTTGCGGAGGCGGCGCAGTACGCAAACAAAATTTTTGTGGTGCAAATGATCGTGGAGAGGAAAGTGGCGGTACAAATGATTGTGTTGGTGGAAGTGCAAATGATCGTGGAGGAGTTAGCGCAAAAGATTGTGGCGGTAGTTGTGGTGTAGTTGAAACGCGGGGTAATGTGGTCGAAATGCCATTCGGTCTTCTGAAAGAATTGTTGCCGGAGTATGATGGCACAATTGCTCCGTCAGTTTTTGTAGCGCAGGTCAAAAATATTCGTGCTCTTTATTCGGTGGACTCTGCAACAATTAAGGCCTTGCTAATGTCGAAAGCGAAGGGAAAAGTCCAAAACTGGCTCTGTTCAAAGTCAAATTTTGTGCACGATGATCTGGAACTATTGCTCGACGAAATGGTGAACCTTTTTGGGGAAAAGCAGAACAAACTTCATTTGCGGCGCAAGTTTGAGTCCAAGAAGTGGCGGTATGACGAAGATTTCCAGACTTATTTTAACAGCAAACTTTCGTTAGCAGAACAACTTGGTATTGCTGAAGACGAATTAATTGATTATATCATCGATGGCATCCCAGACCATAATTTGAAGTTACACGCTCAGCTGCAGTGTTTCGCTAACAGGTCTCAACTTTTAAATGCTTTTTCGAAGATTAACCTCAAGAGCCAGTCGAATTACCAGAATATAAGACAGGAGTCCGGTGTGCGCTGCTACAATTGCAACTGCTTGGGACACTACGCAAAGGATTGCCAAAAACCAAAGAGGGAAGCAGGTGCTTGTTACGGCTGCGGTAGTTTAGGTCACCTAGTGGCTGTCTGTCCGGAACGAAAGGTTGGCGGGCCGAAGGTACAGCATGAGTTTGTAAGGTATATTAATTGTAGTTTTGATAATAATTTCCAAAATTCTTTTTATGTAGAATGCCTGATGGATACGGGGAGCCCCTCGTGTTTCGTGAGAAGGTCTCTGGTGGTTGGGAAAGTCCCATTAAACCATATAATCGAGAAAAATTTCTTATTTTATTGTTTGAACAGAACTGAATTTAAAACTGTCGGAAAACTTTTATTTTATATTAATTTTGAAAATAAAATTGTCGAGATTGAAGCATTTGTTGTTGAAGACTCCTCAATGTCAGTTGATTGTGTTCTAGGGAGGGATTTCCTTGGCAAGGTTGGGCTAGTGTTGAGGGTAGGTGATTTTTTGGGTTGGAGCGGGGAGTCCGGGTGTCCTCTGGAGGACGAGTTTTTAGAATCGATTATGTCTATTGATGTTGAGCCATCGCCTGGCTTGGATCTCATGGTGGGTGATAATATTGACTGGCGTGATAGGAGGAAGTTAGAGCGGATTTTTTTGGAGACCTATGTCCGTCCGGAGAGGCCCGTTACTCCGATGACAAGGTGCGAGATGAGACTTAGTTTGGAGAAGCCAAAACCGTTTGGTTGTACGCCCAGGAGATTGTCATACAGCGAAAAGGAAAAATTACAGTTGATCTTGGATGAGTACTTGCGGAAGGGATATATAAGGCCAAGTGAGTCGGAATTTTCCTCTCCGATAGTACTAGTGAAAAAGAAAACAGGGGAGCTTCGCATGTGCGTTGATTACAGGACTCTGAATAAAATGACCTTGAGGGACAATTATCCCATCCCGTTGATTGATGAGCTGTTAGATAGATTGTCAGGTAAACGTTACTTTACAAAATTGGACCTGCGAAATGGGTTTTATCACGTGTTTGTGGAAGAGGATTCGGTGAAATATACATCTTTTGTTACTCCTCTGGGACAGTTTGAGTTCCTGAGGATGCCATTCGGTTTGAAGAATGCACCATCTATTTTTCAAAGGTTCGTAAATAAGGTATTCGCGGACATGGTGAGGGATGGGAGGCTGATAGTTTACCTGGACGACATAATGATAGCTACTGAGGGTATAGGGGAACATTTTCGGATTCTTGAGGACGTACTGCGTAGATTGGTGGAGAATAAACTCGAGCTACGGTTGGACAAATGTGAATTTTTGAAGAACAATGTGAGGTACTTGGGATACGAAATAAGTGGCAGTGGTATCAAGGCGGACGGACTAGGACTGAGGGCCGTAAAGGATTTTCCTGTGCCCACTAATGTGCACTCAGTGCGTAGTTTTCTAGGCCTCACCTCGTATTTTCGTAGGTTCGTAAAGGATTTTTCTATCATTGCTAGACCGTTGACGGATTTGACGAAAAAGGACAGGGTTTTTGTCTTCGGACCGGAGGAATTAGGAGCATTCGAGACATTGAAGGAGAAACTCATACAGTCCCCGATATTGGCTCTATTTGACCCTGGGCACGATACGGAGTTACACTGCGATGCTAGCAGTGTAGGGTTTGGGGCTATATTGCTACAGAAAAAGGAGGACGATAAATTACACCCAATTTTCTATTATTCTAAGAGAACGACCGAGGCAGAGTCGAAATACCACAGCTTTGAGCTGGAGACTTTAGCTATTCTGTACGCACTAAGACGTTTCAGACCCTATTTGCATGGCAGAACATTTAAGGTAGTCACCGATTGCAATTCACTTGCAATGACTCTCAATCGTAGGGAGATGAATCCGAGGATAGCTAGGTGGGCATTGGAGTTTCAGGACTACGACTACGTCCTTGAACATAGAACAGGGACTCGCATGCAACACGTCGACGCGTTGAGTAGGAGTTTATGCGTGATGGCAATAGAGAGCAACAGTTTTGAGGAGAATTTGGTCATATGTCAGAATAAGGACCCAAAGTTGATGAGTTTGAAGGGGGAGCTCCAGAAGGGACAGAGTAAGAGTTTCGAGATGAGGAATGGGATATTATATAGGAAAACTAATAAAGACGATGTTGTGTTATTTTGCGTACCCGAGGCGATGGAGGATCATGTGTTATATAGGTACCATGACGAGGTAGGGCATGTGGGGGTCGACAAGATGATGGAACTGATATCGGGTAGTTACTGGTTCCCCCAGCTGCGTAGGAAGGCTTCCGAGCACGTCCAGAATTGCTTGAAGTGTATTGCTTATTCTGATAAGCATGGCAAGGCGGAAGGATTTTTGAATAGTATTCCGAAATCTACTTCTCCTTTCGATGTTATACACATTGACCATTACGGTCCTGTTGATAATGGTAGGGCTGTGAAGCACATATTAGTAGTGATTGACGCTAGCACCAAGTTCGTGAGGCTTTTCCCTACGAAAACTACTAAGACGAGGGAGGTTATAGGACACCTAAGGAGTTATTTCGGCGCCTACAGTCGCCCTAGGCTTATAGTAAGTGACAGGGGTACAGCGTTCACATCTGCGGAGTTTGGGGATTTCATGAGGGAACAAGGTATACAACACGTGCAGGTAGCGACTGGCTCGCCACAGGCAAACGGGCAGGTGGAAAGAGTCAATAGGAGTATTGGTCCAATGATAGCGAAACTGGTCCGCCCTGAGGACGGTGTGTATTGGGACCACATCTTGGGGAGGGTTGAGCATGCTTTGAATAACACGGTTCATAGAGCGACTGGTCAGCACCCCAGTGTCATGTTGTTTGGGTTGGGTCAGAGGGGCCACGTGGAGGACTCTCTAAGGGAGTTCTTGGGGACGGGCTCCCAGAAGGACGGGAGATGTAACCTTAGCGAGATTAGAGAACAGGCTTCGAAAAGGCAGGAGACTCTACAGGATTACAATAAACGGCACTTTGATAAACGGAGGAGACGAGGTACACAATATTCGGCAGGTGACTACGTCATGGTAAGGAATTTCGATTCGCATACGGGAGTGTCGAGGAAGTTGATCCCCAAGTTTAAGGGGCCATATAGGGTGGCAAAAGTTTTGAGGAATGATAGGTATCTTTTAGAGGACGTTGAGGGTTTTCAACAGGCAAGAAACCCCTATAAAGGCGTTTGGGCGGTCGGAAATATTCGTCCGTGGTTTAAAGGGAGGGACCGTGTTGACCCACCAGGAGATCAGGTGATCTCATTTGTCAGGATGGCCGAATTGTAGCAATAATATTGCACTGTCCACTTGGGCATACTTCTCGGCCTTGGCTATGCTTCCCTCTATCCAACAGGTATCATTGTTGCATACATACTTTACTTTACATTCATTCATACATACATAAATATATATTGTCTCGTCTAGACAGAGTTTGTAACGTATACGCTTATTTATATACATGTACGGGTTTTTCTTTGTTGTATTTCTGTTTGCTATTGCTTTGTATACTCATCATAAACTTTATATACGTTCACACGTAGATATGTACATATATACACGCTACCATTGTCATATTTCTCTTTTGAACAAACAACGTAACATACATTTCTTTATTTATATACACACATATTTTTTGGTTTGGCACTGGCTCATTTTCAGTTTGTACATACACTTTTACGTCTCTCTCTCTCACTGATATTGTTTAAGTATTAGTAAGTATTAAGTATTTTCTATCATCTACTTTTGGTGGTGGTTTTTTTTAGCTTTGGTCATTGTGAAATAAAAAGCAAAGCGACAGTTGAGTTGCGATCATAAACGAATTAAGTTGTGTTTTATTCTTATAGTTCACAAGAAGCACTAGAAATTTATTATCAAAAGAGAAATAAATATATTAATTGAATGTAAAAAATATAAAAAATTGTTTTTTGGCGAAGTTAATGAAAAAACAACATTAGAACATGTGCCAATTGTCAGTGAAGAAAATCTTACTTTGCTTTGCGTTACAGTTCTTTTCTAAAAACCATTCTATTATAAATGGCATAATAATTAGCCAAAGCTACAATTACTCTAAGAATTGACCAAAATTTACTTTTATCCTAAATATATACAGGATCCTTTCTTATAGAGCCTACATACTCATTGCATATAGCCATATAATGAAATATGACTGCATTCTTTTAAATATCTTTTTTAATAATGTTTAATTTGAATGTCGCTTTAAACAACTGAGGTTGTGAATCTGCGTCGTCAGCATTTGACCATTTTCGCAATGGATTATTTTTAATTTTAATTTTAGCTTATTAGAAAAGACTTTTGTATTACCAGCTGAGCAAATAAAAACTACTCAACAGGTAAGAACTTGTTTTAATTTAATTATATATTTTATGGGCAGGAAAGAATGTGGAAATCAAGGTATCTGAATATCAGGTAGCCTTACAAGCCCAGCTGACTACTGCTCCTAGGCTGAAGAACTGTCAAAATACGCAACACTAACACACAAACGTGAACGAATGAGGGACAGATAATGAAGATTTCTAGCGACAAAACACATGAAGTGCTTGTTGGTGTTGTATTTGTTGTAGTTATGCGACTACCTGATATCGAGGTACCTTGCTGATATCAGTGTGCCTTGGTGGAAATTACAGACGGAATCAAAAACTTATACAGTAGTTTTCCGGTTTAACGAACGTACTTGTTGCCAGGCCGGTTCGTTAAAGTGAATTGTTCGTTATATCCAGTACTAACTTGAATTGGAAAAATGTCCTCTATTTATTCAAAACTAAGACTATATGTACATAGTGTTTTTAAAATTTTATTAAAACAACACAACATATTTCATTAAAATAAAGGTAAAACTAAAACTAACAAAAAAACTGCATTGTAAAAATAATTTATTTAAAAAATTGGTTAAGCACGGTCTGTTTTTTGAAACTGATATTTTTCTTTTAATGGCTTCCTCTTGAAGCTCTCTCAAAAGCATTCAATTTTAGCTACTAATATTGTTTTGTTGAGCACATTTAATGCAGGTTTCGAAATTTTTAATCGCATCTTCGTGTTTTATTTTGGGTTCCAAAATTTCAGTTTCATCAATTTCTTCTTCACTTTCGTTTTCGTCATTTTCGGATAAAGGGATATTTTCAAAACAAAACCATTGTACATTTTTGTTTACATTCCTTCTTAATAATTTTTTAGTAGCAATTATGTTTTTATATGATTTGATGTTTGTTCGTTATACTGAATACAAACAAGTTTTGTTTCGTTAGTTATACCTATAAGGAATTCAATAGAAAAAATGTTGGTGTTCCTTAAATGTGATGTTCACTAAATCGATTGTTCGTTAAACCGGAAAACTACTGTACATGATCTTAACACTATTGTGTAGGGTATAAAACGAGGAAAAATGTCATAGTGGTAGTTTGATGCAAATGCCAACAGGGTGTATAGTCGAAATACGAAGTGCGTACTTGTAATTTAAATGGTACGCAACCCTTACCACATGAATTATTTATTTATAGTTTTGTATAATGTGTAATGTTTGAATAAAACGTTTCATTAATATTAAATATGTATAATGTTAAGTTTAAATACAAATGCTGCTGGAGAATGAAATTCTCATCTGGAATGGGGTTAAAATTGTAGACACTAAATTTTGTTTCAATAATTGGATCTGCGATAGCTGTTGCGCATCTGATTTGCCAAGCAACATGCAAATATAAATGCCACCAACTGAAAACATAAAAATGTTTTCTATTATTTTCGATTTCTGTAACAGAGTACCATTTTATTACCTCCACACCAGCAACTCCTAAGCCCGCATAACGGACTATGTCGATATTTTTCTCCCAAAACTTTTCAAAAGCGCGAGAGCAACCGGGTCGGAGAGATGCATCGATGAGCGTACAGCTTTTGGCGTCGACTCCACAGCAAGACAGAGGCACGCTTCCATTGATATAGTCGATGACACCGTTCCTTCCGCAGCAATTAAACTGGAAAAAAGGTTTTGTAAATATGATATATATGTACATACATATGTTAGCTATTGGAAAGTGATCTATGTGCATTTGCCTTTATCACGGCTATATGTATATGGTCCAATGTCGGAAGTTTTTATTTCTTACCGTCAACTGATCGTATTGTTCTCGTGTGAGAACAATTAAAATGTTCAAACTTGGGTAATTAAAATTTTAATGTCCTAATTTGTTTTAATTGATTGGCAGTGTGTGTGTGTGTGAAATCTATGTGTACTCTTTCACATACACATTTTGAGAATCGTCGGGGGAAAATCTATAATTTTAACTCAATATACAGCATACATGCAGTGCAAACCAAAAACCGAAATCAAATCCTTAGTTAAACCTACAAATATTGTTTTTTCAAAATCTATGTAACCTTTTTGTTTACGAATACAAATTAACACCTTGAATGAATAAATGAAATGTTAGAAGGTAAACTGCGATATACATACATACATATGTATATGTATGTATATCTGATGTATGTAAGGAGTTTTCTCGCTGTATGTAAGGTATGTAAGGAGTTTTCTCGTAACTCTCCAGTTCTCAAACGGTGAAACACTTTATGGATAAGTTTACATTTCAAATGAAAATAGTTCGAAAAACAGTCGTACTGAAAATTAAAATGCATCGCAGATAAAAGTAAAGCTTAGTGCCAGCTAAAAAATTTTAAATGCTGACAATCTGCGAGTGGTAATCGACTTTTTAGGCAATGAGCAGGTACCAAAAGGAAGGCAAATCCGCGTAATTGTCTGTTGTTAGCTCAATATTATAATCTTTAATTTATCAAAAAACGCCTCTAAATTGCCCATTTCCCATTTTTCAAAGAATTGATCATGAGAACTTTTTTCGTTTTTTGTGTGTGAAATTGCATGATTGAAAAAAGCTCGTGCGTGAACATCTCTAGAAATATTATTGTTAAGTTTATTAAAAATAAAATGTTCTATATAATTTAATAGCGTATGTTCCATTTCGCTGAAAACCAACATAGACTGGTTAATTTGTTAGAAAAGTGCCAAATTTGAAAATGTCAAAATAAGCAGATGTCGCACCAATCTGCTTGCAGAACCTGTAGCGGACAGGGGTTGTATCACATTTGCTCTTTTATATACGAGTACGGGATATCACATAGGGAAAATTGTACGAAGAAAAATTTTTTAACGTAGGGAAAATTCAGAAATTTTTTCTCATAGTGTGGGTAGTTTACAAAATTTCACCTGGCTTCAATACTAATTTTAGCTCTATCTATAAATCTCCAGGTGCGCATGTAAATTGCTTAGGGAGCTGTTCGCGCATCTGCATAGCTTTTTAATATGAAATTACCCATTACAAATATGTATGTAATGACATCTTGTGTGAAACAATGCGGTTTATTCAAATCTAAAGAGAAGAGCTGTTCAATGATATATAAAATATATGTATATCATTGAACTCTTAATTACGTATGTATGTACATGCTCGAATAAACTCAAGAGCCTCGGCAAACATAGTTCTATGTAGCGTTATTACTTACAGTCAATTGTAAAGTATCCATTACTTTTTGGTCGACATTTCTTTGATCCCATATTTTTGTAATTACGTTGTCCATAGACTTTAAAAATTCATCCCGCTGCACCCACACGAAAATGATCACGGCTAGTTGACAAATAAATAAAAGCAGCATGATGACAGAATACTAAAAATAAAAGCAATTTAGTATTGTAAAAAATTGTTTTATTACGACTTTACTTACGGTCATGGTACAGCATGAGTTCTCTCTGATGGCACCGCAACAACCCAAAAAGGCAATCACAAAAATTACACATCCTAATACCAAAATAGCGATTGGTACACTATTCGCTTCAATACCTTCCGGTATATTTGATATACTTCCAATATTTGAAATCATAATCGATCCAAATATGATAAGTAAAATGCCACATACCTGCAATATTTAAAAATGTATTTAGTCGTTTTTGAATTTATTTTGCATTTGTTCCATTAAAGTAAAAACTAGAGAGTCTTCAAAAATTATTTTAATAGTTATATGCTATAAGGGCCTTTCTAACTGTTTTCTACCTTCTTATACCGACATTTCGTTGGTGCTACTCAATTCGTTAGCAGAGTTGAAAAAAACTTAAAAGAATTACATTAATGTATTATCTAAAGTTGTAAAAAAAAAAAAAAACTTAAAAGAATGTTTGAAACTTTACTACTTATTTTATTATTCTCAAATTTCAAACTTTCAAACAAACATTTAATACAGAAATGAAATGAAATGTCGGCATTTAGGCGTCTGAAAAAAAAAACAGAAAACAATTAAAACGTTCTATTTAGACCTTAAATAATAAATTGAATAATTTTTGTTTAAGGTACATGTCTTATCTATAGCATTTCATGAGTGCGCACATATCAGACTCGTTCAACAATGCAATATATGGAGCTAAAATTTTTCAAATTACTCGGTCCCTAATTTACTCTCTCAAACGTTCTCTTTAGCACAGTGACCTCTCATCGTTCTCATAAGGGGGATGCAACACGAAAATTTTCCTAAAACTAATCTTCCACTTCCCATACCAGTCCCATGGGGTTTCTGGGGGAGCAAAATGTTAGTTGTTCTTTTTCGACATTTATTCTATTTATTTAAATAGACGAAAAAGGAGAGAATTTAAGAATAGAGCAACTAACGTTTGCGGCTGCATATTTCTCTTCTCCAAGCGATTTTGCTTTCTTCTTTCGCACCAATTTAGATAGATGGTAGCGTCAATGTGAAGAAATGGCAAAGAAGAAGAACTAATGACTCTTCCAGAGGCACCACGCGATTAATTAAGAAAGTGGAGCAATAGTTTTTGGAACATTTTCGTATGGGAGCCCTCGCATAAGACTACCCATTAGTTTGGGTTGGAGAAAATGTCTGAGAGAATAAATTAGGCAGTGAGTGATACTCTTTTCATTTATATACATACATTTACAATAATTATTTGCAGTAATGTAGTAACATAATATAACTTCACACCCAAGTCGCTTTGCAGAGGCTAAGTACAACATTTTAGCGTAGTCTTGATACAGATTTACCATCGGAAACCGTTCGATGAATCCATTCAAATAACTACTTAAATAACTATTAAATTTTAACTTTTTGATATTTTTAGTATTTGTTGTTGTAGAGACCCGCCAACTGCACACGCTGTGAACTATCCTTCATAGTTCAGAAATTATATGTACATATAAGAGCACCCGTCAGCTCTTAACTTTATGTTGTTTTCGGACTGTTTGCTGTAGAACTTATGTTACCACATATGCTGTTCAAACTTCAAGTCGCTATTTCCTGTGATTCCAAAGTTACAAAGTTAGCTAATTTTCACAGTTTCTTGAATGGAGTCACCCTTTAGTTAGTTTTTGTTGTAATCGCCGGGTAACCACATGTCGTGTGAAAATTTCAGCTCTCTAACTGTTACTGTTTGAGGGATTGGGGCCTGTGGCGGAGGGACGCATGGACAGCGAAGTTTCACTGACTACGGGAGCACCCCTAGTTTTTGACTTTTTGGTATTTGTTGCGTTAGAGCCTACGAAACCACATGTTCTGTGAAAATTTTCAGCTCTCTAACTCTTAACGTTTGGGAGAATGGGTATACTTTTGTAAACAACTTCGAAAAAGCAACTTTTAAAAAAATTAGCAAATCGGACCGACTTGTCAAAAAGTCTTTCACATATACTATATACTACATACACACTTTTATTTAGTTCAGACTATCACACTTTTTGGACACACATGTCATTTTTAACAGAACGTACGATTCAGTAGGATAGTGAATCACGGCCTTTATATACATAGGTACATATGTATATTTTTACAGCTTTGCAATGAAATCTCATTTGCATTTTATTTAGCTGATCGAATCAGAAAGAAATTCTTTGAGTTATTTTAAAAATAATTTGAATAGCTCCAGCAAATTGTAAAAGCTTAATCATTTAATCGAGATGATTGAAACCGCAATGAATAGAACAAACTAAAGAATAGAACAAACTAAAGTTATTAGATACTATATTTGTTCCTGCTTTCTGGGTAAATAGATTTTAAACGAATAATATGAGCCGGAGTTAGTCATCATGCTTTTGAAACAAAACAAAAAAAAGCTTGATGACAAATTTTTTTTACATTTTCATATTTTTATTTGTTTAACAATTAGCCAACCGAGTGATAGATAAGATAAATTACAGTATTCAGTTGAGAGAAAAGAGAGCTATTGTAGTGTAGATATGTACATATATGTAGTTGAGCTTCGTTATTACGAACTTCAATATAACCAAAAACTCGGCGTGTTTTCTTGAGTCCCTTAAGAAATTAGAATAAGGCCAAAATGCCAAGGTCGGGTTATAATGAAGACTAAATACCTATATTTCCAAATGCATTAGTGCAGCGAAGGAAGAGGCAAAATGGTAAACTTCCGTTATTTACCTTTTGAAAAGTAAGTTTTTATGACAGTGCTGCCATCTAAAACAGAGTTTAAGTAAAGCAAACTGTAGTTATAATGATTTTTTTCGTATGTATTTTCACGAACTATTTTCAGTGCCTATTTTTAGGGTCGTCATGTCGAAGTTTCACTGTATTTGTATTGTTTTTGTTATTTGATATGAAAACCGATAAGAATTTAGTGAATCAGAATTCGAACAGAATTACAAAAAATTCATTAATAGATACATGCGCACATACAGATTTTCAATAATTAAACCTTAAATTCTACACAATTCTAAAATATTTTAAAAAATTCTTTATTCGGCAAAAGCCTGCTGCTCTCAACATGAAAATTTGTATGACGAACATAATTTACGTTATAGTGTTAGGTTTTTTTTTTCCTTTATTGTTGTTTCAATTTTAGGCTGTTTTTTCTTTTCGTTAACAAAACTACAGAAAGGCTCAATGAAGCAATATTGAAAATACGTTAATGGAACAAATGCTAGTTAAAAAAAAATAAAAAAAAAAACTGAGAAATCTCACCACAAATAGAATGTTGAATATGAAGAGAATGTATTTCACTAAAACACCGCCGCAATCCATTTTCAACTGTTCGCTAATTCCCTTTAATTATTCTTGATGGTTCAACTATAACTGACTGGCTTTTCGAAATAAAATGTTTTTTTATTTGCTTATTTCTACGAATTTGCTGGCTAAATAATAGATAAGGTGAAATATCCCACCAAACCAAATGTTCTAATCGATTGTAACCAAGTTGTTGCGAGAAGTTGGCAAAAATCTTTCGATTTCAGAACCGAATTCGTTACGAATTTGTAACGAAAATCATATTAAGTGGTTGACTTCGTAAATATATACATACATATATATACTTATGAAATCAAACAGAAAATTTGTATAGATATCATTGCGAAACTTTTTGAACAGCACTACGCAACAAATCAGAAAGTTTTTTTTTACACGCAGAGAAAAAACATGTTTAATGAGTGGCCACTACAAACATTTTTGTTTATATTTGTCTAAAATGCTTACCCTTAAAAAGTTTATATAGGTACCTATTTATAATGTAACGTGATCATATAATATTTTTATGGTTACCATTTTTCAATTCTCTATAACAATATTGTATGGTGTTTTACTCTTAAAAACTTATTCTGATCGAGGTAAACATATTAAATGACGTGAAAATTGCGTCTTTTATAAAATCAACAGTTGCACGAAAAAAATATGTTCATTACCATAATTTTTGTTTGCTTGAAAGAGCAAATGAGTAAATAATTACTTTCAAAACAAACAGTGTGCGCTAGTCACATTAATCAGTGCAAAATAGCTAAAACGTTCTTCGGGAAGAAAACTGCCTCGCTAACTCAAAAATGTATGAAACAAATTACACTGTACAAGAGTGAAAGTGGGTTCAAAAAAAAAAAAAAATATGTATGTATGTAGGTTATAACTGCACATATATTGGTGCTCTAAACTCTAACCGTCTAATTCATAAAAATTATAACAGGTTTATAAAGCTCTTATTTGACAGATTTTCCATACAAATATGTCAAATAACAGTCTTATAAGCCTGTAATAATTTTTATGAATTAGGGGGTAAAAGTGTTACACTAACTCTACAATTTAGGAAACAAATTATTACATGCTTGTTGGATAGATAAGTTTTTTATATATAAGACAGATAAGTTTTTTATATATACCTATTTACATAAAAATATATACATAACTAGAATATTGGCCACTAATTCGTTGGCAGATGTTATTTAAAGAAATAATCCATATATATAAAATACTAGTAGCTCCAAAAATATAAGAGAAAATAATTTATGTTAATTATGTATTAAAAGTTAGATTTTTATACCCTTCACAAAAATGTGTAAGGGTATATAAGATTGTGATTTTGTGTGTACAGCATTGAAATAACCATCTAAGAACCCATAATGTATATATTCTAGATCAGAATCAATAGAGATTACGATTAAGGGATGTCCATCTGTAGTCGTTGAAATACCGTTTCTGAGAAAAGGGTTTGAGATAGAAACCTCATTCTTTCGCTAAAATGTGTTAAATCCCGGTAGTGGATCTGCTATTGAAATTTAGTAAGATCGGTCCACGGATAGCCGAGATATATCCAGAAAATCGGGTTTTGAGGGGTATTTTTGGCCATTTTTTTGGTGAGATTTTTGAAAAAAAAATTTCCTAAAAAAGTTAGCCATATCATTTTAAATGCCCATTAGATCCCAAAAATCAAAGAATTTTTGAAATCGGCTCTATAAGCCAAATAAAACAACTTTTGGCACCAAAAAGCAATCAGAATGCAGAATGGCCATTAAAAAAAGTACCAAAATTCTGTTTTACCCCTTTTATACCCCTAAAATTCAGTATTTCAAAAAAGTACCTTACACCTTCCGATTATTTTTAGTAGGCTTTTAGGACCTTTTTGAATTTTTCCGGTACTTGTATTAGGCGCGGAGATACAGAGTTACCGATTTTTCCCTTTTTTCCCCCTCATTGTTAAAAAAGTAAAAAATTGTATTATATACTTCAGATTTTGTTCTTAGGAGTGTAATTCTTGTTTTACTTCTTTCCTGCTCCCATCCGTCTTCACAATTCAAAAAAAAGTACCAAAATTTTGCTTTTACTGGTTTTATCCCCCTGAAATTCAGGATTTCGAAAAAGTACCAGAGATCTTTTCGATGGTTTTTAGTAGGCTTTCAGGCACTTTGTGAATTTTTTTGTTACTTGTGTTAGGTGCGGAGATATAGAATTACAGACTTATCCTTTTTTACCCCCTAAATGTCCAAATTTAAAAAAAAGTGACGAGAATTTTTCAATGGGTATTAAATTCACTTTATAGTTTTTTCCTGTTTCTATCCTTTACATAGATGCAATTCAAAAAAACTACCAAAAACTATCAAAATTCAAATTTACCCGTTTTATCCCTTTAGTACTCAAAGCATCAAAAAAGTACCAGACACCCGTCCGTTTATTTTTATTATACTTTCGGGTGCTTTTTAATTTTTGTGCTACCTGCGCAAGGTCCGGAGATATGGAATTACCGATTTTACCCTCTTTTACCCCTTTCAGGGCCGAATTTTCAAAAATCCCGTCTTAGTGGATTCATACACCAGAAGGGCTGCCCATATGCGAAATTTGATTACTCTAGCTGTTGTATTTCACACCGGCAACACTATATACAATATGTACATTAATGTTCCATTTTTGATACACTTGTCTTCGAATTATACGCCAGAATATTAGTACAATACTTATTTTTCATTATTTAAATTTGTAACGTTATTAGAAAATATACTTTTATAAAAATACAATTCGTGCATATTGTTTATTACGGAACTACAAGCCATACATCAAGTTACAACACTACTTTAGCCGTTAGTGCTGGGCGATGATACCCCAGTCACTCAGTCACGTTACAATTTTATGCCCAGTAACATACTCATATACAAACTACCTATTTACTTAAGGTGGGATCATACGATTGCCGCAATGCACCAATTTTTGTTACATTTTGTGTGCCAATCGTGTGATAGCACAATTTATTGGCTCATGTGGCAACCAAAACGAATGTTATTCCTATTTGTCCCAAACAAATACAACCCTGATGCGACAACCGTGTGAACACTTGACATACAACTAATCACCAATAAAAATTCTAAAAATGCACCAATATTTATTGTGTTCTCATGCGGCAACCAAAGAAGACAATACGTGCTAATAATATACATACGTACATACATATGTATAGATTTATTTAGTTTTCAAATTGTTTAAACGCGTCTTCCAAACATGATTTCTGCTTTTCAATCAGTAAAATTCAACTGTTGTTACTATTAATTTTTTGCTTTTTCAGCCCGCACAACATTATAGTAATAGCCGAAGCAATTTTCTTTCTTTTTAATGAACAAACCATATTTTTAACATTTAATTCACTTTTTTTTTATTTTTTTTTTTTGGGAAAACAAAGTTTGTCATCAGCTACAACAGCTGTTTCTCAGATTTGCCGTATAATATAACAATCGTGTGACTATAATGCTGCAATTATTGGTACTAAATTGGTTTGCGGCAATTTGCGACAATAGAATTTCAGTAAAATGTGACAATTATGTGAATGCAGAGAATTTGATTGGGACAAATTTTATATTGTGCTGCAATTCAGCCCAATAAAAATTATGTAAAATTGGTGCATTGCGGCAATCGTGTGATCCCACCTTTAGAACTAAATAACAAGAAGACGAAAAGATTAGCATACAGATGAAACAATGATTTAAAAAGAGAAGTCGAGATGAGATTATGATTTGAAAGAAGATACAATAACACATTTACGCACAAACTACTTAGAACTGAGTAGCATGAAGTGAACGTAACTCAACACCAGTGACGAACATGCCAACAACAAAACACGCATACTACAGAAACAGAAAAGCAACAGAGCAGACGCTTTCTGCAATATCCAATCATGTTTGCCTTAAAAACGGGCAGTTGAATTTGAGAGCGTTGTGCGAGAAGTTCATCGCGGTTGTCCAAGTATTTCAATTCGTTAAAATAGAAAGCTAGAACAACCCTTGTGTTGAAAGAAGAACATTTGTGAAGAGAGAGAATTCACTTAAAAAGAAAATCAACATTTTGTGAGCTTAAATTATATGTTAATATAAACCTATATTCTAACTTGATAATAATTAGAGCCACTTGTAATTAAATCCTAAATAAATAATACTTAAAACTAAACTATAAATACATACATGAAATTGAAATTATCTTAAATAAAAACTTTCAACAAGTTATATAGAATTAAAATAAAACCAAAGTGTATTATTTGGAAACTAATAGTAAGTTCCAGGTAACACTATATTTACATATTTTTAGATTACAAAACCGCCCTTCTTGCAGTAAAAAAAAAAAACTACAAATTAACAATAATAACAACTTCAAGAAAAAATGTTTATCTCTGTACATATGTATGTATGTATGTACGTTTGTGTCGTGGGCTGTGTCTATTTTATTTATTTTGCATTAGCTTGTGTCCAGAAAAAGTTGTAACTGTTTGTCCAAACTCAAAGAATTTATATATGTATTAATATATTTAATAAAGCATACATTTTGAATTGATAATTTTCAGTGGTTTTATTGGGAGCAACATATACCATAAAATACAAACATTATGTCTGAAAATATATTGCTAATCATACAAACCGATTCGGCCTAGTACATGCGTAATCCTGATACTGAATCAGGTTTCTGAAAGAACTACCTGACTTGGGAAAAAAGTTTTGATGTAAAACTAAACCGTTCAAATATTGCGTCATGTATTCGCTGAAGTACTGTAAACTCGGTTCATGAATAACAGACATACAGCCCTTACCTGAAATTTACTAAAAGTCCCGGTTACTAGTTGCATAAAAATTTTTCGATATCGGTTCATATATACCCGATGAATATATGCATATGCCGATAACGCAGAAACTTCTTAGGCTCTTAATAATTTTCTTTTATCACCAATTTCAAAATGATTGAACTTATTTACTTCTTATTTGTCCTGGGTGCTTCTATCTCAAGCCGTGAATTTCAAAAATATTCTTTGTCGCTCGGCTTCTCTTTTTCAACTTCCAACCTGTCCAGCGATGAACAGAAAACATGCTTGCAGCGAAGAAGGTATGACAGCCATAAACACATGAATTCTTACTTACATATGTATGCACAGTTTTATATAAATAAAAATGTCTATAAACAGCTGAACAGTAATGCCGGTACGCACCGGTGATACCATTACCGAAATGATACAAACACCGTTATCTATACCGACACCGGAATAGAATAAAAAGTCATTATTCGTTTGAATTTTTGTTTAAAGTTAAAAATTTATGTTTTTATGTGAGGAACTGGAACATTAAAGATAGAAGTGAACAAACTTTACATGTTGTTTTCTTTCTTTATTTTTCCATAATTAACTTAAGAGGCTTCAATTACGCTGACAAAGTAGAATGTCCATATGTTTAGAAATTATTCAAAATTTATTTACATCAGTGGTGCCCAAAATCTTCTTATGGAAGCGTAAACACCAATACGTATACACTTTATTGACGCACACAAAGAAAAACAGAAATATTTCATTAGGTACACTGGGAAAAAAAATTAAATTTCATTTTTACAAAATGTATGTACTGTATTAAAATGCCTTTCCAAATCATATTTACTAATCGTCTTGATTATTTGAAAGCAAATCATACATTGTGCTCGTTTTTCAAAATTTTTAGCGAACAAAAGTCGGTTTCCCACGTGGGATTCATTCTACAAAATAAACTGTACAGTTGAAACTAATAACACAAAATTATTTCTTCAAGTGTTTCATACTCACGAAATCATTAAAAAAAAAAAACAAAATCATGAAAACAAAAAAACAAAAAACAACAAAATTCACGCTTGGCACAAATGTGTGCCAACAAAGCCTGCGTTCGTATTGCTGTGCATATGAAAGTGTTGTTGCTTTGAACTTGGGGTATGTGTGTATGTGTGTATTTCATACAAAAAGTTGTGTATACATATTAGAATGCTCAGCCAATTCTCCGCGGTTTTACAAAAACAAAAGCGTACCAAGCGTATAGGCCGTGGGCACCTCTGATTTACATGTATAATGTACTTCAGAGCCAGGAGTGACAACGAAATTTTTTTAACTTTTCTAAGAATTTTTTATTTTATTTAGTTTAAAATTAGTTAAACGTATGCTAAAAAATATATAGATATTGAAAAGCAAGTATATAACTGCGCATGGCTGTTGAACCCCTAAACCGGAAGTGGCCATTTTTCTAGCTTAGGCCAATGTTTGTAGTAATAAAATCTAGGACGTTCTTTTTCTTCTATTTATTTAACCTGGTGTGAGGCCACCTAATAATATAGAACCATGGAATGCTATTTTCTGTCTTTCAAGACAATGAGTTTAATTAATTACTTTTGTATTGGCTTAATTGTAAAATATGTCGCTGAATGTAAGTTTATTAATTTAAGCAATTTATGTTATATTGTATATTTAATTATATTATTGCAATAGAATTTCACTTGACATCTTGCTAGTTAAGTTTTATTTTAAGTTATTCAAATTTGTAACGGATTTTAGCTGAACTTGGCAAATGAAACAACGATGGGCATAACATTATTTGCAACCATGATCACCACATAGTGAGTTTTTGCGTGTTTGTTGTTGTACGTGCACTACAGGTTGTAACCATGATACAACTAACAAGGTAACCTTTTCGCTACAATAAGAACAACTTCAATAAAAATGACATGCATTTTGTTTTTGTACACCTTATGCAAACTGTCAAAAAGACGCCACTTCTACATTTACAGAAGAGAGATGCACTGAGCTTACGCGGATTTGCTATCTCGTTTTGGCTGCCTTTCATCTCTGCAATCTCTTGACAACCTAAAGTAGTCAGATGATTAACGGTTTAGCTGACGAGGCTACCTTGTTAATTGTATCATGGTTGTAACCCTGCCAGCGAATTGGTAGTCGACTACAAATAAAATCGACTTATAGTTCATCCCTGTCGGACATTGAGTAGTCGACTACTAAAATAATGAACTTTACGTTAACTTTTATGGACTAGCTTCAAATTAGCTACAATACAATCGATTTGTAATTCACTTTTTGTGTACTGGCTATAAGCTAGCTGAAACGTAGTGTAGAGTTAACCCAAAATTCAAATACATAACAACATACACACATACACGATAAATAACTCTTTAATTAAATTGCCTATTGTCGCATTCGTTTTAAATGTTGCGATGGCTAAGTGGGTATGTTGGCTGCTCACCAGTCTTGAGGCTTAGTGGTTCGATTCCCACCAGAGGCTAACAAAAAAAAAAAAAAAAACTAGGATGAAATTTAATTTAATAAAATATAGTACATATTACCACCGAAAAATGTAAAATCAGCCTTGATTTGTACATTTTTTTCTGTGGGTACTGACTTTTAAGTATCTAACTTTAAGTTAGTTGAAAAGTAATGCACAGTCGGACAATTGACTACCTCGTAGGACATCGTAATGTTAAAATAGTCAGTCATCTCCATTAAAAATAATCTAAGTGTCAGCCACCACCAGCTGTAAAAAAGTTAGCTTATAATTCATTACTAGTTAACTGAGTTGCCGGCAGGGAAGTGTTTGTGTGTAAGAGTATTTGTTTATAGTAGCGGTACTCAGCGTTTGGTGCATTTTTGGTTGCGACTATTTGCATTTGCGATTATATCGCAACTGATATTGAGCTCCCTTTTCAACAGCTTTGCAAATGTTATTGCACTCCAAATAACAGCTGATAAATTAATACACAATTTTTAATAGAAATTAAGTAGCTCTGCATTTCATTCCTTTTAATTGTTTGGAGAAAACTTTTTTAAATACAAATTAAATAAAATACATATTTTTTTTATAAATTGCGCTGTCAGAACCCTGACGTTTTCTTTTGTGGTAAAATATTTGTTTTTATTCGTTCCCGTACTTTTGTGCATTTTTGTCTATTATTGAGAGAAATTATAGTTTACTCTCATTTTACCGAACTTTGCCCAAAAAGTAAAGAAACAGAGCTAGTGTTTGCTTTGAAAGCTTAAAAAAAACGATTTCTTGCATTCGCACTTACGCAAGGCATTTGCACCAAATAATGAACTGCGCTAGTATAAACTTTATACACAGCCTCAACAGTATAAAAGGCGAAGCGACTGCAAACAAAATGCAGTCTGTTATAGGCATGCTTGGTTCGAAGAACTATTATTTTGGTTTTCGGTGCTGCGCTCGAATATCAGTGCTGAACATTGAACGTGGTAATAATATTCATTGCTAAGTGTTGGCTACTACGCTTCAGTGAACATTAGACGATAATATACGCCTACAAAGCGTTCGTGGAGTGTATTAACTGTAGTGTTGGCTACTGCGCTACAGGCTTTCCAATTCCCTTTCCTAACTACAACACCCGTTTGCTACTGGATTTGTGGAGTATGCGCTATATCGAAAAGATTGTCCAAAGCGAGCACAAAAAAGTTTTCTTTATCTTTATGCATCGATGTTAGCTGATCTATGGTGGTGATTTCCCCAAATGATGATGTTATGGATTCTCTTTCACTATCAGTCCATGGACTGATAGTCCGTATGGAGATGCTAAAGAATGACTTTAATTAGCATATATGCCACGATATGTTGTGACTTAAAATGTATTCATATATACATATGTACATATATATTTATTTATATGCACATATAAACATATGTATCTTGATCATAAGTACAGAGATTCTAAATAGAAAATTTCAAAATATATGTATACATACATATGTTAGATACTCTGTTTCAAGGCGAATTAATTTATTAGTAATTTCTGTAGTCCGGCAGAGCTGATGAGCCTTCTGGTAGTATTCTGTGTTCTACAAAATTCACTTTTTGTTAAATAAGAAGCAGAAAGTTTGGATACGGAACTTCGGATTTTAGTTGAAGTAATTTTTTTAATGTTTGTCTTTCTAATCAAACTCAAACGTTATAATTTGATAAAAGTCCTACACTACCTTGAACAAATTTTACAGGAGTAGGGAAAATCTCTTCAATGTGAAACTTTTTAAATATTTACATATGTAGAGTAAATCACTTGAATTTTCATGAAGAGATCATAAATATTTACATATAAAATTACTTTTACTTTGACAAGTGGTCTAGCACAGCGTAGGAAGGAAGTCGAAACACGTACATACTTCTATAACTCCCTCAGAAGTTTGTTGGTAAGATAGTTGTATAATTGTATAATTTTACAGAAATATAGAATTTGACTTAGTATATCATAATTGGTCAAAAAGTTGATTTCGAAATGTTTGTAACTTGGGGCTTTTTAAAAATCACATGACAATATGTATATATATGTATATATTGAGACCTACAAATCTGAATAAAATATCCAATTTAGCATTTCTATAGCACCATAAAAAAAGTAGGGGCAAAGTTGAGCACATACATATATATGTACATGTCTGCTTTAGCTTTGCTTAGTAAATTTTTAAAATGTACTCAATTGTGTCCAAACTTAATAGAGAAATAATTATGATGCAAGGCGAATCAAATATCGAATCTTAAATTCGCCTTGATTATGACGTATATCCAAGGCGAATCAAGAATAGGTGGTCGCAATTCAATTCGCTTCAACATTTTCTCTCGAGTTGTCATAAGTTTTGTTGTCGTTTGCTATCAGGGGGCAAATCACTGCATTCGAAATCGAGTCTTCTTTCGTGTGTACAAATATTTCGACGGCTGCAATTTTCATTGCCAGAAGCTGAGTAAGTTGTGAGTTTAAAGCAAAAGATTATAACTAAATGTTTCATCGTTTGTACATAGATTCAAAAGACGTTTTCGGCTCTAAGGAATCTTTTGAATACGTTTTATCGGAAATAAATATCTCTGGTCACATGTCGACGAGCGTACCACCCGTATTGCAGCTTGCCGCTACATTGTCCCTTTTGGCCAGTGGCAGCTTTCAGCACACGGTCGGAAATTATTTTTTAGTGGGGTTGGCAAAAAGCACTATGTGCAAAGCGGTGATAAATGTAACAAATGAAATACACTACTTAGTGGAAAATCTTTTTCTTGGTACTCACTTTCCCTAAAAACAATAAAATTTATATTTTTTAAATTATTTCTTTAATTTTTTGTCGCTTCTTTGCTATTTTATTTGTTTTGCTGCTAAAAGCTAAAGTTTATTTGTTTTCGATAGTGTAGTAACAATCAAGTACAACATCGATTAGATGCGTTTCGGTAACGAGTCCTGTGATCCACGTTAACAGCATTTCGATGACAAAGCACTCGATTTCGAATGCGGTGATTTGCCCCCAGCTTTGATAACTCAGAAGTGTAGCATGTAACATGCAAACTATAAGCGGATAGCGTATGTTGTTAGTGTAGAAAGCATGCAAAAGTTTTCCGGCCTCAATCTCGTCGGCAAATGGGGTGGATGAGTTCTAGCTACACTCGCATCATAATCTAAGCTACAGACATTTGTATTTTAAAAGTGCATGCTTTGGATAACTAAATGATAATACATAAGTGAGGAATAGTAGATAGTTCAAAAGAATTTGCAAAATTGATAATGTGAAGTGGGAAAGATGTTACTCCACTGATTTCCCTCCCGTCCATGATCATGATTCACAACACAAAATATTTCTTTCATGATCCCCTTTTTAAAGTTAGTTAAATGTCTCTATATTCGAATCGGCCGGAAATCAAAATTAAGAAATTTTAATTAAGAATCCATATTTTATTTAAAACAACTGTCCTTAAATAATTTTGCCATAACTACTTATAATTTAAAACTTTTAGTACAGAGCTTCAGATTGTTTGTAACTTTGAATTCATATTTGGCTTATTTTTTATATTTTATTTTTATTTTATTCTAAGTAATATTCTATCATAACTATTCTAGTGCTGCGCGATAATTGAATAATAACAAGAATTGATTTAGTCAATTGAATTCACTTTTAACTGATTTATTTAATTCAAATTTATAAGAACTTATATATTTGCTTAGCAATGGAGCATTTAACGTGTTGGCATCACTTATAGTTTCTCTTAAACTGAAGCCTGTATAGAATTTTTTTTTTCTTCTTTTTTTTTTTTTTTAGGAACTCTTTCTCCTTTAAATGCTGTTTACCGTTATTTTATATGCACAAATTTTAAACCACTTCGGTAATTAATCACCTATTGGTTAATTACTTCGAGACTACGAAAACAGCGTATATAATATTTGGTATCAAAATTCATTATTTTTAATTTCCGATTTGATAATGCATATAAATTTTCAACTTTCAGACTATACCAGGTTTCAACCGTATTGCTTTATCATTTCATATATTTAAGTAACAGTACCTGTTTGACTCGCATGTTATTAGCTTGATCTGTTAATCCAATAACATGATAAATATTTTACGGTAAACTATTCTGTTGTTCATAATTATTGTTACCAAATTAAAACCATGGTATTTTCTATAGTTTTTTTTTTTTAAATGTACATCTATATGAAAAGTATTAACTTACTTGTTAGCTGGAATTCCGCTGAAAGATCTTTCCGGGATTCTGGCTGGAGGTACGAACGGTACAGAAATTTTAACGGTGAAAAGTTGCTAAAAAAATATTATTACAGGTCCAAAGATGTTTGTATGCCAATGTATATCTGCATTTACTTGTGTATATACGTATTTGTTTAATTTGTTTAACATTTACTAGACTTTTTGTTTTTCTTATTCAATTATCTTTTCGCAATTTGGCCAATTTTTGCCATTTTTGGTTTAAATGCATAGCTTCGATAAATTCATTTAGATTTTTATAAAAAAAATTTCTTTTTTTTTTTTCAACAACATAAGTTCCCGACAACTATTTTTAGTTATCGCACGGTTGCTCGGAACCCAAAAGCTATTCAGATATAAGTTATAAACATTATTTTCTTATCCGACAACCATGTTTATAGATGGTTTTGTTTAGTTTACGTTATATTAAGATAATTTCACGACAAAAAAAATTAGTTTTCCTTTTCAGCTAAGACTCTTTTAATTTACTTTTTATTTTTAGATTTAACTAGCACTTCAAATTTTTTCACCATTGCAGGTTATGTTGACGGGAGTTGTAGAACATTTTAATATACTAAATTTTCTTTGCTCAGATACATTACAAGGCCAAAACGCACAGTCTCGTGTGTTTATCTGCCATTATTTCTGTTGCACATATATCCAATATGATGGGTTTCTGTTAAGAACTTCTCGCTTCCCAAAAATCACAGAACAGCCCCGTATCCTGATATGCCAAACCGTTCAACCTTACTCTTAAGTCCCATCCACGTAAAAATTAATACATATAAATGTTGCTATACAGGCTGCAATACAGCTATCCGGAAAGTACTTCTTTTTTTCCAAAAAAATATCATAGTTCTTCACCAAACTAAATTTATAATTCAAAAAGATATGTATTTAAAAAAATAAGCACTAGAACTAGGGCAGCTAATAGAGAACAGAACTTACTTGTTTATCAAATAATTCCAGGAGCTATTCGATGGTACTTTGATTCAATTTAATTTAATATGTTTTTGTTCTTTTTCTTAAATTTCTTTTATTTTTCTTCAAAATGAAGTATTTGTAACAAAAACTCAGCCTTTTATACTTGACACAATTTCGCTAATGAAACGCTAATTCAGCAGTGCAGTTTTAATTTCTTCACATTTAATCTTACATACATACACATGTATAGATACACAAAACCCATTATTTTTCTACTTAATTGTGCAGCTTTTCATTAAACTACATCATTGTGATTGTGGTTTCAAACACTTATCCGTTAAATAAGTTTCGCCGTAAATCTGAATTTTGAATAAAAAGAATCTGCTTTACGTACGTGCGTATACAGATGTATATTAAATGACTGTGATATGAAATAACGAAATAATAATGATGTTTCAAAGAATACAATGCTAATAAAGATTTGAAAGTGAAAGTAGATGAAACTTATAATGGATAGGCAAACCGAGCGGTTCGGGATATCACGAATAATTATATTTTTTCTGATAAAAAGTCAAGGTGCAATATTAGTGCTACAAGCGCCTTACATTTCCCCCCCACCAAGATCAGACATGGGGAATGAAATGAGACCAAGGCTGATACCGCTTGTAGAGTGCGTTGAGAGTTTTATGGCTTCAAATCCTTGGCATGATATATCCCTATTACTTTTCCATCTAAATCCTCCAATTGATAATAGCAATATCCCGTTTTCTTTCGAATACGTGCTTTTAAAAATGGACATGCTAATTTTGCGCTGTAGCCCCTTGCGGCGTCACTTTGTCTGAAGTTTCTATGAAAAACTTCTTGTCCCACACTGTATTCCACTTGCCTTGATCTTAGATTATAGGACCTTTCATACCTTGCTTGCTGCCTCTGCATATTCTTTTTGGCTCTATCTCGGACTATTTCAAATGAATCTTCACGAGTAAATCTCACGGTTCTATCCTCAATCATTTCAAGCTTTCTTAAGAGGGCATACGATTTACCATTCGTAATCATGTGTTGTCCGAATGCTAAATAATAAGGACTTATCCCAGTCGCAGCATGTACCGCTGAACGTAGCGAACAGCTGATACTGCTGAGATACTTGTCCCAATTGCTTTGATCCGTTTTTATGTACGCTCTAATTGCTGAAAGAACTGAACGGTTAACCCGCTCAGACGCATTAGCTTGGGGCGAATAGACTGCTGTATAAACGTGATTTACCCCATAATCCTGCAAGAGCCTGTTAAAGCTGATAGATTTAAATTGGGAGCCGTTATCAGAAACTAAAGATTCGGGAGTGCCAAACGTGTGAAATAATTCTTCTATATAACCCGTTATGGCATCACTAGTAAATTTTTTTACAGGCTTTAAAAAACAAAACTTAGAAAAATGATCTAGGACTATAAATATCCCTATATTACCGGTCTTTGACCTTGGGTATGGACCTAAGAAATCGATGTAAAGCTTTTGAAAAAACCGAAAAGTTTGCGAAGTTTTTCCCATTGGCGGTCGAGTTATGAAATTGGGGTGTTTTGTGCCCTTGCAGATTTCACATGCATTGACAAAATCCTTCACATCGTTGACTAAATTAGGCCAATAGTAGAATCGTCTAATTCTTTCTAACGTTTTTGTGATTCCACCATGAGCTGATGCGGGGCTATTATGAGCCTTCCATAGAATCTCGGGAATCATATCTTTGGGTATCCAAAGCTTCCAAGCCAGATCATCCTGTATATACTCCCCTGTACAATGCTCCGTCCGTCGATACACAAACCCGTCGATAATTTTTAGGTCAGGTGTTTTATGACTATGCTCTTTAATACGCTCAATTAATTGTAAGTATTCTTCGTTTTTGAAATATACGGAATCTAGATCCACGAAAACTCCAAAGTCTTTTAGCTCGGACAAACTTAAATTAAAAATGCTGGACAAGTCATCACTATGGGTACGAGAAAGCGCGTCAGGGACCACATTCCTACTACCTTTTCTATGCTCGATCTGGAACTTGAAACCTTGAAGCTTTAAAGCCCATCTTGCCAAGCGTGAATTAAGGTCTGATTGGGACATGAGCCACTTTAGTGATGCATGATCAGTAATCACTGTGAACTCATGTCCTTCGACATATGCTCTAAATTTCTTAATGCTGAGCATTGCTGCTAAGCATTCCTGTTCAGTGACTGAATAGTTGCGTTGGGCTTGGTTGAGTTTCTTTGACATGAATGCTATGGGAAACTCTTCTCCCTCTGCATTTTTTTGCACCAATACGCCTCCTATACCAGTGCTGCTAGCGTCACAATGTATATAAAACGGCTGTGAAAAGTCTGGGCTGTGCAACACTGGCGCTGTGGTCAAGATTAACTTTAATTGTTCAAAAGCTTGTTGAGCTGCCTCATTCCAGCTAAATTTTCTATTATTTTTCAATAAGTCTGTTAAAGGGGAAGTCACAGAAGCGTAATTCTTAATAAACTTCCGGTACCAACCGGACATGCCTAAAAACCGTCTGAGTTGCCGCAAAGATCTTGGAGTCGGGAAGTCAACGATGGCTGATATTTTATCTGGATCTGTTTGAATAACCCCATTTCCAACCAAATGTCCAAGATATCGGACCTGTTGTGCACAAAAGTTGGATTTTTCCACATTAATGGTGAGTCCTGCAGAACGAATCTGGGTAGCAACTAATCGCAAAACTTCCATATGTCGCTCAAATGAATCTGATACCACTAGCAAGTCATCCAGGTATACAAACACTTCTGTTCTTAAATTTGCCGGCATCACCTTGTCCATCAGCCTCGACATTGTCTGCGGCGCATTACATAAGCCGAAGGGCATGACTTTATAATGATACAAGGGACGACCTGGAACAGTAAATGCCGTTTTATCTTTCGATGACTTGTCTAGCGGTATTTGCCAAAAAGCATCTTTCAAGTCCAAGCTCGTTATGTACTCGGCCTTTGGTAACCTGCTCAAAATCCCTTCAATGTTAGGTAACGGATATGCGTCCTTGACTGTGACGGAGTTGACTTTCCTGCTATCAAAACATAACCGAACTTTACCTGGCTTTTGAACCAGTACAATTGGTGAAGACCACGCACTGTCCGACTCTTCGATTACATCATTATCTAGCATTCGATCTAACTCAGCATATATAAGTTTTTCCATTGCTGGAGAAACAGGAAAGTGTCGCTGCTTTATCGGACTCGCGTTTCCTACATCTATTATGTGGGAAATAATTGTAGTACGACCTAGTCCTTCTTTCGAAAATGAGGGAAACATGTTCTTTACCTTCTCTAACTCTGTTCTCTGTACTTCAGATAATAGACGCTGTTCCACAATTTCTGAAACCGATAACTGGTTGAGGTCAAGATTCAATTCAGGCTTGAGACTTACGGGTAGTAAGTCGAACTCACGCCAGAAATCTATACCTAAATATAAATCCTGTGAGAGATTTGGTACTATATATAGTTTAATTTTTTTAGTTACATTACGAAAGGTAATATCCGTTTCTACAAAGCCACAAACTTCCTGTGACTTACCATCAGCTGTTCTGACAAACGTTCGAATTCTTTTTAAGTTCTCGATTGATTGCTGAAATTTGTGAGCAGCCCTAGAACCTACACAGCTTACCGATGCACCAGTATCTAACAGGCCTATATAACTATCGCCACAAATAATAACTTTTGCATATGGTCTAATGTCATCTGGGTCATCGTATATTGCACTTAGCAGTTTCTTTCGCGTTTGATTCACCTTCATCCAAAAGCTTTTTATTCGCTGGCTAGATCGCTGACGTGTTTTAATCTGAACTGGCTGGTTAAAAATCTCGTTTCGTCTCCTATTATATTCTGCCAGCCGAATGTGAAAAGGCCTCGAATGGCTTGGTGTACCAGTTTTAACACACATATCTGATCGATTTACAGGCAGACGGTCCGCCCCCCCACTAGTCAAAATTCTTTTAGGCGTGATAGGGTTTTTCAATACATTTGGTGCAGGCGTATCGTTCAGTTTATCGCTGCAATGGTTTTCGTAATTCGCTGTGCTATTGCTAAATACTAAAGGCGGTACAAGAAGTTTATCTTCATAAAACTCTGAAGGATTCGATCGGGACAAAGCTCTCTTAAAATTCACCTCTAAGTTGGATGGGTCTTCAGTCTTGTGCAATTGTTTTATAATTTCGTTGGTTTGAGTACACTTTTCAGTGTACTGAGTCACAAGTTTTTTGACCCATTGCATTTTGGGCAATTGGGCTTATAAACTTTAGCTGTTCCACAGCCATAACAAAATACCTGCCGATCTTCCAGACAGTCATGATATCGATGCCCACTTTTGTGACAGTTCCAGCATATTAGGGAAATTGCAAAAATCTCTTCTTCGTTCTGCGATTCCTGGTCTTCTACCAGTTCATGTACAGAGCGTCTGGTAATTAACGGTTTGTTACTTGCATGCCTTTTGGTCAAATCCTGTAGAAAAAATTCCCTTCTACGACAAATGTCCCGTAACTGGGCCACTGATCTAACAGGAAAATTTAAAATTTCGTATTGGATTTCAGGTAACAGATTTCGGCGAAGTATTTCTATCAAAACGTTCTCGTTAATAGGCGTTGATAAGCGATCTACAATATCTATTACTGACTCATAAAAAGCATCAAAAGTTTCATTAGCTCTTTGCTTCCGATCACGAATCATTTCCCTAAAATCTACATCTGTCCGGGAATCTTGGTATTGATGACGTAGAGCTTGGCATAGTTCAGTCCAACGAATTTCTTTTACTGTGCGATGATAGCGCCAAAACCAGTCTGTTGCCTTAGACTCAAAAAGGGTCGAAATGTGCCTACAAAGAATTTCAAAATTTCCATTCAAAGTTTGCATCGTTAGCGCTTGTAATCGATAAATAAAATTATCTACTGACATACCTCTAGAGTCTCCAGAAAATTTAATTTTCCAGTTGTGGATAATGTGGCCTACTTTGTCCGAGCTTGTGAAAAAGTTATTAAGTGAGGGTTCATTCCTATCGCTTGAGTTTATGTTCCCCATATCATTCTGTGGTGCTACTACAGTTGGTGGCAAACCTAACAGCTGGTCTAATGTTCGTTGTTCCCTATCGGGTGAGTTTCCCCATCTATCATTCAAAGTGGGATGGTCCTCCATTCCTTTTGCGTATATATCCTCAACGTGGCCTAAACTTAATCTTTTCAACCCGGATTCAATATTGCTTTGAACTAGTTTTGTCAGTCGCTGGCTTAAAATATCAAGCATTTCCGATTGCTGCGCTCCTATTGCAGCTGTGACTACCTTTTTAATATACTCTCCCTGAACTTCTGCAGAGCTACTGGCTAAGGTTACCGTTGCTGCATTTGACTCTAGGTTTGGGGTAGTTCCAGTTGTTGGTGTCAATGCTGAGTTGATATTTTCGCTAAAATTATTCCCCTGACCTCGCTGAGACTGAGATCTAGTTAGCATGGGTGGTGGCAATGGACTGGCAAGTGCCGACAAAACGGAAAGTTTACTATTACAAACGGGACATAATGGATTAGCCTTGATGTGTTTGTGATAACAAGACTTGTGGAAATGGTGCTCACAGTCAGAAATGCACAAAGCGCCGGGGCTTGATATCGTATTATTACATATAGAACAAGTTATCACTTGTTCGGCCAGATTAGGCGGATCCTTGTTGTTCTTGGTTACTGACATGAGGTTTTTTCTTTTTTTTTTTCTCTTAGAACAATATAAAACTTTACAAAAAGGAGAAAGAACGCTCTACTTTTAAAGAAATTAATTCAAAACCGCAGAAAAACTTAATTATAGTTGTACACGCGCTGTTAAAGTATTATCGCCTAACAAATAATTTTAATGAAATATAGAAAATGAATCTTTTCGTTTCAAAAGATAGTACTAAAAAAATTATAAATGTTTTTAAGAAAATAAATCTGTACTTGGATATTTGAATTCCGGCACAATATCAAAAATAAAGACAATAACTATATATCTACAAATATCAAAATTGCTTATGGAGAAAGAAGAAGATGAAGATTAGAAAAAGTGTTTTTTTTTTTTTTTTTGTTAATTGGTATTTATTTAGAGAACTTTTAAAAAAAATCTTTTCCAAACTAACACATAAAAAAAATATGTAAAAAGAAAATCATGTTCTGAAATATCCGGTCTAAAACTAGCTATGAGCATCCAGTCTTAGCATTTCCAGGAGATGAACAAAAAAAATGTTATGATTTTAGAAGAAAATGAGTTAAATGGCGGTTATCACTTGCATGAATTGCAAATTGAGACGTTTCCGGCCATTGCTCTCTAGAGAAAGCTAATGATAGGTGCATTTGTAAACCATAAGTAACTATTAGAAAGAAGAGTTAAAAAAAATGAGAGTTTCTCTTATGTATTAACAAAAGTTGAAGGTACCACACAACACTCGAAAGAAACTCGAAAGCTGTTGATTGATTGAAATAAACTTGTGTGGCCCCACGTTGGGCGCCAAAAATAATTATCTGTAGCATGTAACATGCAAACTATAAGCGGATAGCGTATGTTGTTAGTGTAGAAAGCATGCAAAAGTTTTCCGGCCTCAATCTCGTCGGCAAATGGGGTGGATGAGTTCTAGCTACACTCGCATCATAATCTAAGCTACAGACATTTGTATTTTAAAAGTGCATGCTTTGGATAACTAAATGATAATACATAAGTGAGGAATAGTAGATAGTTCAAAAGAATTTGCAAAATTGATAATGTGAAGTGGGAAAGATGTTACTCCACTGATTTCCCTCCCGTCCATGATCATGATTCACAACACAAAATATTTCTTTCATGATCCCCTTTTTAAAGTTAGTTAAATGTCTCTATATTCGAATCGGCCGGAAATCAAAATTAAGAAATTTTAATTAAGAATCCATATTTTATTTAAAACAACTGTCCTTAAATAATTTTGCCATAACTACTTATAATTTAAAACTTTTAGTACAGAGCTTCAGATTGTTTGTAACTTTGAATTCATATTTGGCTTATTTTTTATATTTTATTTTTATTTTATTCTAAGTAATATTCTATCATAACTATTCTAGTGCTGCGCGATAATTGAATAATAACAAGAATTGATTTAGTCAATTGAATTCACTTTTAACTGATTTATTTAATTCAAATTTATAAGAACTTATATATTTGCTTAGCAATGGAGCATTTAACGTGTTGGCATCACTTATAGTTTCTCTTAAACTGAAGCCTGTATAGAATTTTTTTTTTCTTCTTTTTTTTTTTTTTTAGGAACTCTTTCTCCTTTAAATGCTGTTTACCGTTATTTTATATGCACAAATTTTAAACCACTTCGGTAATTAATCACCTATTGGTTAATTACTTCGAGACTACGAAAACAGCGTATATAATATTTGGTATCAAAATTCATTATTTTTAATTTCCGATTTGATAATGCATATAAATTTTCAACTTTCAGACTATACCAGGTTTCAACCGTATTGCTTTATCATTTCATATATTTAAGTAACAGTACCTGTTTGACTCGCATGTTATTAGCTTGATCTGTTAATCCAATAACATGATAAATATTTTACGGTAAACTATTCTGTTGTTCATAATTATTGTTACCAAATTAAAACCATGGTATTTTCTATAGTTTTTTTTTTTTAAATGTACATCTATATGAAAAGTATTAACTTACTTGTTAGCTGGAATTCCGCTGAAAGATCTTTCCGGGATTCTGGCTGGAGGTACGAACGGTACAGAAATTTTAACGGTGAAAAGTTGCTAAAAAAATATTATTACAGGTCCAAAGATGTTTGTATGCCAATGTATATCTGCATTTACTTGTGTATATACGTATTTGTTTAATTTGTTTAACATTTACTAGACTTTTTGTTTTTCTTATTCAATTATCTTTTCGCAATTTGGCCAATTTTTGCCATTTTTGGTTTAAATGCATAGCTTCGATAAATTCATTTAGATTTTTATAAAAAAAATTTCTTTTTTTTTTTTCAACAACATAAGTTCCCGACAACTATTTTTAGTTATCGCACGGTTGCTCGGAACCCAAAAGCTATTCAGATATAAGTTATAAACATTATTTTCTTATCCGACAACCATGTTTATAGATGGTTTTGTTTAGTTTACGTTATATTAAGATAATTTCACGACAAAAAAAATTAGTTTTCCTTTTCAGCTAAGACTCTTTTAATTTACTTTTTATTTTTAGATTTAACTAGCACTTCAAATTTTTTCACCATTGCAGGTTATGTTGACGGGAGTTGTAGAACATTTTAATATACTAAATTTTCTTTGCTCAGATACATTACAAGGCCAAAACGCACAGTCTCGTGTGTTTATCTGCCATTATTTCTGTTGCACATATATCCAATATGATGGGTTTCTGTTAAGAACTTCTCGCTTCCCAAAAATCACAGAACAGCCCCGTATCCTGATATGCCAAACCGTTCAACCTTACTCTTAAGTCCCATCCACGTAAAAATTAATACATATAAATGTTGCTATACAGGCTGCAATACAGCTATCCGGAAAGTACTTCTTTTTTTCCAAAAAAATATCATAGTTCTTCACCAAACTAAATTTATAATTCAAAAAGATATGTATTTAAAAAAATAAGCACTAGAACTAGGGCAGCTAATAGAGAACAGAACTTACTTGTTTATCAAATAATTCCAGGAGCTATTCGATGGTACTTTGATTCAATTTAATTTAATATGTTTTTGTTCTTTTTCTTAAATTTCTTTTATTTTTCTTCAAAATGAAGTATTTGTAACAAAAACTCAGCCTTTTATACTTGACACAATTTCGCTAATGAAACGCTAATTCAGCAGTGCAGTTTTAATTTCTTCACATTTAATCTTACATACATACACATGTATAGATACACAAAACCCATTATTTTTCTACTTAATTGTGCAGCTTTTCATTAAACTACATCATTGTGATTGTGGTTTCAAACACTTATCCGTTAAATAAGTTTCGCCGTAAATCTGAATTTTGAATAAAAAGAATCTGCTTTACGTACGTGCGTATACAGATGTATATTAAATGACTGTGATATGAAATAACGAAATAATAATGATGTTTCAAAGAATACAATGCTAATAAAGATTTGAAAGTGAAAGTAGATGAAACTTATAATGGATAGGCAAACCGAGCGGTTCGGGATATCACGAATAATTATATTTTTTCTGATAAAAAGTCAAGGTGCAATATTAGTGCTACAAGCGCCTTACAGAAGATAAAATCGTGGAAAAATGTTCAATCGAATTGGGATGTGGGCACCTATAACGGATTCGCCTTGTGTATATCTTAGCTAAGTACATAAGTACATAACATAAGCTAAGTACATACGTATAACATTTTGTTCTTAAAACTTATGTGTTTTTTCTACAACAGAAGCAAGGTACTTATCACAGAATTATTCATGAAAAACGCCAAATCTTTTGAGCAGTTTTTACAAAATTATCTGGGCAAGTTGCTTCAACAAGTGAATTAAGATTTAATTATAAATTCAGAGATGCTTATTCTATATTTAATTTTTTACGAGAGTTTCCTTTAAAACCGTTCATATAGTAAATTTTTATTTTTTTATGTATACTTACTACTTCTTTGTTTTCTATTACCAGATGAACTAGAGCTCTGCTGGATTATTATTTCACTGCCACTGGATTATTATTTCTTGAATATATTTTTCGCCATCATTGTTCTCAAATTCAAAATTTTCCTTCTCATCTTTCACATCATCGTCTTCCCCGACGGCAGCCCTTAAAAGTTTTGAAACGCAGGTTATTTCTGCGACAGGTATCGGCATTCTCTATATATATTTTTACGTATTTCTTAACGGTGGCCTATAAAATTCGCAAGCTTTTGCACCTCTTAGGGTTTCGGGGAATTTCGCACCACACTCATCTGAAAAGCTTTTAAGCAACGGCCAAGCTCGAAAATAAAACTTTGGTAATTTTGACGAAGTTAGCTTGCTGAAAATAAAATGCTAGTGATTTTGATTTGTTATTCCTGCTTTATTTCTGTGCTGCATAATCAGTTCTATAGCTTTTATACTCATAGGACATAATAATACGGCTACAGTGCTTCCAAGTTTACCCCTTAATAAAATTCTTACAAATTGCTTTGCAAATTTCAGTGTGTCTTGTGAAACAGTTTTTAAAATAAATTTTGTTATACTTCCTTTGTTTTCAAAATTTTCGATGAACAATCTCTCTTTCTCCTCCGCTCTTCTTCTATTAAATATTTGGATGAAAATTAGAGTTGCATCCACCAGTTTTGTCCAAATTAATACAGAAAAATTATCTGAATTATTTTTAATCCCGCTTACAATTTCAGTCTTTAAGTAATCGTATAACTTTTTGAAGTCATCTTTAAGAGGTAAAATCACTTTTTTATTTCTTTTTTTATTTGTTAAGTCTTCAATAGCTTTTTTGTTAATCAAAGGAATTTCTTCTTGCCACAAGAAAAGAAAGTTGTCTAATTGTATCTTCAGATCATCACGATTTTCTTTAATAAGTTCAGCTCTTTGCTTGTTTCCGCACTTCTTTATAAAAGACGTCAAACTTGTTGCTACCGCTGGCTTTTCGAACCACATTAAATTTTCATTGCAGCTCGCCACTGTTCGTAGGGCTTTAATGCAGGTATCAAACATCTGCGGCTTATAAATATCCTTCAACTCGTTTATATTTGGGTCTATCTTTTTTATCTCCATTACAAATCGACTTAGTAGCCTCAAGTTGGATCTTATCATGTCATGTTGGTGGTTGAGAAGCATAGTTTTCAATTAATTTATTACCGTACCTTATAACCAGTTTGTCATATCGTATAGATTTGACCATGATACAACTAATAAGGTAGCCTTTTCACTACCATATTATTATTATTATTATTATTATTGCTAGGTCGGTCCAGAATGGCCCTTCGCACTGCGACCATGAATGATCTATTGTGCAACCCTTTTCTCTCACGAGTTTAATACATCAAGAAACAGTACTAGCTCCTTCTGTGGAAGCCCTTGCAAATCCTGTGAACCCAATGTATAGGCCTGCAACAGCCTGTATCTTCTGTGGCCAAGTGCCACACATTCAATAATCAAGTGTTCCATTGTCTCCTCTTCTTCTCCGCAAAATCTGCAGGTTGCCGTGCTGGATAGTCCCATTCTGTGTAGATGCTTCATGCAGGTATAGTGTCCTGTTAGCGCCCCACACAGTGTCCTTAGATTTCTTCTGTTTAATTTTAGAGCGAGGTCCGCCCTCTTGGCATCAAAGCTAAGAAATTTCTTCGAGTGTTCCAGACCCCTAGTGTCGTTCCACAGTTTTCCTGTGATGGATGCTGTCCATTTCCTGATCTCCCCCCTGAGGAGAAGCTTATTGAAGCCAAAGGATGGAGTGGGTCCAATAAAAGCCCCATTGGCTCCCCTTTTCGCGTAGGTGTCAGCCAACTCGTTACCCTTGTGCCCCTCATGACCTGGCACCCATATCAGAGTAATCTGATTGTGAGTGGCCAGTTCATTTAGCTTATCGTGACATTCCAGTATTGTCCTGGATGTGAACATAAAGCTACTCAGGGCCTTGAGTACCGACTGGCTGTCGGAGAATATCTTGATTCTGACTCCTGTATGTCATACTTTCTGCTGAAGCAGAGTATGGGATCCATGTGATCACTCGACCGAGACATATGCAAAACGTCTCTGAATCCCCTCAGGATCTCTAGATGACCAATAAGGTTACCTTCCTTTAGTTCCTCTCTCCCATAGATGGTGATCGCCCGCTTGGCGGCTTCCTCCTGCACACATACATGAAGTGGTGTCAGGTTGAGAAGTGCCTCCATGCCTGCTGTCGGGGTGGATTTCATGGCCCCTGTGATGCACATACATGCAAGTCTCTGTAGTCTGCCTTGATATGGCTGTTCTTTGTTTGGTCTTACCCCACCAGACTAGTGCCCCGTATAGTATTATGGGTCTGACCATCTGAGTATATATCCAGTGCGTCATCTTAGGGCTCAAGCCCCATGATCTACCGAATAGTTGTTTTGCTGTCCAAAGGTGTTTTGTTGCCTTTCCTAGCACTGATTCGAGGTGTGGCTCCCAGGTGAGTTTCTTATCCAGAGTAATACCCAGAAATTTTACCTCTTCCTTGGGAACAACCTCTATTCCATCAATCTTTAAAATGGGGATTTCTATCACCCTTTTCTTGGTAAATGGTACAATGGTTGTTTTCGCGGGGTTAACCGACAACCCCTCCCTGTTGCACCATTCCTCTGTTGTGCACAGTGCATCCTGCATCAGTTCGCCGACCAATCCAGGATGACGGCCCCTAACTATTACGGAAATGTCGTCCGCGTAGCCAATGGTTTTGTATCCTTTTCGGTTAAGGATCCTGATTAGGAACCAGGACAGACCATAGTAGGGGAGATAAAACCCCACCCTCGGGGCATCCCTTAACCGCTGTGACACTTAGGTTAACCGAGCCTATTGAGGCGCTTATTGACCTCTTATTCAGCATACAGCTGATCCATTTTACCACTGCAGAATTTGCTCCTCTATTTGAGAGTGCTGTTTCCATGGAGCGGAAATGCATAAATGCACATAGGGCAATCTCCTTAGAGCTCAAGGCCTTTTCGATGTCCAGAACCAGTTTGTGTAGTGCTGTGATGGTCGATTTGCCCTTTTGATAGGCAAATTGTAGTCCATGAAGTGGATTCAGGGAGAATACCTCCTCCCTGAGGTATAGATCCAATATCTTCTCCATTGTCTTAAGCATGAAGGAAGACAGACTGATTGGTCTGTAGGATTTGGCGTTTTCAGGGGGCTTATTCCCACTCTTGGGTATAAACATAACCCGTACCTGCCGCCAAATCCTTGGAACATATCCCAATGTTAAACTCGATCTGAAGATACTGACCATGATACGAGTGAGGGTCGACTTCCCCTTTGACAGCAAATTTGGGAATATGCCGTCCGGTCCTGGGGATTTGTAAGGTCCAAACGAGCTGAAAGCCCATTCCACCCTTCTAAATGTTATTATTTTCCTGATAGCATGGTCCATGGCTCCGCGCTGACTAGATAGTGGTTCTACCTGTGTGTCAGTCCCGGGTGTTTGAAGCTTGCAGTCAGGAAAATGAGTCTTAAGGAGAAGCTCTAATGTCCCATTGAAAGTGTCAGTGTAGGTGCCATCAGGCCCCTTGAGTGTGCCGACCTGGTTAATGACCCCTTTGGAAAGGGCCTTGTGCAACCTGGCTGTAGCAGGAGCATCATTTATTTCCTCACAGAGGAGTGTCCATGACTTCCTCTTAGATTTCCTCAGCTCCTTGTTATATGTGGTCAGGGCTTCTCTGTACCTGTCCCAAAGTCCTGACTTTTTGGCCTTGTTGAACTCTCCTCTTGCTATACCCCGTAGCCTTTCAAGATTCCTGTTCCACCAAGGTACCCTCTTCGTGGAAGATTTGTTCTTGGGTGGACAGCTGTCCCGAAATGAGGATATGATCATGTCAGTAAGCCTTTCAGCTGAGCAGTCCAGCTCCTCAGTTGTTGCAGTAGTTAGCACGTTGCTAGTAATTCTGGTTTGTAAACATTCTGAGTATTTTGTCCAGTCTGTAGTCCTGGGATTTCTGTAGAGCGATTTGCTCTTCACTAATCCCGTTATTTGAAATAGAATATGTTTATGATCTGACATGGAGTCCTCCTCAGAGACTCTCCAGTTAACGATCATATCAGAAGATTTGTTGGTTATAAGTGTAAGGTCTAAGACCTCCTCCCTGATGGCATTAACAAATGTCGGATTATTTCCAATATTCGCAATCCCCATGTTAGTAATTAATAAGTATTCTAAAAGTAACTCACCTCTGGTGTTCGTGTTGGTTGTGGTTGGTTGTGCCAAGTTGTGGGCATTTGCATCACAGCCAATTATGAGGGTCTTCCTGTGGCTTCTGCAATATTCCACCAGGCCCCTGATGTTTGAGGGTGGTGCTTCGTCCGTATCGCCCGGAAAGTAGGCTGAAGCAATGACCACTTCTATCCTACTGCCGTTTGAGTCCGCCTCAACTAGCACCACTGCTGTGTCGCCATCTATAAATTCTGTAAGAGGCAAATAGTTTATATCGGTATTCATGATAAGCGCAGCCCTTGGTTTGGCTGCGCCCGTGTCATATACTACCTTTGTGTTTTGAATATTTAGACCCCTAATTCGGCCTTTTCATATCCAGGGCTCTTGGATGAGCCCTATTTTTATGAGACCCTCGGTAAATCTTCTTTTTAGCTTTAGGGTTGCCTGGCCAAAACGAAAGTTTATATTGCCCTTACTCACCGTCAAGCTGACTGCTGATTTCTGGTCCACAGCTACTACTAGCGTTACGTGAGAGCCTTTTTCCACTCTTTTTAGTATTCGTCATGTTTCGGCAAAGAGGCCTTCGTTCTGCCCCTGGATTAGGTCCAAGATCTTTTTGCTCTCCATTGTCTTCGCGTTTGGGAAGTAGCCTACCGCAACTCGCGGATGAGGAATCTTATGTTCCTCTGTGGCCATCAATGGGATCCCTTTCCATGGCGATATGCTCTCAATATACGCCTTTACCCAGTCAGCTGATCTACTCTCCTTACAATGGAAAATTAGGTATCCTACCTTGTAGATGCAGCTTAAAAAGGCAGGTTTTGTGGCCTGATTTTTATTCTCTATTATTTTATCCAGGATTATTCCTTGGATAGAGTCCATCTGCTCGGTCGTGAGAGACGTAGTTGGGTAGTCCCTTGCCAGTACCGCTATTTTGACTCCAGTCGCTACGTTCTTATATTTCACAACCATAACAGCTGAAAAAAACTTTCATCTCTGCATTCTCTTGACATCCTAAAGTAGTCAGATGATTAACGGTTTAGCTGATGAGGCTGCCTTATTAGTTGTACTATGGATTTGACTATTGTATCACATAAATGGGGTGAATAGCAACTTTAGTCATCGAGCGGTGACCGTCTACTAAAATCATTAAAAATATTTACATATTTTGTAGTAGTTTTCATCAAGAAAGTATAAAACATGAACTGAGGGTTTTACAAAAGTATTATCACAGAGTTCTGGTAATTAAATATAAGCCGGTGCAAACAAAATGTTAAATACAAAGGATTGTTGTTCTATTGTAAAAATGTTTTGTTTGCATTAGATTTACACTGAATATTGCTACACATCGCCCACAGTCTTCACAATTACTCATGAATAATAAGGAATATCCAAACAAAAAGGAATAAGTGAATAAAAAGAGTAAATGAACAAAAAGAACAAGTGAACGAAAAGAACAAACTTGTTCTTTTTCTTCCAAGGAATAAAATTTATCAATCACTTAAATGAACGATTTATCCCATCTCTAACAAAACCGATATAATTCAGGTCCGAAAATTAACATTTTCAAAATATTTACTGTATTTTTCAGCTGTCTATATGCCGACGACATTTCGTTGGTGCTAATCAACTCATCAGTAGACTTGAAAAATTCTTAAAAGTTTGTTTGAAGCTTAACTACGTATTCCATAATTCCCATGAACAGAATGAGAATCAGAAATGTTCAAACAAACCTTTAACACAGCAAACATTTCTTTTAGTTTTTGCAACTCTTTTACTTTTCTTTGCAACCTTCTATACAATGAGTTACCATTGGTTACTACGATTTGTATTTTTGAAAGTATCAAAAAGTAAAAGCTTTTTGAATATTCAAATATGAACTTAATTATTTATTTGCAAATATAATTTTAGGAATTTTTCAAGTCTACTGATGAGTTGGTTAGCACCAACGAAATGTCGTCGGCATATAGACAGCTGAAAAATACAGCAAATATTTTGAAAAGGTTCATTTTTGGACCTGAATTAATATTTTTTTTTTATTTTAATTTTCTGTTCGAGCCACTCTCTTTTTCTATCAAAAACTGTTTTAGTTTGGTTATAGGCCATTAGCACCAATATTGAATTTTTGTAGTCTAGTAAACTTCTTTTACTGTCAAAACTACTTGTTCGCACCATCAAAGTCTTTTAGTTTGCTTATAAGCCGAACTTGCTGAAAAATGGTGATTTAAAAACGATGCTGTAGCAGTACTTATGTGTGTTGAAGTAAACAAAAGTTAACATAAGTAAACATTGCCAATTTTTTTTTTTGGTAAAATTAAAGCATTTTTATAGGTCATTTATAACTTTTTTGTATTCAGAAAAGTATTTATTTTGAGAAAAAAATATTTACACAAATGAAACGTTTTGGTTTGTTATTTTATATGGCAACAAGAAACAGTCAAAACATCTGTTTCAAAAATGTGAAAAATTTGGCTGAGTAAAATTTGTCCAGCAAGATTTTGAAAGTTCTGGTCTGGTAATGTACATAGAATTTTACGAACTTTGATCAGCTAAGACTAATTTTGACGGTGGTAAGGGTTTTTTTTCAATTGATCCAACCCTGTGTGCGCACTTCGCGTTAACTGGATGGCATCTGCATGTGTTGAAAACTTTGTGAGAAATAATAATATTTTTGAGTCAGTTTTAGGTTCATAAACTATTTATTAATATTTAGTTTTTTATATTTTAATCGAGCTAAATACTATTAATAACTTGCATACCTTAAAATTTGTATACATGCTGTCATGGTATAAATAATGCAGCTAATGAATATGATATGTATATTAGTGATTTCTTGGGCTAAAGGTCCTTTGCTATTAAACATTTTTATTTTTCTTCATGTACCTATTTTCGCTCTACATATTTCGAACAGCTTCTTTAGGGAAAAAATACTAATAATAAAAAGGTGGTTGAATAAAACTAAATATTAAAATCAATATATATGTATGTATGTACATATATTGGTATTAATATACTTACAAAACGTACATATGTACGTATAAATAAGAATGTGAGGAAATTACAAAGATCTCCAGTGCTAAATGTCATTGTACCCAAGTCGTTTGTGCTTTCAGAACCGGTTTTTAATAAAAATATATCAGTATAAAAATTAATTTATTGGAGGCATTTGCATTTGGGGCGTATTGAGATTCTGAATAAATAGGCTGATTACATTTTTACAAAACATTTTCAAGAAATATTTCTAGCATTCATATGTACAAATTTATGTATGTATGTATTTAAAATAAGAACGTTAATTCTACAATGAATGCAAAATATTTTTCAAACTCTTTGACGAACACTAAGTAAAAATTAAATTTCCTGTTTTTCGATTGAATGCCGTTGTTAAGAACAGTACTGAGTTGCTACGGAAATTCAGGTTACCAGAGAATTTCTACACTTGTTTATTGTTGTTGTTTAATAGCTATGTAGGTATAAGTAACATAATACCACTAATAAGGTGGCCTCGTCAACTGAACCACTAATCATCTGACTTCGTAAAACTGTCATGAGAATACAGAGATAAAAGGCAGCTTGAAGTTGTTCTTAGTGAAGGGAAAAGGTTACCTCATTAGTTGTATCATGGATAAATAATAAGTTTGATCCGCTACTCAACTTTGGGAGCCTGTGGTACGAAAACTGTTCCTGTATTCAAAGTTCGTGCAAGAGAGAGAGAGAGAGATGTATCTCTTGAAGGAAAAATATTTTTGCTCTTCTTGCACAAAACAACCCACACTATTGCTTCGCACCATGATACAACTAATAAGGTAGCCTCGTCAGCTAAACCGTTAGTCATCTGACTACTTTAGGTTGTCAAGAGAATGCAGAGATGAAAGGCAGCCAAAACGAAATACCAAATCAATGTAAGTTCTGTTATCTCTCTTCTATAAATGCAGAAGCGGCGGCTTTTTGACAGCATACACAATTTGTACAAAAACAAAATGCATGTTATTTTTATTGAAGTTTTTCTTATTGTAGTGTAAAGGTTACCTTATTAGTTGTATCATGGATACAACTAATAAGGTAAATCGTTAATCTTGTGACTACTTGAAACTGTCAAGAGAATACAGAGATAAAAGGCAGACAAAGCGAGATCAGCGTAAGCTCTGTTCATCTCTCTTCTGTAAATGTAGAAATGACGTCCTTGACAATTTTCAAAAACCAAATGCATATTATTTTTATTGAAGTTGTTCTTATTGTAGTGAAAAGGTTACCTTATTAGTTGTATCATGCTTCGTACTAGTTTGGGTATATAGTTAAACAAACAGCTGGTGTAAAAAGTGATCAATAAAATAAAAGCAGCTGTAACGCAATTTAAAATCTAACCTTTAATTTTTCCAAAATATGCATTTCAATTTTCATTGCAGCATTAAAATATACCATATGTTATCTTTTTTTTGATAGAAATGTTGTTTTTGGTGTTTGGTATTGACAGAAATTCATGCATTATTGCTCTCATTTTACCGAACTTTACTCAAAAAATAAGGGATCAAACTCAATGCTACCATTAATAAAACAAATTAACACAATACTTATTTTGTTTGTTTTTACACAAATTTATATACACAACTATTCTTGCGTGTAAAAACAAACAATATTTTCAAACGTGAATTTCCGTATGATTTTCGTACACTTGTAATTATGAACCATTTTGTTTTTTTTTTTTTTGTACAATTAACAATATGGAAGCCAATTTGACTGCCAGGTGTCATTAAAATAAAAAATACAATTTTTAAACTTAATAAAAAATACATGTTAGTACCGGAGGGTTAGACATTTTGATTATTAATATACATTTAAACATAAGCTTGAACTTCATCTAAATGCTCTTCAGATGCTTCAGCGTACGAAAAGTTATTTCATTGTCCTCAATTAATATGCTGAACGGCGCTTGAAATTGCGTATGTTGTTTGCTAAACAACAGGCGAAAATGAATCCAGCAAACTGAAAAAGAAAGAAAAAAATTTAGAAAATTTAATATTTTCGTATACAGATAATTCATTTTCATTGAAAGATGCGTCTTAAATCGGAAATCACGAGGTCTCCCAACATGTTTTGAATAACTACACCTTTTAGATTCCCATTATTAACGAGCAACTTATTTTGGATATGGAAATCTTACTAGGAATTATTGATCTATTGACCTTACTACATATAATCCATAACTGTTGAGAAATGAATCGTAATCACAATCATTACTAATTAGATTGTTATTCTTTTAAGGGTAAAATAATTGATTATAATATGATTACTTTCGATTTCCTTAATAATTTATCGACTACGTTTACAAAAGATTTAGAAATAGTCGGTACTACTTATTTAAAAAGAATGATTTCAAGCATTGTATATTTTTTGTGTCGTAGAAAATTTTTTGATCCCGCTGTGTTACTTGCAACTGTTTGCGCGCTTTTGGTCCAGTTGTATCCTTTGCAACTGTTGAACTCCCTTCTAAACTGTTATGAACATATGTAAGTCCATATGTCCACCTAGCTACTAAATTTTACTTTTCTTTACTTAATTGATATTAATTAAAAGTAGTGACAAATCAAGGGTTGAACTTAAGCCTGAAAAAGTAATTTAATATAAATGTAAGTATATTTTGTGTTGTGTAAATTTTTCGTAAATTTTCTCGTTTTTGTATATTTTGGCATCTGTACCGGGACATTTATTAAACATTCGAGTAAAAATTTACTATTGACAGGCCAAGTGGTGACTGTTCCCAAAAAATTATACAAGAAATATACACATGTCGCGTAGTTTAGAAGGTATTGCCATATTGGAAAAATTACCCTGTGCTGATCTTTTCATTCCTGTTGAATATAAATTTTTTTCTTTAACAGTATCGTCAGTTATCCTTCTTTTATCTACATTTAAGAATTCGGACTGTAATTGCCGAACTCGCATTTTGCGGTATTGAAAAAAAAAAAATTTGCACTACGTACCTTCGGCAAGTTCGGCCACAAGGTTTCGCAATTCAAAGATGTTTTTTGCACAATTTTGGCTGTCCTTAGAACAAATAAATGTCAATTACAATGAGTTTTACGCTCTACGGTCAACTCTGCTTTCATCTTGTTTCAATAGCGTAGGCATGTTTTTTGTGGATATGGCAAATTTTGGCTCCTGAGTTGGCGAGCTACTCCTGTATATTTCGCAATAACTCATTAAAGTGCTTCTTTCATTTTCATAACACAGTGCAGCACTAAAATCTTGGACTAATTGAGACCCCCAAAATCTGAAAGCTTATGATGGTAGAAGGAAACCCCCAGCTGGTTTTTAAATTATTAGCTAAGGTTTTTTTTTAATTCATTTTTGAAGTTTTCGGCTGTGGGGTGGATTTTAGTACAATTTTCAAAAAACATGTACTGATTCGTAAGTCTATATCTCGTGAACTATTCGAAATACTGCTGAAGACAAATTCAGAAAATTTCTACCTCTTAATTAGATCTGTAAATTTTGCCTCGAGATAAAATCAAAAAAACAATAACATCGCATTTTATCGTATTGAAAAATAAAAATTGCACTACGTACCTTCGGCAAGTTCGGCCACAAGGTTTCGCAATTCAAATATGTTTCCACCCCACAGCCGAAAACTTCAAAAATGAATTAAAAAAAACCTTAGCTAATAATTCAAAATCCAGCTGGGGGTTTCCTTCTACCATTATAAGCTTTCCGATTTTGGGGGTCTCAATTGGTTCAAGATTTCGAAGTTGAAAAATGTGGTACTGTGTAATCTAAACATTAAAAGATGCAGTACAAAAAGTCAAGACAGTATTTTTATACCCTTCACATAAATGTGTAAGGGATATACATATATAAGTTTGTGATTCCGTTTGTAACGCATTGAAATATCCATCTAAGACCCCATAAAGTATATATATTCTGGATCAGCATCAATAGCGATTACGATTGAGCGATGTCCGTCTGTCCGTCGGTCCGTCTGTCCGTCTGTAGTCGTTGAAATACCGTTTCTGAGAAAACGGTTTGAGATAGAAACCTCATTCTTTCGCTAAAACGTGTGAAACCCCGGTAGTGGGTCTGCTATTGAAATTCAGTAAGATAGGTCTACGGATAGCCGAGATATATTCAAAAAACCGGGTTTTGAGGGGTATTTTGTGCAATTTTTGTATTCAGATTTTTGAAAAAAAATTTTTTCTTAAAAACTAAACCATATGATTTTTAGTGCCCATTAAATCCTAGAAATTAAGGAATTTTTGAAATCGGCCCATATATATCCGAGATATAGCGTCTCCCGATTTTTAAAGAAATCGGCTTTATAAGCCAAATAAGACAACTTTTGGCACCGAAGATCAATCAAAATGGTATATATAGGCTATTTAGAGGCAAAAGTGGAAAATTTTTCCACATCGGCCCATATACACTCGAGATATAGCGCCTCCCGTTTTCTCAAGAAGTCGGCTCTAAAAGCCAAATAAAACAACTTTTGGTATCAAAAATCGATTAGAATGGAACATATAAGGTGTTTAAAAGCAAAATTGGAAAATTTTTGAAATCGGTCCATATATATCTGAGATATAGGGACTCCTGATTTTTCAAGAAATCCGCTCTTTAAGCCAAATAAAGCAATTTTGGCACTAAAAATCAATCAGAATGGTACATATAGACTATTTAGAGGCAAACGTGGAATATTTTGGACATCGGCCCATATACACTCGAGATATAGCGCCTCAAGTTTTCTCAAGAAGTCGGCTCTAAAAGCCAAATAAAACAACTTTTGGTACCAAAAATCGATCAGAATGGTACATATAAGGTATTTAAAAGCAAAATTGGCAAATTTTTCAAATCGGTCCATATATATCTGAGATATAGCGACTCCTGATTTTTCAAGAAATCGGCTCTATAAGCTAAATAAAACAACTTTTGGCACCAAAAATCAATCAGAATGATACATATAGGTTAGTCAGAAGCAAAACTGGAATCCTTTTTGTCATCGGCCCATATATGTTCGAGATATAGCGCCTCCCGATATCTCAAGAAGTCGGGCCTGGAAGCTAAACGAAACAGTTTTTTGCACTAAAAATTTGTCGGAATGGTACATACAGGCTGTTTAGGGGCAAAATTAGAAAATTTTTGGACATCGGGCCATATGCACCCAACTTTTGGTACCAAAAATCGATCATAATGGTACATACATACATATGTATATAATGTTTAAAAGCAAAATTCGAAAATATTTGCGATCATGTATGAATGTATGTATGTATGTATATATGTATGTATGTATGTATGTATGTATGTATGTATGTATGTATGTATGTACATATGTATGCATGTATGTAGATACGTTTGTATGTATGTAGGTATGTATGTATCTACATATGTATGTATGCATGCAAGTATGTTAGCATAAACAATTTTTTTGCTTTGGTGTAAAAATGTGTATGAAAGTGAAAATGAAAGTGATATAAAGAATTGTTGAAAAAAGGGTACGCAATGAAATTCTTTTAAACAATTGCGTCTTCAAATTCATTCACACAAAAAATCATTTTGGGTTTCCCTACGTACTTACATATGTACATACACACACACATGTGTATGATGATACGCAATAGATCATCAGCAACGTGCACAAGAAAAAAATAATTTTGTAAAAGCAAGCAATGTAAATATGTATGTATGTATATATGTATGTATATAATCATTGTTTTATGGAACACACTGAAAATATTCAATAATAAAGAATTTATTTTAGCGTTTTCTATTATAGATACATACATACGTATGCATGTACCCACATACATACGTAAGTAAATTGAAAAGAAAATCACACTTAATGGCAATGTTTAGCATTATAATTCAAAAATAATGCAATTATATGCAATTTTTTGTTAAATAAATTTTACTATAACGTTAACTGATAAATAATTAAGAAATACATTTTGCTTTTCTTTATTTCATTGATATTAAAAAGAACTGGTGTCACCCAGTGGTTGAACTTGAGCATATTAAGAATTATTTAAATAAAAGTTTTGCAGCCTGTGTTAAATCCCGGTAGTGGATCTGATATTGAAATTCAGAAAAAATCGGCCCATATATACCCCAGATATAGCGTCTCCCGATATTTCAAGAAATCGGCTTTAAAATCCAAATAAAACAACTTTTCGCACCAAAAATTAATCAGAATGTATGTACCATTGTGAAGGGTATTTAAGATTCGGCCCAGCCGAATATAGCACTCTTACTTGTTTTTTCTATGGTTTCAAAATATTTAGCGAACAATTTCGAAAAGAAAATGCACGAAAAACTCCCTGTTTTCACTGACTTTAAAATGAAACGAAAAACACAAAAATTAAACTTCTTAAACACTTTTGTGAGAATTGCATGTCTCAACAGTACAATAAGCCATAAATCAGATTATAAAACCCATAAGTAAATTTTATTAGTGACTTAAAGCAGATGCCCCACTCAAATACATACATTGTAAAAGCACTGCATACAGGTACCGACAATAAAATAAACATTTACTTTTTATAGCTTTTGGAATTCGAAGATGTGATAATAAGAATATGCTGTCACATTTTTTTTTTTTTTTTCTAAATTTGACATTCAGGGAGTAAAAAGGCAAAATCGGTAATTCTGTGTCTCCGAGAATAATACAAGTACTAAAAAAGTTAAAAAAAGGCCTGAAGGCCACTAAAAATAGTCGAACAGGTGTCTCTGAAGTTCTAAATTTTAGGGGGATAAAATGGTAAAAGCAGAAATTCGGTACTTTTTTGAATCGCATAGTCGGATGGGAGGGAGAAAAAAAGAAATGCGGTCGGGGGACCCCCGTTAGGAACGAAGTTCCTTACGTTTTTCTTTTCATCTTTGAATGTAATACAAGGTGAAATCTGTAAGTTTTATGTTGTGTTGTTTTTGAAATTTTATGATTCTTTAAATTTTTGGAACGTTTTCAAACTAATTAATATTTATTGGTATGTGTCTCCGCTGCTGTCAGTGGAGACACCGCCAACCATACACAATTGCTTTTCGACAGTACACCAATACATATAAACAGCTCACACGCTTTCGTGACGATTTCCACTAATTTCCCCTACCAGCAAGCCGCGTTAAGGAACTTCGTTCCAAAAAGATTTCGAATGAACTATGAATTTATTTTTACTTTTTAAAGATTTGTGGGGCTAAAAGGGATAAAAACGGGAAAAATCTTTAATTCTGCATCCCCGAGCCTAATGCAAGTAGCACAAAAGTTCTAAAAGGGCCTGAAAACTTAATACAAACAGTCGGACAGGTGTCTGGTACTTTTTTGAAATTCTGAATTTTAGGAAGATCAAAGGGACAAGAAAAAAAAATAATTTTTGTTTAAATCCCTGAACTGGTTAAACAAAATACTAACACTCTCGGTATTTATATTGGTAAAGCTGAACTCTTTTCACATGGTGTATTTTCCTACTACATGCGTTATATTTCCACTGATATCTAAAACATAAACAACGCAAGAAAAATGTAGCGTCATATAGCCTTCAGGAAAAACGTGGTGCCACTAAATAGTTGTATTTTTAAAAGCAGAAATAAAGTACAAAAAATATGATAATGGGATAAAGATGCCGCAGCAAAATTTTTCCCGGAATGCTAATTTTAAAATCTAACCTCAATAGCTGCAATAATTAAGCCAACATATTTGATGATATCAGCATTTTTATCCCAGAATCCAACGAATGCCTCTTTGCACCCCACTTTAAATATAGTTTCATACCGACAGTCTTGTGGATTCTTACAACACGACGTTGGGTAGTATCCTTTGAAGCTATAATCTCTGTAACTTGTACGGCCACAACATTCCATCTGAAAATACGAAGTGAACATTTTATATTTAAATTAATTGAAATAGAAAAAAACAAATTACACTAATCTGAATTGCATCCATATAATCGGCAGATGTGGTTCTCTTCTGCCAGGCCTTCTCGACAACATCGCCCATAATAATTAAGTATCTGTCCTTCTGAAGCCACATGTATGTCACCAAAACCAACTGGCCAATCATTAGAACAAATAATAAAACGGAGTACTGGAATGGAATATTTTTAATGCACATATGTATGTATATGAAAATAATATATGGTTTAAAACGAATGGATCTTTTTTACTTACAGTCATCGACATGCAATAACTTTCTCTAATGGCACCACAGCAGCCAAAGAATGAAATTATTAAGATGACAACACCGAGAATTATCATTGTTATTGGAACTTGTTGGGACTTCAGTGCGTCTGCAAAGTCATCAACGGTATGTATGTTGCTGAACAGCATAGCCCCAAAAACAATCAGCAATATACCACATATCTGGAATAGCGATGCCCAATATTAAAATCAGTAAAAATGTACTTGTATTGGTTGCAGAGCAAACTCTGCCAACATATAGTTAAACGTATTAAAAAAGCAAATCAGTGGGTAAGATATTTTAAACATTAGGAATCATTTTGTACAAAAAAATATAATTTCTTTTATGATCTAATTTGAAACGTATCTTTGTCGTGGTTCATCGGCTTCCAAGGCATCATGGTGGAGTTCTCTGAATTCCAACGGGGAGGGCTGCCGATCCTGGCTTAATATCTGCCAGGGAATTCGGTGCGTGAGAGGGGCAACTGGCGGTAGAGCGTGGTGTTATTTGCAATCAAAATTATTCGTGTTGGTTACTTTCATTTTCCTGTTTTGGCATCCATCCACTTTCGGGCTCCAATATATTTCATTTGTTTAGAGCTCTCGTATTTTCGTAAAAACTGACGTGTTTTTATTATTGTGTGGTGATAGTATACCCAGGCAATTCACCAAGAACCACCCCCCATCGGCGAGCTCAAGCCGGAGTTAAAAGCAAATCTTTTTTGGTGAACATTTTCGCTAAATTTATTTATCATCCATATTACAAGTATCCAAGACTGCACATAATAAAATGGCCATGTGCAGTCAACCGTTCCATCTTTGTCAACCGTTGTCGGTTGAACGTTACGCATAATTCAGAATGAAGGAAAATGAAAATGTCTCATTCATACCGGTGTTTTGCTACTCGAAACTTACAAGTGCTGTATTATAAGTAAAATACTCACTAATACAACCTGATTATTTTGGCTTTTTTAATTAAAAAAAATAATAAGAATCAATATTTTTGAGAAACAGGCTCCAGGTGATTTTAAGCAACCACAGGCATTAACTATTTGTAACTATAAATAGCGCAACGTCAAAACTAAAACATTCAAAATAGTACGAATATTTTTTTTATATTGATTTCCAGCAAATACTATCAGCGTTTCCGAAAGCCGCATACTTCTAAGCGATACGTGTATATCGCACAGAGCTAATCCATTTGTAGTTGATTGGCCAGTGAATCGCACAACGCATTACAGAGAAAATTTATTCTTTAGCCGTTCGGTTCATCTGCAGAATAAACTGCCTGCCGCTTACAGCGTGGGAGGTTTCAAATCAAATATATACACACAAGCACTATTTTCTCTTTCCTGCTCCCTACAATCATTTTTCCTAATTCTGGCACAATGCACTTCTTTAAAGGAATTTTCTCCTGAGTACCGATCCAAATTAAAAAAATTCTTCAAATATTTCATCAACGATTTGCTTGAGCTGTCGTCAGTAAGTCTTTTTAAGACGATTTTCTATTGTCTTCTTATAAGAAAATATTAAGCAAAAAATATAACATATAAGTACATGCAAAAATTAGTGAATTTTATTTGTAAGTTCTTTGCATGGAAAAATAAACTGGTGTTATTGTGACTCGTGATCTTTTGCAAATACAAAACGAGTAAAAACCTACTCGTTCTGTTTCTATGGACGTCTGAAGACGACAGGATGTGAAAATGATTCAAGTAAACAACGGGTGCACTTGGAGTTCGAGTGTACTCCTACAGTTCTCTGGTGCATATACAAGTAAGCACATACGTGAATGGTGTATCTATTTTGCGTACTATACTATCACATGTTAGCGAGCACGTCCTCAATATGTACTCGATCTTTTTTATAAATAGACACAAACATGCCAATGCTGTATTTGTTTTGCGTACACTTACAAATATAGGCGTGCACCTCCTTATTGTGGTCCTCTGAAATTTTCATATACATACATACATATATGTATACGTTGATGTGAATGCAGATGCATATGAATGTATGTATGTATATGAAAAAGTATTTCTACTAAATTCTGAAATTCTTCGACTAGGTATTTCTGAATATGCAACAAGCTTATTAACTTCCTGACAACAGATATAATTTTCAAAATTTTTTACATAAAAATGTGACGTAAAAGCTCAAGGTAAATACATACAGGCATTCAGTATATTTTTTATAAGGAACAAAACTAACCCTGAATTAATAATCTAAAATAAAAATTTTAAATAGAGAAATTTTTTCCTCTGTCGTATAATAAACACCGGCTTCGCTAACAAAATCATTTTTGCATACTCGACCTTCGACCTCTGACAAAATCTTCTAGTCATCCAGACTCTATGCACAGCATAAAACTGTACAAGCCGATATATACACATTTACTTGCACACGTATGTATGTACATATGTATAAAAACTGCATACTTATGTACACATGTGAACGGAAGCTTAAGTAAATTTAAATTTTTAAACACTAACAAAATTATTTTGAAGTTACTCTTCATTAGTTTTTTCTTCTACTTTTAAATTAAATCATTTGATCCCGCACATTGACCTTAAACGTATGGGAGGCAAATAATTAACAATATAAATTGTCTTCTAACAAATGACACATAAAAAGGGCAGAGTGGTCTGCTCAAATGTTCAAAGCAAGACAAACATAATAAGTTTAGCATATATATATATATATATATATATATATATATATATATATATATATATATATATATATATATATATATATATATATATATATATATATATATATATATATATATATATACAGTGCTGTGCAAAACAAATGTTAAAAAAATAAAGTAATTTTTTCGCAATGCATTTCATTTAGAAAACAAAACTTTCTTCATGATTTATTTACATTCAAATAGGTGAAACAGTGCAGTAATTAAATAACGATTTGTACTAATATTTTCTTCAGAAATAAACATAAACATTTGAGAACTCCATGTAAAGGTGTGCAAAACAAAAGCAACAATCTAATATTTCGTATATGATCCCTTATTCTTAACTTAATAACTTCGGCACATCTGTGCGGCATAGATTTAATTAAATTATCCAGTATAGATTGTGGGAGTCGTTTCCATTCATCTTTTAGACTTTCGAAAAGTTCATTTTGATTTTTAAATCGTTTACCGGATATTCTTCTCTTCAATGTACCAAAGAGATTTTCAATAGGGTTCAAGTCGGGTGATTGTGCCGGCCAATCAAGGACTTGAACTCATTCTCTTCTAGAAACTCCTTGACCAACCTCGATGTGTGTTTCGGGTCATTATCGTGCTGAAAGACCCATCCAAGCGGTATATTCCACTCAGCACGTAGAATCAGCTTCGTTTCAAGTACGTTTTTGTACATGAAGCGGTCCATTATTCCCTCAACTCTATGAAATGGTCCAACTCCATTTGCTGAGAAGCAAGTCCACACCATCACACTACCTTCTCAATGCTTAAAACTCATTTTGCAATTCTGTGGATCCAGCCTCTTTTCAGGCAAACGTCAAACTGTGCACATACCATCTGAATCACCCAAATTGAATTTGGATTCATCACTAAATAAAACGGTCTTCCACTTCTGATCTGTCAAACTAAGTTGTTAAACCAATTTTTTTTTCTCAGTTGAAAGTCTGCCTCAGCCACATATCGTGCTTTAAGAGGAGATTATGGTTTACACAATCGTCCAACTACGCAAGCAGTTGGCAAAATTGTGAAGAAATTTTAAGAGTCTGGAGCGATTACAAATATTGTAAGGTCTGTGCATCATCGTTCCGCTGAAAATATCGCTGCTGTAAGTGAAAGTGTTGGCGAAGACCCGAATGTATCGATTCGTTGTCGTTCTCAGGAATTAGGACTGTCTTACGGCACATTATGGCGTATTTTGCATTTAGATCTACACCTACACAAAAAAAGTATTCGACATTAGAGTAATTTTTTAAAAGTGACTTGAAAATGCTAGTATTATTTAAACATTTTTATGTTTCTGATTGAGATAACGTTGTACAGTAAGTACTTTAGAATATACCGTTATAAAATTTAACAACATTGCATATTTTAAGACACATTCATCTTTTTGAACAAAAGCACACAAATTCTAAAGCAAAAAAAGTATTCGACAACCGTTTTTTTTCTTTTATAGTGATTATGTATTTTGTAATATTTGATGTTGTTTGTAAGAATACCGTTAGGGTTCTTATTTATCATTTACATAAATTTTTTTTTAATTTTTATGCAAGTGCTCGCGAAGATGGAACGCAAATGCAAAGAAACTTCTCTTGATGTAAGAAATTTAATAATACATCATTTTAAATTAGGAGACTGAAAAAACATAGCAGAAATCGTTCAGAAACCAAGAACTACTCTTCATGGTATAAGAAAAAAAATTAAATTAGAAAACACCGTAATAAACAAGGAAAGGACTGGTCGACCTTGCAAGCTAACAAAAATATATGAACTGCGAATCGTGCGGGAAGTAAGAAAAGATCAGAAAACTAATGCCACGATTTTAGAAAAATTCACTGAGGAGCACTTAGCCATATCTGTTACTTCACAAACAATAAGAAACTATGACTTCTAGGCGCGATAAGCTAGAAAGAAGCCGCATATTTCGAAAAAAATGGAAATTAGGCCTTCCGAAAGAACGCGTAAATAAGCCCATTGAGTTTTGGATGGATGTAATTTTTGCAGACGAAAGTAAATATAACCTTTTTGGATGTGATGACAAAGTTCTGGTGTATCATAAGCCTAACACAGAATTGGAAGAAAGGAAGATGGTACCCACTGTAAAACATAATGGAGGTGGTGTTATGGTATGGGGATGTATGGCAGCGTCAGGTGTTGGAAATTTAGAATTTATCGATGGGATCATGGATCATCGACAATACATTGATCTCATAAAGCAAAATTTACAGCCAAGCGTAGAAAAATTGGGTCTGTCAAATAGATTTAAATTCTATCAGGACAATGATCCCAAACATTGCGCGATTAATGTAAAGCTTTGGCTGCTGTATAACTGTTCAAAGGTAATAAAAACGCCGCCACAGTCCCCAGACCTTAACCCCATTGAACATCTTTGAAGTCATTTGGAAAACAAAATCCGAAATCGTGAATTTTTAAACGAAACCCAGCTGAAAGTCATCCTACAGGAGGAATAGAGCCAAATCGACCCAGAATATATTAAAATATTGGTAACATCTATGCCAGATCGTTTGAGAGAGGTCATACGACAACAAGAAATAGCAACTCGCTACTAAAGTTGTAGTATAATATGTACATACAACATACATATTAAATATATTAACAGTGTCGAATACTTTTTTTGCTTGGTTTTTGTTATTTATTTTTTAAGTCATGAATTTTTTGTACTATTTGTTTTGAGATCTCATTTTTTGTAGTGAATATCACATTTTGCTTCCTTAATAAAACGTTTTGTGTCTTCTTTTTGTTAAGATTAATATTTTACAGTTTTTTATTGATAAAATAATGCGTTTTATTATATATGTCGAATACTTTTTTTGGCCGCTGTATGTATATCCAGCTCACGCAACAACTGCAGCCAGCTGACCATTCACAACGTCGTAGATACGTGGAATGGGTGCTTGAACAACAGGCGGTGGACGGCGATTTTTCAAACAAAATTTTCTTCATCGATGAAGCACATTTCTCACTCGCTCGGTGGGTATGTTAATAAACAAAGTTGTCGCATTTGGGGTTCTGAGAATCCTCAAGTACGTAATTGAAGAGAGGCCATTACATCCAGAAAAATTCACTGTTTGGTGCGCTCTTTGGTCCGAAGATGTGATTGGACCTTACTTCTTCGAAAACGACCGCCAATTCGGCGCGTTGTGGTCATATGATAGCCGACTTTTTTGCCTGCCATTGAAGAATACAACTTGGAGAATATGTGGTGTCATCTAGACGGTGCCACATGCCACACAACTCAAGCGAACATGGCTTTATTGCAAGAGACATTTCCTGGCCGCGTAATTTCTCGTCGTGGCGATATCAACTGGCCACCAAGATCATGCGATTTGACACCATTAGACTTTTTTGTGGGGCTATGCGAAAGGCCATATTTATGCCGATAAACCTTTAACTCTTGAGCACTTAAAAACCAACATTCGTCAACTTATGGCTGAGATAGCGCCCAATATGTGTCAAAAAGTGATCGAAAATTACCTCAAAAGAATCAACACTTATTTTAAGCCACAACAAAATGGGTTCTCTATAATAATATTTATTCGGCTTGTTTTAAGTACACTTGTGTATTATATTTACCAAGACTGGTGAAAGAAGGTGAAGTTGACAACTCAGGTGATTATATTTTGCTTCCCGCTTTCTTCGTGTTGTTATGAAAGTGTCAAAAATTGTTTTCCAACCATCTTCCCTGCTGTAAGAGTGAGTGAGCAGAGCTCTAATGGCGAATTTGGAATAAGACATAACAAAAATATTTTTCACTAACAAAATGTATCTGGTTTTCGCTTGCAACCACCTGGTTTAACTCGCCTTGATCCGTACTTAAGTTTTCAAGAACGTTTCGTAATAAAATCAATTAGAAAAAACTTTAATTTAGTATTAAATTTTTCTATCTGTGTAAAAATGTTTTATACAGTGCAAGATTATACTAGAAAAGTTTTCGTGTTCTATTTTTTTCAACGAAATAAATAAAATTAAAAGAAAGAATTAACACTCTTCTAAGGACTAACGTATGATATATTCACAATTCATTTAATATATTGAATTCTTACGGGCCCAATCGATGTCAAAAGTACAGTAAATGCAGATGTTCTTAAAGCAAGTACAGCGTGCTTGTTTTAAGTACTGATTTTAGCGATATTCAATTCGAAATTTTGGTTGAGTATGACATTTATCGCTTGAACACTTAAAACAAACGTAACGTACTAACGTACTTCATCTGAGGAAACCCATACTTACCGTACTTCTGTCACCGCTTGTTGATTTTCTTTCAGCGTACCTTGTGTGGGCGTCAATGAAGCGCAATGATGGCTTCTCAACTCGAGAACAAGCCGTATGAAGGAAAAAGTGTTTGTGGGAGTTTGAATAGGTAGAAAAATTATAGCATAAAAACAGAATATTAAGTTTCACAAACTCGATAATGTTAAAATTAACTAACGATAATTTGTTTGTTTACCTTCGACAATATAAAGTCAAAAACAGTTAGCGCAACCTCCTCCATATACACATAGAGAAAATATAGACGGGACAATAACCATGACAAGACCTGTTACGTTTCCTACCAAAGAAACACTTTAACGGTTTTATTTAAAACAAATTTTTCATGATTATTAAGTTCTTATTCCGCAAATATCTATACATAATTAAATAAGCATTTAATAAACACGAAATATTTTTTTGAATAACCCAGTATACAAACACGCGTTCACTTATTGCGACTTTTAGCAATCCTGGTTTTATGAAGATCGTTAAAAGAAGTAAAATGTATAGTAAAACGATTCTATTCTTTTCTGTATTAAAAGTTTGTTTGAATACTTGCAGTTCTCATTGTGCTCATAAGAATAATAGAATAAACAATAAATTTTCAAATATTCCTTTAGGTTCTTCGCGTCTATTGACTATTTCTCCACAAAAACAATTATGGATACAGTTTAGTGAGAAAATGCAGTGTTTCAATTGATGACATTTTTGTTTTATTTTACGCGTATCAACCGTGAAATTTCTCCCGTCGGGAGATAGAGAACACCACTACTGTCTCAAAATATATCTTAATACTAATTAATACATTACGGCCAAGGTAGTCGCATAACTACAACAAACACAGCACCAACAAACACGTCCTGCCTGTTCCTCAATGTCGAAGTCGTGCGACTGTTCGCTTTCTAAGCGAAAGAAAATTGGTTTGGGTTCCTCTAAGACGTTCTTTCATTCGAACGATGACTCGATCGACAAGTCGAGAAGACGTAAGTGTTTTCACACAAAATCCGATTCGTCTATATCGATCATATCGTCAGCACTGCTAATACAAATGTCAAAATCAAGCACTTGATATTTTGCTATCGAGTGGGAGTTTTTATAGAAAGACATTTAAATATTTGTTTGTTAAAAAACAGGGAAATAAAACCCCACATATTTTTCATATTTGTTTTATTTAGGTTATATTATACAATTATAATCAGTATGTATGTAGTTTTCCTAAACATTTCACTTCTTTAGTGGATGAAAAAAAAAATTCTGAGTTTGCTAGAGAAATACCAGTGCTCAGTGCGTCAAAATGTTTGTTATTTTGTTTTGTACTTATTTATGTACATACATACATATGTATGTATTCGCTTTGGCTTGTCAGATACAGCTGACCAGTTTTAAGAAGGGTTGTATTTACACAAGAACAATTTAGTAGTTTTTTCAATACTGCAATAAAAAATCAACCAAAACTTTAATTTACCGAACTGGTATGTCTGTGAAATAAATAGCAAATAGGAATCCAAATTGATTCGTAATCGAGCGACTACATTTCGTTCGCTTATATGTATATTCTGGCCACATTGTGGAACATGCAGTAAATCAGTCATTCAACATGATAATTTTTTACATTTGATTGCTGTGTATTTGATTCGATTATTATAACGCCCCATCAGAACAAAGAGACGGCAATAATAGCAAATTGGTTTGTTTGCACTATTGTATTTTTATAAGTATTTGTTTTTTGTATGGTTGTTTAAAAAACAAAAATTTTTAACGAATAATTAATATTGCTGCAAATATTTTTCAATGGTACCGTTTGTTTTCATACACTGATTGATATGTTTCACGGGACCGGCCCACTTTGCTCCTAGAAAGGTTCCATAAAATAATAAACAGTAAAAAAAAAAAAAATAAACGAAACAAGAAGTAAAATTACGCTTTTAGATGGCGAGCAACTATACATATGTATATTTCGAAACTGGAACGCTTCTCATCAGCACTTAGTTGGTCATAAATTTATAATTTTCTGTTGTGTTTTATTATGTCAAATTTATTATAGAATTTATCCCTATTTATTTATACTTTTAATACAAGGCGACAGAATGAAAACATACCGCGTAATTCACCACATAATCAATTAGCTTTCTGATTTGTTTTTAATAATTGTTAATATTTTTATCAAGAAGATTAGCTTACCGAACATAATAGATTGAACAAAAACAGGATGTATTTCACCATTCCCATGCCACAACTCATTTTGCTTGCTTTAGACGATCAGCTGTAACAAATTTATGAAACAAAGCATTAAATTTGATTAAACAAAAGAAAGGTGTTATTATAAAGTCCAAATAATAGAATTATTCAGATTATCAGATTTAATGACAAATGTAAAATCATCCAAATACAATACTTGGAGAAATCAAATTCTTCATTCTTAGTGTCATTCAAATGTTATGAATTACAATTCTTATAGACTATTTAAACAAACCAAACTCTACATATAGAAAAACGACATAAAATTAAAATGCACGTTTAAAAAATCTATTTTAAAAATTTTAAATATCTAAAAAATTACAACGCTTAACTGGATTGATGTTTACAAAGAAGTCTACTGGGAGATAGTATTTATTGAAATCTCTGAAACTTTTTTAAGTGACCCCATTTCACGCAATACGAGGGTTTCCTTATATAATTATTTTGGGAATAAAGAAAAAAAATATTATTCATAGCAAATCACTTTATTGTTTTTCAAAATATTCCCCGTGAAGATCAATACACTTTTGCATGCGGTTGAACCACTTTTGCCACTTTGATTGAGGCATCTGCAAAGCATGCATTCTGAATGCAGCAACTGTTTCTTCAAGTGTTTTTTACGTACGGGAATAAAAGGAAGTCATTCGGTGTCAAGACTAACGCGGATAACTCATCAAATCGATGTTTGGGTGCTTTGAGCCGGCGTGTGAGAGCTCGCAAAGTCGTGGTGAAAAATGATCCGTGGTCGGAGGTTGGTTTTCCTGATTTCTTGACAACTGGCAAACAAATCGTTGTGTACCACTGAAAATAGACTGTTCTGCGTTGTTCCAGTGGTACGGTTGCAACATGTCCGGTTTTTCGGAAAACACAGGTGACCATTTGCTTGGAAGTGCTTCGTGTGCGAAGAACTTTTGTTGGATTTTACTCATCTTGAAACAACAACAGCTGTTTACTTTCGGTCTCATGCGCGTATGTCCACGATTCATCACCTATCGCGATGTTATATACGTGTTTAGAAGTAGCGACCAATCGACACGAGCCTTTTCCGAGCGATTGACAAATTGTGTTGGATCCAATGCGAACAAATATGTTTGACAGTCAAAGGTTTATGCCATATTGAATATATGCCTACTGCCTAAGGTTGTCTCAATTTCACGATAGGTCACATGACGATATCAGTTTGCGTAGAGAATTAATGGCTTTCGCAACAACAACTGATTTTATTGGAGTGAACTAGGACCACGATGGAATTCACCATACCATCGATAACCACTGGTTCTTGATGGAGCTTCATCGCCAAAAATTTAATTAAGGTAATCCATGCACAGTTGCTGACTTAATCCATATTGAAATTAAAAAAAAAATAATCACACGAAAATGTTCATGATTTAATTCTATTTTTGGACCGAGATCAATCCTTTAAGTTACTGTAAACAACGCAAAGAGGACTTTTATTTCTAAACGTCCCGAGTACGTATAACCTCAAAATGTCCATTTTTACGATAGAGTTGTCAGTTGCCAGACTGCAACACTAGGGTACTGCCGGGTACGGTACGGTGTTAATTTGACACATCTTTTCGTTTTTTTCATGTCATACTCATTTGTTTCAGTTGATTTTTTGTGTATCGTTAAATTTTGATTTAATTATACTTAAATAAAAACTTCCTCAACAGTCAGCTCAAATACATACATATGTATGTATATCCAAATCCCGTAAATAATATTCGTCACATAACAGGACTACTACCCTCTTATTGGCCTTTGTTTTGGGCAACAACACGGGTACAGATGTTTAGAAATGTATATACATACATGATACATCAACAAACACCAACGGTAATAAAAAACGGGAAAACACAAAAACATTGAATTTCACAAGAGTAGATTTTAAAGTTTTGTTTATCAAAGAACAAATTTTTTATCTTACAAAAACTGTTCAATAACAAACGCTCTTATAAAACTCATTTGCTTCTTGATCTATTGACATTGAGCCTTACGACTTCAGGTATGTCTATGAAAAATGTTTGATTACAGACAAAAAATAGGAGTTAAAAATACTATAACTGCCTGTTCCTCAATGTCGCAAGAAAATGTAAGTGATCGAAATGTAGTCGCTCGATTTTGAATCAATTTGGATTCCTCTATGTCGACAGCTTGCGTTCGCATGGGCTTACGTCATGAAATATTTGCTATTTATTTCACAGCCATTTCAGATCGGTTCATTTTTTATTGCAGTATTGCTACTAAATTGTTCTTGTGCAAATGCAATCCGTCTTAGAACTGGTCAGCTGTATCTGACAAGCCAAAGCAAATACAAATGTACATAAGTACAATTTCGTTTAAGATCCCACTAAGGAGGAGTGGTACGGGATCGGTGTATTGAAATCATAGATTTGACTCCTTTATGAGCAATGTTATACAGGGGTTTTCAATAACAGCGCTACAAAAGTTTTTAAAAAAAAAAAAAAAAACCATTTTGGATATCAATAAAATTCTTTATTCCCGTAAAAGCAAATTTGATGCCATATGTATGGAACTTGATATCTTTTGCATGGCCACCATGGGCACGCTTGCAGAAGTCCAGACGCTGAGCCCAATTTTCGACGGTTTTCAAGCATAAATTGGCCGATACTGCTGCAATTTCACGTCCGATATTCGTACGACGTTCATCAATCGTCGCTGGCTTGTTGGCATAGACCATAGACTTGACGTAGCCTCACAGGAAATAGTCTAACGGCGTCAAAACACGCGACCCAGACGGCCAATCGACTGGACTATTTCGTGAGATAGATAACACATTCTCCAAACTTGGTTTTCAATAAATTGATTGTGACATTCGCTGTGTGGCTTGTGGCGCCGTCCTGTTGAAGCCTCATGTCCTCCAAGTCCATATCATCCAATTGGGGCCAAAAATATTCGGTTATCATTAAACGGTAGAGATTCCCATTCACAGTAACATGCCGGCCAAGCTCAACAAGCTCCTTCTCAAGGGGGAGATCAGAAAATGGACAACATCCATCACAGGAAAACTGTGGAACGACACTACGGGTCTGGAACACTCGAAGAAATTTCTTAGCTTTGATGCTAAGAGGTCCGCCCTCTCGCTCTAAAACTAAATAGAAAGAATCTAAGGACACTGTGTGGGGCGCTAACAGGCCACTATACCTGCAAGAAGCATCTACACAGAATGGGACTATCCAGTACGGCAACCTGCAGATTTTGCGGAGAAAAAGTGGAGACAATGGAACACTTGATTATTGAATGTGTGGCACTAGGCCACAGAAGACACAGGCTGTTGCAGGCCTATACATTGGGTTCACAGGACTTGCAAGGGCTTCCACAGAAGGAGCTAATACTGTTTCTTGATGTATTAAACTCGTGAGGGAAAAGGGTTGCACAATAGATCATCTTTGGTCGCAGCGCAAAGGGCCATAATACAATACAACATGCCGGTCATGAGCATCACGGATGAAGTACGGCCCATAAACCGCACCAAACCGTAATTTTTTCGGGATGCAATGATGACTCATGGAGTACGTGTGGATTGCTGCCTGACCAATAACTGATATTATGTTTATTGACGAAGCCATTCAGGCAGAAATGAGCCTCATCATAAATTGGGCGTAGCGCTCTTAACGTTGAGGCCACTGACTCTGAATTTCGGTAGTAAATTTTAATAGTTTCGACTCGTTGTTGACTCGCTGACTGAAGAGAAATGTCAACGGAGCAGCAAGAAATATGGCGTCGTCTGCTGTCCTTGTCGCTGTACCTTTATAGCGTTCCTGTTGAAAAATCCGCTATTAGTCCCTTAAAATCAGATTTCATATTGATTTTTAAAACAATATGGGTTGATCATTCTCCTTTAAAATAATTTCATTTCACATGACGATATCAGTTTGCGTAGAGAATTAATGGCTTTCGCAACAACAACTGATTTTATTGGAGTGAACTAGGACCACGATGGAATTCACCATACCATCGATAACCACTGGTTCTTGATGGAGCTTCATCGCCAAAAATTTAATTAAGGTAATCCATGCACAGTTGCTGACTTAATCCATATTGAAATTAAAAAAAAAATAATCACACGAAAATGTTCATGATTTAATTCTATTTTTGGACCGAGATCAATCCTTTAAGTTACTGTAAACAACGCAAAGAGGACTTTTATTTCTAAACGTCCCGAGTACGTATAACCTCAAAATGTCCATTTTTACGATAGAGTTGTCAGTTGCCAGACTGCAACACTAGGGTACTGCCGGGTACGGTACGGTGTTAATTTGACACATCTTTTCGTTTTTTTCATGTCATACTCATTTGTTTCAGTTGATTTTTTGTGTATCGTTAAATTTTGATTTAATTATACTTAAATAAAAACTTCCTCAACAGTCAGCTCAAATACATACATATGTATGTATATCCAAATCCCGTAAATAATATTCGTCACATAACAGGACTACTACCCTCTTATTGGCCTTTGTTTTGGGCAACAACACGGGTACAGATGTTTAGAAATGTATATACATACATGATACATCAACAAACACCAACGGTAATAAAAAACGGGAAAACACAAAAACATTGAATTTCACAAGAGTAGATTTTAAAGTTTTGTTTATCAAAGAACAAATTTTTTATCTTACAAAAACTGTTCAATAACAAACGCTCTTATAAAACTCATTTGCTTCTTGATCTATTGACATTGAGCCTTACGACTTCAGGTATGTCTATGAAAAATGTTTGATTACAGACAAAAAATAGGAGTTAAAAATACTATAACTGCCTGTTCCTCAATGTCGCAAGAAAATGTAAGTGATCGAAATGTAGTCGCTCGATTTTGAATCAATTTGGATTCCTCTATGTCGACAGCTTGCGTTCGCATGGGCTTACGTCATGAAATATTTGCTATTTATTTCACAGCCATTTCAGATCGGTTCATTTTTTATTGCAGTATTGCTACTAAATTGTTCTTGTGCAAATGCAATCCGTCTTAGAACTGGTCAGCTGTATCTGACAAGCCAAAGCAAATACAAATGTACATAAGTACAAAATAATAAAGCAAACATTTTGAAAGTGTGGAAATGGTTTGACGTACTGAGCATTGGTACTCCTATGGCAATTTTTTTTTCTATCCAGCGAACAAGTGAACTGTTTTCGAAAACTACATACATACTGATTATAATTGTTTAATATAACCTAAATAAAATAAAAATGAAAAATATGCGGGGTTTCTAGTTTTATTTCTCTGTTTTTTAAAAGTCTTTCTATAAAAACTCCCACTCGATAGCAAAATATCCAGCCTTATTGTGAATTCCGAGTGAACATCACTCTTAATGAAAAATCTCCGTGACGAATTCATACAAAAAGGTATTATGAATTCCGACGGATTCGAAGTTAGTGTTGCCATTCTCTTAACCTAAGTTCGAATTAGTACAACCAACTTTTTAAGTGAAAAACAGATGTGTTTTGCTTACGCTCTAAGGATTGTTAAAAATATTTTTCAAAAAATAAAAACGAAATATAATGAATTTGATTGCTGCAGCCGTTTCAATGACGGAAGAGGAATCTTAAAACAAAAGCTGTTAGCCAATAGAGCGAGAAGTCTTGCGGAATGGTTAGAATTCACTTGATTTGGATTACACGGCATAAGTTGTTAAAACAAATCAGCAATTATGAAAATATGTACATAGTATGTTTTTTCCAATTTTCCGTTTAGTTTTATTTAAAACTTTCGGTTGAACAAATTTTGCTATCAGCATGGTGTTGAAAAAGATGTGGCTGCTGCAATGGCTTTTTGGTCCCACTTTTTCGTGCACACATTTAATTCTATACCTAAAAGACGGATTTTTCGTTTTTGTTTGTTTATATCATGATACAACTAACAAGGTAACCTTTTCGCTACAATAAGAACAACTTCAATAAAAATAACATGCATTTTGTTTTTGTACAACTTATGCAAACTGTCAAAAAGACGCCACTTCTACATTTACAGAAGAGAGATGCACTGAGCTTACGCGGATTAGCTATCTCGTTTTGGCTGCCTTTCATCTCTGCAATCTCTTGACAACCTAAAGTAGTCAGATGATTAACGGTTTAGCTGACGAGGCTACCTTGTTAATTGTATCATGGTTTATATGGTTAATTATTTTCTAAGCAATCTATCAGATGTAGCAATGGTGTATATGAAGCGATTTTTTCAACACGTAAAATCAGCAGTTAGTTTGTGTTACATTTTTTGCTTCAAATCATGACAAAACCAATAAGTATTGTAAAATATACCAATTAATTATTAAAGAAATATGATTTTATAACTACTTAAAATTTGTTTTTATTCACTTTAAAAACTTATTTTCAGTTTGTTCTTATTTTTAACTACTTTTTGTATTTTGAGTTCATACAAATTTTTGATAAAAAAAAAAACGCTAAAAGTACGTTTCACTCGGAATTCATAATACCAATATCCTGAATTTCGAAAATTTCGGGAGAATTTTGTAGCTACGTCGAAATTCATGGTAGAATTTTTACGACGGAATTCCGTCGGAGCCATAACGGAATTCATAATAAGCATGATCAAGTGTGTGATTTTGACATTTGTGTTCGCAGTGCTGATCGATATAGACGATTCGGATTTTATGTGAAAACACTTACATACGTCTTTTCAACTTGTCGATCGATTCATCGTTCGAATAAAAGAACGTCTTAGAGGAACCCAAAACAATTTTCTTTCGCTTAGAAAGCGAACAATCGCACGACTTCGACATTGAGGAACCGGCAGTAAGAATTAATCCAGAAAAACCAAAATATAGATTTAAAAAAATTTCGCTCTAAAATGCTCTAAATATTATACTGTTACAAATTTGGTCGTGAACGGACCGATTGTGATTGTTCTAGAACGTACTGAATCATCGTTATTTTATATGTGCGTGTGTTGTCTTGTTATTATTTGTAAATGAACACGGGAGGTATATACACACACGCTTACATAGAAGCTTGTTGATAAACAAAACGGCAGCACAGCGAGTGTGCACATACTGACACACATGTGTAGATAAATAGGCACAACAGCGAAATAAAAGAAACCACCACCGCACGATACAATATTCGTGTGTGTATGTATGTGCGCGGCTCAGATGCTTGAGTTTTACTGCCGCGTGTATGTATGTCGGTGTGTGTGCATATCTTTTGTTCATGATGAGTCATCGCACATCACACTAAAGATGTGGCGTGATTAGCTTCTGTAAATGTCTAGCATGTTCTAGTAATGATCATTGGAGGTATAAAAGCAGCGAAGCTTAACGCTGAGAGATCAGTCGATTTTTAGCTGCGCTAACGTGTAAAGTGTCTTAAAAAAAAAAGTGAATAAGTGAAAGTGTTGTTCTTTTAGTAAAGTGTTTGCAAGTACAGTGTGTTTAAGTAAATAAAGTATTGAACTGTTGAGTACTGTAAACTGAAGACGTGAGTGTTTTAACTTCATTACAATCAAAGAATCTACGGAAAACGTTTTGAAAAGGTGAAAACGTAACAATATGTATTCCACAGTGTTTCAATCTAGATGGAAGATCGTATACAACAAGGGGCCCAAGACTGAGCCTTGTGGAACGCCTCTTGTCATTAAGCAGCTACTTGATTTCTCCGCACCACAATGTACCGTTTGCTTTCTGTCATACAGGTATGAAGAAATCGGTTTTACAGCGGTGTTTGAAAATTGGCACATGTATCTAAGTTTTTGACAGAGTATCGTGTGTTCAACAGTGTCAAAAGCCTTGGAATGATCAACCAGGATTGATATCATGTCATTATCCATTTTTGAACGTAGTTCCTCCAAAACGTCAATCAAAGTAGATACGCAGCTATGAAGGGGTCTGAAGCCAGACTGTTTTCCTGTTATAATATTATTGTCATACAAGTATTTAGCCATCTATATATGAATTAGTCTTTCAAAGGCTTTTGACAGAAACGGCAATATTGCGATTGGACGATAGTTTTTGTCAGGCTTTAGTACAGGTATAATTTTGGCACATTTCCACATTGACGGAAATGTCGATGTTGTTATGATTGTGTTGACTAAATGAATTAGCGGTGGGAGAATATAATTTATAATTATCTTTATAAATTTGGGATGGATATCATCTACTCCGACGGAATCTGACTTTATGCTGAAAATTTAATCAAGTACATCTTTCTGAGTAACATTCTTGAATTCAAAATGTACTTGACGTTCTGAATTTGCAGAGCTAGAGCTGTAGAAGGGACTAGAAGAGTTGTAATAATTAAGATCAGCGTCCGGCATTGGTATTTTAGCAAATTCTGAGTTTAATAGATGAACATTTACTGCGCTGGTGCTTATTGTATTATGAATGATGCCTACCGAACGTATTTCCCTCCATTTCTTTTTTGAACAGACTGCTGATTGAAACTTTTCTCCATAATATTTACGTTTCTCAGCTCTTATTTTAGTGTTAACATTTCTCCGACTGTTCTTGAAGATAATATACAGATCACTTGTTTTGAATCTTTTCCACTTAGCGTAGGCATTATTTCTCTGTTGAATTAATATCTTAATTTCGTTTGAAAACCATGGTTTTTCAGTTCTTATGTTCTTGGTTTTAAGTAATACATATTTTTCATACAAATATTGTATATTATAATGTAAATAAGTTGCTTGTTCATCCACAGTTGGCATAAGGGAAGTCTGTCTCCAAGGAATTGTGGCTATTTCAGTTTCTAACGATTGGTAATTAATGTTTTTGAAATCCCGAAATGTTATCACTTGCTGTTGTGTTGTTGTTACGAAATCATAGGATATAAAAATCAAATCATGTTTTGAAAACACTGAAGCTGATGACTGGTCAAATAAGAGAACACGGGATGGATTATCAACAAAACAAAGGTCAAGAAGGGTGCTGTTGGTAGCAGTAAAGTGTGTTGGAATTGAATCATTGATCAATAACATACCAATGGCACTCAATTCTTCTCTTAGGCTTCCGTCTATTAGAATATTCGAATTAAAATCTCCAGTTAAAATGATATCACTGTAGCCAAGCGTAAGTGTAGATAATTTGTGTAATAAAGGGCTGATACTAATTCTTTTATTAGGCCTATATATAGTACCTAACAGAAGTTTCCGGCTATTATCACATATTTCAAGGAACAGATATTCTGGTGGCTGAATATTTAACTCATATCCATCATCTGAAGTTGCACACTTAATTTTGCATTTAATAGATGACTTTACGTAAACTGCAACTCCTCCAGCATTTGTTATTCTATCCGACCGATACAAACTATAGCCACTCAATTTATAATTGGAGTCATGGAAACCCGTACGAAACCATGTTTCTGAGATGCAAATTATATCCATATCAGATCCTTGAAAGATAAATCGAAACTCATCTATTTTTGCATGAAGGCTCTGGGCATTAATATGGCAAATGTTCAGGCCTGCAGATCTTTTACAGAGTATTCTGGTCATTAAACATAAATTCTGTCTAGAACTACCCCACTCTTCAATATCTGGTTGTGTTATCATTACTAAAAGCATTTTTATAAGCAATGCAAGTACAGTAATATATTATCATATATAACGCTGAAAAGTCAGTCGATTTTTAGCTGCGCTAACGTGTAAAGTGTCATAAGTAATAAAAAGTGATTGAGTGAAAGTGTTGTTCTTTTAGTAAAGTGTTCTTAGTAAAGTGTTTACAAGTATAGTGTGTTAAAATAAATAAAGTGTTGAACTGTTGATTATTGTAAACTGAAGACGTGAGTGTTGTAACTTCATTACAATTAAAGAATCTACGGAAAACGTTTTGAAAAGGTTAAAACGTAACAATACATTTTGGAATTTGGGTCGAATTACGCCAACTTTTGGCGGAACTTCCCGGTGGTACCTAGTGCAATTTAAATACAATACTGCTAGTTAAAAATGCGTGTTGTTTTAATTTTGGGTACAAAAAGTCGAAAAATGTGAGATTTTCTTTGCGGATTACAGTTCGAATTCTTAAATGTAGATAAAAGAAGGTTAACTGACGACATTATTAGAAAAATTTGAATTCAACATTTGTGATTACAGGAATGAAAAGAAAATCACTGAAAATCACCTTCTATAAGAAAAGAAGAATGTCTATAGCCCAACTACTTATTCCATAATTCCCATGAACAAACTGGGAATCACAAATGTTCAAACAAAGAAAACATTTTTTTTTTCAACTATGAACTTAATTATTTATTTACTACAAGAGCCATGCAAGCTCTAATAGCAAATAAGTAATTAAGTTTATTTTTGAATATTCAAACAACTTGTACTTTTTGAATCTTTCAAAAACACTAATCGTAGTAACCTATCTATGGTAGCTCGTTGTATAGTACATAAATAGTTGTGAAAAATAGTAAAAGAATTGCAAGACGAAAAAAGGTTTGTTTGAACATTTCTGATTCTCATTTTTTCCATGAGAATTTTGGAATAAATATGTAGTTAAGTTTCAAACATTCTTTTAAGAAATTTTAGAGTCTATAAATGTCGGCAGCACTGTAAGGCAGACAACATTAATAAGGTCTATTTTTAGAACTTAAGTAATACATTTCTATTCGGTTTTATAGCAAATAAATAATCAAGTTCATTGCTGTTTTTCTTAACATGAAATAAAAGCGAATATAAAATTATATAAAAATAAGAGCTAAAGGCAAATAAAAATTGCTGCAAAAATTGTCGTCTGTAACCACGAAAGCAATTTTAAAAGAAAATTGCCTTTTGAGATCTAAGAAATGGTCCAATGACAAATAAATACGCCTTGATCTAAGACTAAATTCCGAAACTGCAGAATAGAACTACTAACAAATTAGAAGCTACTCATGAGAAATGGAATAATTGGAAGGAGGATTATAATGAGTGGTGTATTTATTGTAACCATTTTGCTGAATATCATTGACAAGTCTTGCGTGCATGACGCGACCATTAATTAAATGATCTGTTATGGATGTGGCAAGGTTTTTTAAAAGTGCGTATTAAATAAGGTGTATGCTACCACCAACATTAAACGAACAGTAACATACTATGTACATACATACATATATTAATATTTCCGTGCCCAATGTTTCTAGTTACATAATGTTACACAAATTGTGAATTGTTTCTGCAATTAATGATGTTGTTGAACCAACTCATTTAATTATAAGTCTTCTCTTTGATTTTCTATTTGAAACGTGTTATTCGAGGATTTCTGTGGGTTAAGTTTTCCTTTCAGTTTGGTTAAGTAGAATTTGCAGTTTATTTCAACCTGCAAAAGTGAGCAATGCTCATCAATATTATTAAGTCGTTATTTAACTGATGACATCATTAACGTTTCATTAAATGATCTTTGCAGCGTAGTACTTGTTTTTTTTTTTTTTTTTGGTGATGGAGAAACAAGCCGACGAGCGTGCGATGGATGTTGCGCCGCCACCGATATCGTCGGCGTGTACTAGCTAAAAAAAACACCTCGTATGAACCAATTAAGTGCTGTATTTGGATAAAATTAAAAGTTTTGAGCCGGAAGCTAAAAAATAAATTTCGTAACAATGTAATTTTTTAAGAAAAAATTGTTAAGAAATAAATTACAGACAAAATAAAGTAATAAAACACAATTAATAATCAACAATTGTAATAAAATATATTTTTTCCGCAAGCACTCATTACGATGCTTGCTGGCATTTTTCAAATAAATATTATATCAGCTTCTAGGTATGTATGTATGTCATAGCATGTGGACCCGATAGCTGAACTGATTGATGGCGCATACGTGCAGTTGTGGGCTGCTTTAATGCTTCATAATGAATTGAACAAAAAAAAAATATTTATTTTTGCTTTATTACCACTGAAATCTTAAATATTTTAAAAGTTTAAATATTTTCTTTCACTACATTCAATTTTTAGCTTTCGTTTAGAACATTCAAAACTTTTCATTTTACAGAAGTACAGCGCTAACCATTCAATACGATATGTTTACCTTTTGGTAATTTGTTGCAAATCAGACAGTTTCTACCACAGTTGGCACACCATTGTTTTTCCCAATATTAACAATTTATTTTGTATGATTAATCCATAAAACACAAGTAATCTTTAAATGGTCAGAGTTGTTTATTTAAGTTGTAATTAGTTGAGTGCAGAAAATATATAATTGGTGTTTAAATGCAAACTAAAGCTAAATGCCGTTCGATTAACAACTCAAACATTAGCTATTAAAGGCAGAAAATTAAAGCTTATAAAACTGGTCCAAATATAGCCGAGATATAGCGAAAACCGATTTCTCAAGAAGTCGGGCTTGTAAGGAATTAAGCTTTTGTACCAACAAGTAGACGCAAAAATACAATAACCCTGCTCAATGGAAAACAATAAAATGTTTTGGTATCATTCAAAATACAGCCGAGATATAAAGAAAACCGATATTTCACGAAGTTTTGCCTATACACAAACTTAAAAACATTTGGTGTCAATATTATAGTAAAGTAAGCTGAAACATGAGAGTTTCAAACATTGGTCTATATTGCCCGGAAGGGACCACCGATTTCTCAAGAAGTTGGGCTTGTGAGCTAACTTAAAGAAGTCTTGACACCAAAAAGTATATATGTATGTGATATACAATGTCATGGCAAAAAATTAAATTGCCTAGATATAGCGAAATCCGACATCTGAAGAAATTAAGCCTGTACGCGTCTGGAAACTTTTTTGTCTCCAAAATGTTTTTGTTATACTGAAAAAAGTTTACTTAAGGAAAAAAAATAAAAACTTACATTGTGAGAGTATATTAAAATTAAAGAGACATTATTGCAAAGTCATTGTTATTTTTAAATGAAATATCCTTTAACTGATCAATTAGAAAGTTTAGAGATAGAACGATAACAACTTCTTATTCCAGGGATGGCAATGTCTGCTTTCTGCTATATTGTTTAATTACAAGACTACTTCGACTGCGGGTATGAAAATCAAGTGGCGATAACAATAAAAATGACAACTAAAGGCCAACGAGACTTGACTGTTGCTAAGCCCCCAAAAAAAACCATCTTGGATTCGATTTGGTTCTCTGTCTGAAAATTTGTATCAGTGTCGCAGCCATTTTTATTTGAAAGTATGTTCGCAAACTAAATTCGTTCCCGTCCTTATTTTTTAAGGTATTGAGGCACGCCGGGTATACATTAACTATACACGTGACCCAAAGTTATATTAACAATCACTTTAACCATGACAGTCTTGTTAAGTAATCAAGTCAAATTTGGTTCGATTTTGAAAAGACTAAATTTTAAAAATATGGTTTCTGGTAAGCAATATGGCTGCGAAAGCAACATACCGGTGCTTAAATCAGGAATAAAATTAAGATCGATAAATAAATACCGAATATAATTTAAACTTTAAATTAAGTTTTGTTTATATTTTGTGAATTCGTGTGGCAATTGGTGTTAAGAAGAAATCAACACTTTAATGCAATAAATAACAAATAAAATATGTCACTTGTTTTTGGTGCATGTCCTAAATCATAAAAGGCAATTTTAGTTGGGCAATTCTCTTTTGTACTTGCTTTCGTTGCTGCAAAGGACAAGTATCGCAGCAATTATTATGGCAATTGTTGTGTTTCTTTTAGCTTTTATTTTCATACAGTTTGACACTTGTTTATATATTACTTTGAGAAAAACAACAACAATATACAAAACTCTTGTTGAATATACTGCATACGCTCTTATAAATTTAGAAATGAATTTAAGCAACTTTTTGCTTTATTTATTTACTAATAACATTTTAAGATCATAGTGTACTCAGCTGTATGTACACTACGAGCCGAAACAGAGAATAAAAAGAAATATCAAATATTAACCAATGAAAAAATAGCGAATGGAAGATCAAAAGAAAATCGTCGAGTACGAGAAATTATTCTCCCTTCTTACACCCCTCACCGAATACTTCTACTAGCATAAGAATTGCATTGTGTGATCTTACTCAGATATACTGCATAAGTCCAAGCAAATTCAAATAGTTTCAAATATACACCTTTTTGCTTTATTTATGTATTTACATTTAACAACTGTGGGCATACTATTAGCCGAAACAGAAAATAAGAAGAAGTGCCAAGTGATACCTAATGAAAAAAAAACTAACAGATGAAATTGTCAAGAGAAGGCAATTATCTCTCCTTTCTTACCCCTGTCACCGAATTCATCTCTAATCTTAAGAATTGACCAGCTAAAGTTGCCTTATGCGATCCAGCTCTTTTTAGCATATAATGAGCTTCGGAATTTTTTACGTACTTCCGCCGCCGAAATTTTTGACCCGGCTCGTTTCTCTGGTAGACGTTTTATATTTATTTTCTTTTAAATTTATGTTCAAGTGTGTGTAGTGTTCAATGAACACCGAATACTGTTTTTACACCAGTTTAAAAAAAAATACGATTACACTTTTTTACACTTATAAAACATATACCTATGAGTAATTTTCAGTTAATGCCTTGGCAACTTTAATAGCTTGACATACACCCATTTTATACGCCGATTTTAATGATATGTACATATGTCTTTTTCTATTTTCTTTTATAGTTGTTTACAAATTCACTCTACGTTTACACGATTACATTTTTAGACATACCATATTTCAATGGCTTTTTAAAAAATCCACAAATGAGCAGTTTATCTCTTCTCGCATGTACATACAAAAATATTGATGTGAAATTCACATTGTGAACACCTCAATAGGAAAAAAATAAAATATGATGATGAATCATTTCTGTATTAAGTTTATCAGGCTCAAGTTCTTTCTATATTATCTTTGTGATTGATATTAATTAAATTAGACAAAGAAAACATCAAAGACATTTAGTCCACCCTGCTAAACTAGTTGTTTCGAAGCCGCCACACTTTCTCGTCAGCACCCGTCTTTGAACTCAGGGGCTCATGTTTCTAAAGCGACAACCATGCCACTCAGCCACCAAAGTTGTTGTATATTTTCTGTCTAAATTTTAATTACATCAAACACACCATTCATTTCTATTTTTATTTGTCTATATTTAAATATGCAATGATAAATTTAATATAAATGTATTAGGAAACATTTGAAGGTACTTCAAAACTGCTGCAATACGCATTTGAAAAGTTCATAACATATGAATATGCAGAAGTGCATTTGCTGAATTTTAGGACAGATAATTTATAACTTTTCTACATATTCTTCCAAACAAAGGTCTTCTAAGCCTCAGCTTATGAAAGCGAAAGAAATTGCAAAACAAATACATTTAGAGTAATAAACATGTTTCACCCCACAGAATCTTTGAACAGTGGACTTCAAATAAGAAGTCCTCAGTCCTTTTTGTATTCATACATGGCTTAGTTTTTGCTTGACAAATTTGCATTTTTCGAATAATGCTTAAATAATTTCTGAAAATTTAATAATTTTACTATTGGAATTTTTAAAAATATTACCTTCACTAAATATGATTAATTTTTTAACGCTAGTGCAAAACATTAGTGCTAAAAACAAAAAGCATCATTAGCCTAACTAAACAAGTTCTAAGTTGTACAAAAGAGCAGAAAAAGTATTGTGAGAAATTGTGAAACCACTGAAAATATCCACTTTCACACAACAAAAAAATATTTCGAGCACCAATGTACAACCACTCCTTGTAATGTAACACATTGAATTTCAACAGCAAAGAATAGTGTGGCACCAAAAACTTTTTCTTAGCCACGTACATACATATATTTCTCAGAAACCGTTTTGCAACTATACAGACAGATATCGCACAATCGAATTTTTTATTGATTCTGATCCAGTATACTCAATGTGGTCGGATATAGAAATCACAAGCTTATATACATATACCCTTTACAGAAGGCTAATAAGAGAAACATTTTATGCGTTTAAAAATAAATATTTAACTTTATAGACCACTTTTACGGCCGACTAATTCAAATATAATACCATAACAACAGAAGTATGTACTGTTTTTTTACGTCATTCCCACGAACGAATGTACCTTGTTAGAATAGGGTCAGGTGTAATTTGTTTCGATTTGCTTTATTTCAACAATAGCTTTTTTTTAGACAGAAGGTCGTATTTAGCATAAAACACACACAATGGAATTGTTTTCAAATAAAATACATGTGTGTATATGTTTGTGTTTTCCATTAGATAAAAGCTTAAAATATACACTAAGTAACCAGAACGAAAAGCTTTAAGTATTTTAAGTTATGTTTTGTTTCATTAAAAATAATGTTGTTAAAAACTGGTTTGTACCTTTAAAAAAAATGTATGAATAAAATAACTATTTTGATTTATAGTTTCTTATTAATAAAAAGTCACTTGTTTGATTCACGTTGTGTTTTACTTTACTTTTCTTCTATTTAGATTTTAACGTCTTAACCAGCGCCGTGTTCGTTATAAACTGATTGTCTGTTTTGGCGGCTGGAATGCGTAAACCACCAGTTGGATTGATTTCGAAACATTTTTAGTTTTTGTTTTGTTTTTAATTTTGTGTATTCTATTGATTGCTCTAACAATGACTCTCATCAAAAACTGTGTTATGTTAGCTAAATTTATTTAAACAGAAGTTCAAATGAGTGAGTGTGACTATTCTTATTATCAGCGTTGCCAACTTTGAAATTTCAAAGCGCACGAAAATGGAAAAAAGCAGTTTTTTTCTTTTTCGTAAAAGTGTTTGTCGCATTTATCTTATATAAAAAGAAAAATATTTTTATACCTATTAAACAATAGCGAAAACAGTTTAAATTTGAGAGCACACAAAACTTAGCAATAAAAATCTGAAAAAGTTAATTTGTTTTCATTTTTACGAACTGAAATAGGTATTGCGCGATTCACTATGAATTTATTATTTATGAAAAAGTAGAAAAAATGAAGAAATCTTCCATATAATTTAAAACAAGTTGACATATGTATATTGAAAAAAAAAAAACAGTTTGCTAAACTGTTAGAAATGGGAACCATTTCCTAAATTCAGTGTGAACTGTGCCACAAATGTTTGCAATAAATTTTTCTGAACAATTTTTTCTTACAACGAGATCAACGATTAATATTTTCATCGTCATGTTACCTCAAACAGATTACAAATTCAAGTCAACATTTTCTCAGCATCATAGCTATTGAAATGACAATACAATCAGAAATTTGGTAAGATTGACAACAACAACATTTGTTTAACCCTAGAAAGATAATATGCGTAAAATTTACGAATACGCTTTCAAAATATTGTTATTGTTACTGATATCAATTTATGAACAAATAATGTACTTTGTTGAAACATATTTTATAAAAATCTTTTAAAACGTTTTATAAAACGTTTATTTGAAAAAGCTGCCTGTTTCATTTCACGGAACAAATCGTGAATTTATTTTCTAATAGTTATTTGTCTTTATTTGCATTGAACTCGCAGTTGTACTCTTTAGACATTTCTGTCATTGGTCAGAGCTTAATGAGACAGACATGTCGCTGCGGTATGTATTTCTAATTTTGAAATATAACGGTAATGTGAGTCAAAATTACGCATTATTCTCTTTAGAGTGACTTTCAAGATTCTTATTTTTTGGAACATTGGTGCTGTTTGTTTTTGTTATAACCACTTATTATGCATAAATTGTTAAAATTTATATAGAAGTTTTTTATTGGTCGATATTCTGACTGGAAAAAATGGAACATTTTTGTACAACAATTTATAAGTAATTACACTCCAGGAGGTTATGTCGCTATAGATGAGCAATTACTAGGGTTTCGTAGAGTAAAAATAGTATTGATGTGTGACAGTGTAACAAAGTACATGATAAATGCAATGCCTTATTTGTGAAAAGGAACACAGACGAACGGCTTGCCTCTTGGAGAATATGACGTAAACCAATTATCACAAAATTTAGATGGAAGTTGTCGTAATATTACGTGCGGCAATTGGTTCGCGTCAATTCCCTATGGAAAAAGATTACTCAAGGAACCGTATAAACTTACTGTTTTAGGAAATGTGCTGTCTAACAAACGACAAATACCGGAAGAGATGAAAAACTATCAATCAAGGCCCGTGGGATCATCAATGTTTTATTTTGATGGACCTTCTACACTTGTCTCTCATAAGCCAAAGCCATCTAAAATGGTTTACATGTTATCATATTGTGACGAAGATGCTTCTGTCAATGAAACTAACGGAATACCTGAGATGATTATGTTTTATAATCAAACTAAAGTGTCTACTCACCTTAGATCAAATGTGTTCTCTCATGTCATGTAGTAGAAAGACGAACAGATGGCCTATGGCTGTTTTTTACGGAATGATCAATACTGCCTCTATTAACGCTTATATAATATATTGCCATAATATCAACAGCAAAGGTGATTAGGCTCTAAGTCGCAAAAATTTCATGAAAAACATTAGTATAGTATGGCAGTAACAACACACCTCATGAATATAAGACTAGAAGCATCTACTTTAAAGAGGTATTTGCGTGACAATTGTCAAAAGATACTGCACACACACACCCCAAGATAACATTGAAAAATTTGCTGTAGAACCCGTAACGAAAAAACATATTTACTGCACATGCTGCCCATCAAATGCGTACGTTTTACTCATGATTATTTTTATCGTATGTCAGAATATGATTATCTTTCTAGGGTTAAGTAAGAGTTTGTTGCAGCCGCAGAGACCAGGGAGTTTGCCGACTTGCTCTCTTCGCACGTTACTCACCCCAAGGTGGTTCATCCCTTCTCCCTGGGTGCACTACACATAAAAAAAAACTAAACTCAGAAACTTTATATACAAACACAAAATAAACTGAACACTAAACGGAACACTAAACACTAATAATTTTCCATTCCTCTTGTCCTGCCGCCACCAGTCCTCATCTTACGGGAGACGGATGTTTTTGTCCCCGTTTTGCCCACCCAGCCATGTTGCAAATTTTGGTCCCTGAAAATATTTTTGTTTTGCAACCCAAGATCCACTCGACTTTGCCAACCTTACCTTGCCATAAGCCGCACCTTTAAATAAATTTTAGCCAAAGATCATATTCCTTAATCTATATTACAATTTTATTTTGATATTTTTCATTGCCTTTTTCTCTTAATCCTAAACTAATTTTTTTTTTCTAATAGCTTAATGTTTCCTACGCTAATCTATTCTATACTATATTATACTATATACAATATATTTTTTTGGTTTACAAATTTACAATTATATAGTTATATCTTTTTTTCTTTTTTTGACCTTTAATTTTCCTGACTTTTTTCTTTATTTAATTATTGCTCGCTAAGTTTGTGCGTAAAAAAAATTCCTTCACCTAAATTTGGCGCAACTGTTTATTTTAATTAGATTCCCTTTTTTTCCGGTTTTTTTCAGGCGCACATCAACTATATTGGGGTTTCTATATTTCTTTGCCTATGTATTTTTAATCTATCTTTAAGGAGCTCCCTAAAGCGATCTACGTACTAAATTTTTATTATTAGCAATATTTTATTGGTTTTTGCTACCGTTTTGGCGTATACAAACACCAAAGTGGTTGTGAGCCTTTTTGTTATTTTGGTCTTATTTTGTTTTATTTTTGTTTCCTGAGGAAATAGACGCGACCTCTATGGAATTATTATTTAGATCGTGGTTATTAATTTTTATTTAGCACACAAACCTATTATAGCAAAATTAATTTAAGTCTATACTAACAAGACATAATTATAGGACCTAACACAGAACTATAAAGATACACGGATGGATAAAACACTACGTATTGACAAATAAAAAAAGGATCTGCAGACAAATAGGATATATGTCCGATTTATACCAAAAAAAGTATATATTTTTTTTTTTACTTTTAGTGAAAGCTATTTTTTTCAACGTTTTTTTCTATAATATATATGTATATATATTTTTATGCTTCTCCGGCTGCACTTTTTTTTTATTTTTTTTCCCGTTGCTTCATCCGACAAAAATAATAGCTTATAATATTTGTTACCTGGCGGTTTGACTTAACTTCAGGATGAGGAGTTCCTTTGTGTTGAACGTTCCTTTTTCCTTACCACCAACCGCCAGCTATTTGGACACAATGGAGACTATTAATATTTTTATGACGCAATTAGTTGGTGCGAATTCTCTTACGTTTTTATTTTGTTCTGAAGGGATTTGTTCCGGGAGTTTGCTGTTTCTACACAGTGCTGGCCGTTTGATAATAGTAAATCCTTCACCTGTTATAATTGTGGTTTTTTCTTATTTTTACTAATGTTTCTAAACTTTTTCTATCTATAAAAGAAATTTACTATTACCTTATTTTATATTGTTTCCGGTCGTGACTTATGTAATTTGTAATTTTTTTTTCTCACTTTTTTATTTTTTTGCTTTTAAACTTTTATACTTTTAAACTTTGCTTAAACTTTCACTACTTTGATTTGTTCTACTGATCAATTGTTTCCCGTTTCATGATCCTTTTATTCTCTCCTAAATCTTCCACTATTGCTAATCCTTTCCATTTCTTTTCCAAAAATTCCTACTTTAAGCTTTCTTTCTCTCTCTAGGATTAGCTGTTTACGTTTCTTCCCCTTTTTTTTTTTTTTTTTTTTTTTTTTTTTTTTTTTTTTTGTACCGATATAGCAGGCCCACAGTTCATTAACCCTTCATTAAATTTTTCTTCGCATTTGAATTTTACCCGCCTTTTTTTATCTCTATTTTCTATACGACACGAACATCCCTGTTTTATGGTGCCCGTACTCGTATTACCCTGTTTTTCCTATGCTAAACGTACTCATGATACAACTAACAAGGTAGCCTTTTCGCTACAATAAGAACAACTTCAATAAAAATAACATGCATTTTGTTTTTGTACAACTTATGCAAACTGTCAAAACGACGCCACTTCTACATTTGCGTAAGAGAGATGCACTGAGCTTACGCGGATTTGCTACCTCGTTTTGGCTGCCTTTCCTCTCTGCAATCTCTTGACAACCTAAAGTAGTCAGTTGATTAACGGTTTAGCTGACGAGGCTACCTTGTTAATTGTATCATGAACGTACTCTACCCACATATGGAAAACGTCAAATGCAAAAACGGTGTCAATAGGCAAACACAAAATTCAAGAAGAAAAAAAAATTTAATAAATTCGATTTACAAAACAAAATTGTATGAATTGCGTTGCTGAAATAAATAAATAAATTTGGGGCATTCATGCATCTCTTTGGCCACACCACAGTCACAAGGACGTGACTTCTGGGCACAGGTTTCTGGGCGAGTGAATAAGGCCGCAACAAGTTCTATGATACCAGTGTTACGTTTGACGACAAAAGTATTGTTTTATGCTGGATTTATTATTGATTGTTTTTGCAACTTCACACCTATGTATATGTGTAAAATCAAGTTTTTCTTTCATACTATATAAAAATATTTAATAAGAAAAACTGGTATAGAATAGAATTTTAATCACAAATAAAATAACCTCTGAAGAAGATTGAAAAAATAACCGAAATCTTAGGTGAATAGGAAAATAAATTAGTTTTATTTTATGTATTGTTACACTGACCAAAATAGCCGGTGGAGACAAAAAAAAAACCCTAGATATAAAGAATTTTCTCGTTTCAGTACATTTTTGCTATGACATTAAATTATTTGTGATAACTTTTTCTCCGACCTTCTAAGCTTGTTTTATTTTTCAAGCTCTATGTTATGTTATGCGGGCCGCCGGAAGTGAAACCGGCCCACTTGGGTCCTAGAAAGGTCCCGTTGTGATACCCGAGTAAACTGTAGGGAGATAGCCCTACAGTTTACTTTCCGCCAGTTCCGACCTGAACCAACCCGCTGAAAGGATAAACGAGTCCACCCTGTCCAAACTACATTCCGACACTTCCGGTAGCCCGTTTAGTGTCGGTCTGCCCAAATAATTTGCTCTCTTGTCAGAGAGAGCTGGGCATCGACAGAGAAAGTGTTCAACACTCTCCTCCTCCTCGTCTCTGCAGCCTCTGCAGAAATCATTATACGGAAGATCTAGTCTTCTCGCATGTACTCCCATGTGACAATGTCCCGTTAGAACAGCCACAAGGGTGTGAAGCCTATGTCTCGGAAAGTTCAACAAGGCCACAGTCCTCCTATACTCATAGCAGGGCCATGTAAGCCCCGATATTCGGCAGGTGATCTCGTTCGACCACCTTTCCTGCGCAGATCTTAGCAGCTGTCGTTGTATCAGCTGTTTGCAACTTTTGAGGGGAACACCAACAAATTCGTCCATATCCTCCTGCTGTACCAGGTCTTGCCAGTTCATTCGCCACTTCATTTTCGGACACACCATTGTGCCCAGGTACCCAGCGAAGCATCATAAAGAACGCCTTAGATGGTGTAGAGCCAGATTTTCAAGCTCTAGGTTTTCCTTTTCTTTTAATTAAGAAGACTCGTTTTATAAGGAGCTGTTATCTATTTTCCGATATTTCGAATACCTTCGGTATTCTTCTTCAGGAACTACAAAAATTTAAAAACATTTGAACTAAAAACAATTCCGATTAGAACACAACATAAAACATACTTGTAATTAGATATCAAGATGTGATTACAATTGATTGGTATCAAAAACCACCAGCTTCGAGACACCGAAAATTATCAGATTTCAATCAAGCCATCCAAAACACGTTAAAATAAATACAGCTCTTAGTTTTGCAGGACACGAACACAAGCGAAAAACAAAAAATTTTGACAAATACCAAAAATAACAAAAAGTTAAAATTTAATTGGTGCTCATACACGGGTACACTCATTAGTTTGAAAACCAGCTATAACTTTTGAATTTTAAGAGATGGAGACTTCAAATGCACATGGACTATGTGGCCAGAACGTTACAGTCAATGGTGACCGGCATAAAGCCATTATTACAAACTTTTTCATTCCTAAATTGAATAACCATGATGTCCAGGAGATGTGGTTTCTATAAGACGGCGCAACATGTCACACAGCTCGTGCCAAAATCGATTTATTGAAAGACACGTTTGGTGACCGCCTAATTTCACGTTTTGGACCTGTGAATTGGCCTCCAAGATCTGTAACTGTAGTTCTTTTTTTGCAAGTTTTCTTAATTGAGAATAAATACGATGTTTTTCTCTATCACACAGCTGCTGGATAAATATGAAAACGTAAAGGAACGCACTTATTGTTGGTGAATTTGTGTAGACTGTTGTTGTTCCTGACGCTACCGTTATCAGTGATGAGTATAATGTTGTAGTAGTTGGTGAGAACGTTATAATTCTTTGAGCATCTCTAATTGGAGTTAAATATTGTGAAATCCAAGAGAGCGTTGTTAATTGAGCTTCTGCAGTAAGACATTACAATGATCGGTTTCAGGGGCAATGGAGTTTAGATTAGTTGACGATGCACTATGGTCGTAAACATCACTTTTCTTGGCCAAAACTATTAAAACTTAAAATAACGGAACTTTTACTGGAATTTGAATTTGCAGTATATTTTTACTGTTTTGTATAAAATAATTAATTTTTTGTTTTAAATTATCAACATTTAGAATTAAAATTAAAACAAAAATTTTTACATAGATAAATTTTATTTTTCTTTTCTTTCTGAGTTTTTATTTTTTTATCCTAAATGTAGTACGAACTCAAAAAATCTTTAGATTTCCATCGATAGGATGAAATTTTACGCTGTTATAATCTGTGCCTATAAGAAAGTCAGTTTGGGTTGCTCAATCAAATACTTAAAAACCGCAAATCGAGATAAACATTTTCAAAAACTTATTACTTTAGGTCTAAAAAAATATAGACCTTAATGCTTTCTGTCTCTTTCAGTCGTCTATATGCCGCCGACATTTCGTTGCTGCTAAACAGCTCATCAGTAGACTTGAAAAAGCAAAAAAGAATGTTTGCTTTTTCAAAAACTTAAAACTTTTTCAACTTAAAAAATAAAATAAATTCGAAAAAGTTAAAGACTTTTGGAAAATTTTACTTTAGTTTTTAGAATATCCAATTTTTAAGTATTATATTTTACAAAATTAAACTTACCATCACCTTCGTTTTCCATTTAAACTTTTATTTAACACGCTTTGTTTTCAGCAATTCAACAATCAATTGAAGTAAGCAAGTAAGTTATAAAACACCGAACGCAATTCTGTTTACAAATGAAGCAAACAAATTCAACTTCGATGACTCATCGAATAACGGTGATTTGCATATTACAACAACAAAATAAATTTTTGGTTCCTTTGGAGTGTTGACTACTAGATTTAAAAAACAAAAACATATTTCGAGACTTTTGCCCAATGAAATGAAATGTCCGACCACAGTGCGATGCTTTGAATTTGATATTCATTTATGTTGACTAATAATTAACTTTGTATTGTTTAAATCATTAGCGGTGTTTGGTGCATTTTTGGTTGCGACTATTTGCGTTTGCGATTATATTGCAACTGATATTGAGCACCCTTTTTAGCAACTTTGCAAATTTTATTGCACTCCAAATAACAGCTGATAAATTAATACACAATTTTTAATTTTTCATCTTTTATTTTTTTGGTAATTGCTGTTGGCTCCATCTCTACAATTTTTTGTTTGCTTCGTTTTGAAATGTCAGCTGTTCGAGTGTCAGTGTTGCAAGCGCAATCTCATGCGAAAAAAGCAACACATAATTAACGGTGCGTAAATGCAAAAATATTGCGAGTGCAACCTTGTATATTTTGTTGTTGGATTGCAAAGAAAAAGCAACGATTTCTTGCATTAGCACTTACGCAAGACATTTGCACCAAATAATGAACTGCGCTATTATTTTATTAGCGGTTCTCACTCTTGATAGTAAACTCGGTTGCACATTTGGTTAAAGTAGCAGATTTGATTAAAATACTAGTGTTTACATCACTGCAGCAACAAAATGTACGGAACTTTTATTTTCTACACTGTGATTAACAAATCAAACAAAAAGCTTTAGTAAACATTGTAAAAAAATTACTGGGAATCACAGATATTCTGTGCTGTGAATCGTTTTGCCGGCAAAACTTAATTTTGTGTTGAGAAAATAAAAAATATGGAAAAAACAAATAAAAATATACTGGTGAAGAGAAAACGTGACAAAATTCACAACAAAAGGTGGACAGATAGAGAAATTCAGCAAGTTTTAGAATATTCGCAAGAACATGCAGACTTTGAGGTAAGAAAGTCACTCGAGCTTTGTGGTAAAAATCGTAGTAAAATAAGCTCAGAGAACTGCTTCACTCACAACATATTTACATACATAGAAGGTTTTGATGGTACACCTCAGTCAAATTATTCCCTATGGAAAGCAACTAAAGGATTTAAAAAGCCAGTTAGGGGAAGGCCGCTCTTGCGAAATCCTACTGGCGATTGGGCTAGAAACGATTGCAAAAGGAGCGCTATTTGTCAATCACTTGGCTTTTGCCGACGATACAGCATTCCTCAGCGTTCATAAAAATCACCAAGAAGCCTCACGGAATTTACAATTTACACATTGGAAAAATGGCTAAGGCTGTGGAAAATCAAATTTAACGAACAAAAATGTATCCATGTTATGTTCACACTGCATAAGAAAACATGTTCGAACATCAGTATCAACAACCAAATAATTACCCAGCATAGCGAAGTCAAATATCTCGGTATTCACCTAGACCGTCGGCTAACTTGGAAGGTAGATATGTATTGATGCGACACTGATTCAGCTGAAATTAAAAGCACTGCAAATGAATTGGCTCATCGGAAGAAATTCCAAGCTAAAATTGTATTGTAAACTTCTGCTGTACAACGCAATTCTGTAGCCAATATGATGCTGTGGGATTCAATTATGGGACACCGCCTCGGCCTCCAATATTGAAAAAATACAAAGACAACAAAACAAGGTGCTTCGTATGACTACCACTGCTCCCTGGTATGTTTAAAAACTCACGAATTCACGCAGACTTTAACGTACCGTTCCTAAAAACCGAATTTTCACAGTACGCTAAAAGATATATCAGCAAACTTGAACTCCATCCGAACCCTCTTGCACGTAACATCCTAAACTTTGCTGGCCATACGCCGTTGAGAAGGAGGGATACCCTTTCCTTCATCCAAGCGCAAGATTGATAACTAGACCGATATATGTGTACATGGTACTCGCAGAATCATGACTTTTGTTTAGCACTGGCTGGACCAAGGAAAAATCTAAAAATAATGTTTGAAGCCCAACTACTTATTGCGAAATTCTCATGAACAAAAGTTGTATAGAAAGTTTGTTTGAGCATTTCTGATTCTCATTTTGTTCACTAATCTTTTAGTCGTGTTGTGGTGTGCTCTTCTATTTTTTACTATTCGAAAAAATGGATCAAAGAAACTGTATTAAGTTTTGTGTAAAAAATGAAATTAAATGCTCAAGGACATTTGAAATGTTGACTGTTGCGTTTGGCGAGTCTACTATGAACAGAACACAAGTTCAATTGTGGTATAACCGGTTTAAAGAAGGCGGAGAAGATGTCAATGACGATCGTCGTCCTGGTCGCCCGAGCACGTCAATAAACGATGAAAACATTGAAGTAGTGAAGAAAATGACTTTGGATAATCGTCGAATAACTATCAGAGAGGTTGCTGATGATGTTGGCATTCGTTCAGCTCATGCCCAGCAATTTTTTTTTTATTTTTTAGGCATGAAACGTGTGGCACCGAAAATTGTTCCAAAATTGCTAAATTTTGAGCAAAAACAACATCGCATGGACATCGCTCAGGTGGTGTTAAAGATCGTCTATGACGATCCAGATTTCGCCAAAAAGGTCATAGCTGGTGACAAATCATGCGTGTATGGCTATGACATTGAAACCAAAGCCCAATCATCTCAATGGAAGCGTCCAGAAGAGCCAAGACCGAAAAAAGCACGTAAAGTTCGGTCAAATATCAAGGTTTTTCGCACTGTTTTCTTCGACTGCAATGGTGTGGTGCATCATGAATTCTAGCCACAAGGTCGTACGGTCAATAACGAATGTTACCTTGAAGTTATGCACCGTTTGCGCGAAGCAATTCGTCAGAAACGCACAGAATTGTGTAAAAATAATCATGTATTTTGCAGCATGAAAACACACCAGCTCACAGATCGATGCTTGTGCGTGAGTTTTTGGCCAAAACAAAATCGTTATCATAACTGAACCACCGTATTCACCGGACTTGGTCCCCGCTGACTTTTTCCTCTTGCCAAAACTAAAGACACCGATGAAAGGAAATCGTTTTGCTACAAATGTGGAGATAAAAGAAAAATCGAAACAGGAGCTGTTGTCGATACCAAACAGCGCGTTTCAGAAGTGTTTCGAGGATTGACAAAAACGCTAGCATAAATGTATTATATCTGAAGGGGATTATTTTGAAGGGGACAAGATATGTAAAGGGTGTTTTTTTAAGCCCGATAGAATTTGAAATTGTAAAAAATAACACAAAAAATTAAATTTTAATCAAAATTTTTTTTTTATTCGAAAGATCAATACGTGACATTAACATTTGAAAATGATTTCGGGCATATGGGCACCGCGGTTGTTCTTGACGAAGTGCATTCTGGACGTCCAATTTTGGGCCCCTTTTTCGAGCACTGCTGGCCGTATGTCACGAATAACACGAACAATGCTGGCCTCCAAGGCGTCAATTGTTGCTGGCTTATCAGCATAAACCAGTGACTTCACGTAGCCCCATAGGAAATAATCGAGAGGTGTCAAATCGCACGACCTTGGAGGGCAATTGACAGGTCCATTTCCCGAAATCAACTTATCGCCAAATTTTGATTTCAATAAGTCGATGGTTGCGTTCGCCGTTTCAAACAAAAAATCATTGATCATGGTGCGGTAACGATCTCCATTGACCTAACGCGAGCTCCGGCCTCATTTTTGAAGAAATAAGGTCCGATGATGCCACCAGCGTGAAAACCGCACCATTGCGGTTGCGCGAATCGACGACTGATTTTCAAAGTAAATTTGGATAATTTCGTAGCGTTGTTCAAGCGTGAGTCTATTCATGATGATTTGTCAGAGTATACTGAAACAAATAAAAAAAAAAGTTTCATCAAAATTTAATTTTTTGTGTTACTTTTTACAATTTAAAGTTCTATCTAGCTTAAAAAAACACCCGATAGTTAGTTATTGATGATTAAATAAATACTTTTTGAAAAAAATTAAAATGAGGGATATTTTCTGATCAGACCTCGTATATACTTTTTAATTCATAAAAATTATAACAGGCTTATAAGACCGTTATTTGACATATTTGTATGGAAAATCTGTCAAATAAGAGCTTTATAACCTGTTATAATTTTTATGAATTAGACGGTCAATATGTATTGGGAAAAAAAATTCCAATATTATTGTCCTGAAGAAGCTGTCTGAAGGAGAAATAAATATCGACAAAAAGATGAGAGGAAATATAAAGAATATATATATATATGTATGCATATAATAAACAACACGACCTCCAGCTCAAGAAAATACTAGTATTTAATAAGAAATATTTGAAATTTATTTTGTTTTAATAAGAAGTTTATTAGACAAACTATGAGTTAAAAATTGATTTTATACAATTTGTAGTGTGAACACAAAATCATATTTTTATGGTTTAACGTTAAAACCAGATTTTAACTTTAGGTGTGAAAACATTATTAATAGGGAATGGTAAGTCGAGTTCGATTGTATTCGATAATCGATTTTCAGTCCTAAAAAACGAATATTTTCTGATCGATTATGCACTGCCAACTTTATGCTGAAATCGATTTTTGGCGTCGATTAATCGAAACGGTAGGTAAGCCACAAAGCGTGATGCAACTAATAAGGTAGACATTTCACTACAATAATAACAACTTCAATAAAAACAACATGCATTTTGGTTTTGTACAACTTCTGTACGCTGTCAAAAAGCCGCCGCTTCTGCATTTTTTTTTTTTGCTGCCTTTCATCTCTGCATTCCCTTGGCAACCTAAAGTAGTCAGATGATTAACGGTTTATCTGATGAGGCTACCTTATTAGTTGTACCATGCCCCAAACAATAAACAAAATTACCTGTTGTAGAAGTTCGACAACAAAAACGTCTATTTCATTACATACTGCAAGCAAAAGAAGTTTTTGTTATTCCTATAGAAAACTACCACCACTAAAGTTATTGAAGAGAAAACAAAGCAAGTGTTTGGTTGTGAAAATTTGATCAAATAAAACGTGCGATTTATAATACAAAATAAGTGAATATTTAAAAAAAATGCCACCCAGCCACGTTTGGCACCGTGTAAAAATTCAAGTCGTAGTGCATTTATTTTATGCAAAATATATTAATCGACTTCAAAAAAATCGATTTTGAGCTACGATTAATCGATTAAATAATCGGAATGAAAAATGGTTGGTCGAAAAATCGAAAATCGACTTTTACTTTCTGATGCCATTTGTTACGATTCGCCTTCATTAACCTTCTTATGTAAGGCTTCCAAATTTAATAGAAAATAAAAAAAAAAGAGCCCGCCGAATAGTTAGTTGCATTATGATATGCAGGTATGCTTCCCGCACAGGCAAAAGTTGGCATGCGATGTTTTTTTTTGTTTTCTTTATGAGATTAGCTCTCAGCAGTAGTATGTATTCAAATAATTTTATCACCAAAATAAAAAAAAAAATTTACGGTTTTCTTGTACGACAATGTTTTTGTCCTTTTTGTACAAACAATTGGCAATTGCAATACATTTCTGTTACTACTCAGTAATTATTACGCAGTTATGAAATTTTTGTGTGGCTGATGACCGATCTGCTGATCAAAATTCAGTAGGTAGATAAAAGTGAAGCTGATAAGACGTAAATTAAAAAAACCATACAGTAAAAGGCAATTAATTACAATAGTATGGAAGGAAAAAACCTATTTTACTTGTGAAGTGTTGGATACGTTCATACAAATATTGTGGAATTCTAAGGCCATTTTTTTTCCAATCAAATAATTTCGCCACCACTGAACGGAAGATATTCATTGCCGATTGCGTTTCGACGCGGAGCCACACAACTGGGTTTTCCAGAGTGACCTAACTTGTGAATCATCGGAACCTCATCCTCTCGCACCACTTGATCTTCCCACGCAGCATACATGAGGTCAATTGGTTCACATACATCATTAGAAAAAAAATAGAAAGGAAGAGGATAAAGCTATTGTTATCATCATAACCTAAGCGGATGTTAAAACTAGCTGTAGACTCGTGGATTTTCGATTATTGGGGAAAAAAAAAACAATGGAATCGCCAATAGAACTGTTACAGTAATTTAACTATTAACCGTAATTCCTTTTTATAAGAGAAAAAGAAAAAAGTGGACGAACTATTTTTTCCATATACTTAATTTTTTTCCCCAATCAGCGCACATTAAGCATTTATAAACTTTGATTATTTTTTTCCTATCCTAAGAAAGGTAAACTTATAAGAATTCACTTATGTTTTTGGTATTAATTAAACTTTAGTTGCATTCAACGGTATTAGTCACACGGTCAAACCAACTGATTTTTGGTATTTTTCTCTATTACTATTTTGTTCGAGCAATAATTGGATTAATTTTTTTTCTCAGGCGTAGCAGAAGTATCTGGATAAAATTTCATTAACAATCTTTCATACATACATACATTATTCAACCATAGGTATATTATTTTCTACATAATAACCACTCTCTCCTAATGCATTACAACAACAAATTCATCAAGTGCACCTGTTGCTGGGCCCATCATCAGTGAGTCACGATGGAAAGTAAGAGAACAACAACGTAATTAGCAGTGAGTAAATGAACAATTTATGTATATATGTATATGATTTTTTTAAACTATCACTCCATTCATACCTATTTTTACACTGATTAACGAGGTGTCCCGATTCCATATTATTCTACTTATTGCTCTTCGTTATATATGCATATGCACATTGTAATTATTTTCGTAGTGTCTTATTACAACTCTCTTTTGAATTTTCTTTTTTTTTTTGGTTTTGTTGTTAATATTTTTTTTTGCATCTTCTGGGAAGAGCTTACGATATTTAATTTGTACAATATACCAATTTATATGAAGATATACACACATAATTAGATTGTAATAAATTTTACCCATGAATTTTACTCGTTAAAATGAAACGTCGAAATTTAATATCAATGGGATGGATAGCCATAACAATTGGTAAAATGTAAGTATAGGTCATATTCGGGACAGATTAAATTATGGGTATCCAGTCTGTCATGGAGTTCTGGGTGGGAACAATGTACCCTTCATGGCCTCCCATCTCGCCATGAAAACCAAGGAAATTTTATTTAGTAATGTTAGATTTTTGCATACTCTTTGCGTGTGAGAGTATGTTATATGATTGCACGTTAAACTCGGGTCAAGAACCAGAATTACCAAATTGAGCTAGTCAGACATCTTTCCACACCTTCTGATCATTGTTTTTTTTAATAAAATATTCCAACGGACACAATTTTATTTTTGGGAATATAGCAGCGTGCAACATATATGGCGCCCAACGGAAAGCCTTGAATAGGTGAACCAAATTACAATTTGAAATCTAACTGAGTAAATATATATTTTTTGGTGTTGTTAAGGAAGTAATATAATGTATATTATACCGTTTTTTTTATGTTTGTTATTTCCTGTTATGCAGGAGTCTGTATTCCCTGTATGTATAAGTGGGAACTCGATTAGCACTGCAAAATAGAAATTACTTAATTCTAGGTATTATACATTGAAGGTCTTATTCAGAATTCAAAGTCCAGACTCTGAAATGAAATGCACAGTTTAGGAGTTTTGTAGCGCATAATTCGAATTAAGTATATCAACAGAGATTTTATTCAAGTCCACTGAGAACTTCAGATTAAATAAGAGTTACTCAGCGCGTAGACATAAATTTCTGTTGTCAGAATTTTCATTTTTCCTTAACTTTAGTTTCAGTAAAAGAATAAGCAGCTCAGCATTAACTGTTAGACGTTTGATCATGTAAATATAACCTTTGCTTGCTAAACCAATTTTGTTATGATAATTCCATCCCTACGTCTCTTAAATTGAAATAAATAAAAAGATAAAAAAAAAAAAAGAAAAACTTAAAACTTAAATTTAAGGAAAAGCAATAATACATATACATTTACTTATATCGTTCACTGAACATCTTTTGTCCCAATGTATGTGTGTACGTAGCACTATTTATTCATTTTCATGAATTCCACTCAAGGTTTTTATTGCGTCGTTATGTGTATACATATGTATTAACTTACAAATGTATCAGTTTGTCTTTTCTTAGAAATTTACAAATAATCCCACTTTGAACACCTAGTTTATAACTTATGACAAGGTACAGTTTGTACATTTAATTATGTACGTATTAATTTTTTAGCCAACGATATGAATAAAAAAAAACTGAAACCACTAATCACAAACACTTCTTTCTTTCCACGGGATCCCGGCAAGAGCCCCCAATTATGGTGTCCCGGTTGGAAAGGAAAACACACTCTTTACATTAATATTGAATTCTGTTCTTTTATTGGGATCCAGTTAAATTTTACATTAATAGTCCATATTATTATAGTTAATATCGATTTAATTAAAACAAACGACGACTATTCTTTCAAACGGTTGCGCACAAACTGTGTCGAATGTGAATACGTCAGTTCTGTCTATGCTGTACTCATCGCCAGCAATGTATTAGTCCCTTTTGCGTTGTTGTAGTTGCTGTCGCTCTCTCAGAGAGGGTTGTACATTCTGTGTTTCTAAGTGTTAGCGCACATTAGTGTAGCCTGACACATCTGCACAGTGGTGCAGATGGCCATCCTACACATATACTATAATTATTTTTATAAAAACACTACACTAGTTTACCTTTTTTCTTCTCTCGGAAGTAATTATATTGCAATTCAGCAAATTCAATTACGTACAATACGAGAAGCCAATCTGGGTCAGGAAAAAAAAATCCTACGAGTAGGGGGCGCGGTAACTCTACATCAAATATAAATATATCATTAGAAAATCAATCGCGTTCCAGCAGTCCTAAGCCCAAAGTGGTGCATTCACCAGCGATTAGACAATTAGGTCCAATAAATATTCAGATAACTCCTAACTCCAGCGGGTTGTTATCATTTCCAGGCCTTCAAAGCTTCGATAACCCCAATTTGATGGCTTCTGCCCAGGGAAACGTCCCGAATAACGAAGGGTTAAGTTTACCGCAAGCGGTAAACTCCCGAAGAGAGGTCAACACTTCTTCCTCCGCTGTCGAATCCTCATAACAGTGCGTCAAATTTTCCATTCGAATCCTTAATTGCTGCAATGCAACAAACTATGCGGGCCACTCAAGAGGAGTTTAGAAGGGAACTGACTTCGGTTAGGGAAAGTATTGCTCAGCTAGGTAACGAGCCTTTAGCTAGTGTGAATAGACCTCAAGAACACTTTAGTGGGCGTTATTCGGAGAACCAGAGTAGATCCTTCGATAATTCTGAAACGGTAAAACTGGAAAAATGGAGGATATTCTACGATGGGTCAGGCTCCGTATCTGATTTTTTGTTTAAGTTGGAAACACTACGATCAAGGTCTAGATGTTCAGAGGATAATCTGCTATCGAATTTTCATGTACTGTTAGAGGGCAAAGCCGAGAATTGGTATTGGCTTTTTACAAAACAAAATAGGAACGCAACATACCCACAACTTCGACAAGCCCTCACTAAAGAATTTGAGCGTTTGGAATCTGACCATGATATTATAATAAAAATGTCACTACGCAAGCAGTATCATAAGGAAAGCTACGAGGATTACCATACGGCAATCGTATCAATGAACTTACGCTTGGCGAGTCCATTGCCTGATTCTCATGTAATTGAAATTATAAAGAAAAATTTAAGCCAAAATTTACGCTTTTTACTCTTTAACACCGAAGCACAGAGCTTAAATACTTTTAGAGATATGGCTAGGAGAGCAGAAATCTTAATAAGTGAAACAAAATTTCAAAATCCTTATGCTGCGAATTCTCGGAGTGTCAATGAGATTTTTTTTCCACCAATAGAGAGTGACGGAGTTAATATGGGGGATCCCCAGGTTGAATCCTTACAAGTACCAATTAGAAAACCGAGGTATGATTACTCTGGCATAAAATGTTGGAATTGTCACAAATTAGGACATTCATATATTTACTGTTCAAAAATTATTGAACAACCGTTTTGTTTTAAGTGTGGACAGAAAAACGTTTTAACTCCTAATTGTCCCAATATACATACCTTCTAGGAAAACCGCAATGTGGGCGAACTGGCAACCGGGGACATTCGTCCACCCCCTCAACCGCCGAGCTTAATTTAGATTTACAAAGCGCAAGTTGTCGGTACGTCACTAATAACGAAACGACTATGCAACCAATTACAGCGGCTTATAAAAGCGCTTATACCCAGACAGAAGAAACTTTTGTTGCTCCCAGAAATGTAATTGTATCTTCGATGCTTCCACATACAAAGACTATCGGGTCTCATCAGAGAGATCTGAACATCCCACATGACGATGATACTTCTTGTACCCTTGCCGCAAGCAAGAAAATACCATCGAAATCATATTTTAGAATATCGAAATGTAGGCATCGCTATAACAAACGCAGACATTTTCGTAAATTACTCGAGTCCACTATTCTTCATGGTGCTGATGGCCGACCATTCGCTAAGGTAAAATTATCAGGGGAAACAGTAATTGGATTACTCGACTCCGGTGCAAACGTTTCTGTCCTGGGTAAGAACTGCTTATCTTTTCTAAAGAGAAATCAAATTTCTTTTAGGCCTATAAATTCGGAACTAAAAACAGCCAACGGTGCAAAACAAAATGTTATTGGATTCTGCACCTTGCCAGTCTTCTATAAAAATGTTTTGAAAAACATAGATTTTTACCTAGTACCTAGTTTGCAACAAGAGGCATATTTTGGAACGAATTTTTGGAGAGAGTTTGTCCTTGCTCCAGAAATACTTCCAGCTGTCTCAAACCATACAGCAGAGCTATCGTGTAGGTCAAATCTGAATGATAATTTCCTGGAGTTAACCCCAGAACAAAAACTAATTCTTGAGAAAACGATTTCAGAATTTCCCTCATTTGAGCTATTAGGCTTAGGGTGTACAGATTTGTTGGAGCATCATATAGATACTGGTGATCACGCACCAATTAAAAGCAAGCACTTCCCTTTATCTCCACCGAGACAAGAGGAAGCATACAAGGAAATCGACAGGTTACTGAGTATGGGGGTCATTGAGGAGTCAAATTCACCGTGGTGCTCTCCAGCGGTACTCGTAAGAAAACCGGGTAAGGTGAGACTATGTATAGACTCTAGGAAACTCAATGCGATAACAAAAAAAGATAGCTATCCGCTACCTCATATTAATGGTCTATTAAGTAGGCTTAAGGACACATTTTATATAAGCAGTATTGATCTGAAGGATGCCTTCTTACAAATTCGCCTATCAGAATCATCCAAGGAAAAAACGGCATTCGCTCTCCCGGGCAAACCCCTTTTCCAATACAAATTTATGCCATTTGGGTTATGCAATGGCCCACAAACAATGTCACGCCTAATGGATAAGGTTATACCCTCGCGTTTAAGGGAAAATGTCTTTATTTACTTGGACGATCTACTACTATGCAGCCCAGATTTTCATTCGCATATGCAACTTTTATCCGAGGTAGCAGCTTACCTTAAAAGGGTGTAATGGGTTAATCGGTTCTCTATCCATATTATTTTTCCTACGTCTGTATAAAAGTTAGTTGCGCATGTAATGTAAGGCCGACTTTCGAAGTGTCATTTATGTACGTTCGTAATTACTCGATTGTCATTCCACTTGTTTGGTGCGCACGTGAAATTTGACTGACATTAAGTGTTTCCGGCATTTACCTCTGAGAAATCGTGAAGGAAAGAGTGAGTCTATTTTATAGTTAAATTGTGATTGTTTAAAATCAAGATAAATCAGACAGTGTGTTCCCAGTATTTACATAAATTAAAATTACAATTCTGAATCGAGTTGCCAAACATCTAGTAAGGTTAATATTTGCACCTAAGGAGAATCCAAAAGTTACCCAAGACTATTTATAAGGAGGTAACGTGGTGCACGTATACTGGGTTTAGTCACTCGTGGACGTGGCTACTTAACGCGTTTAATAACCACCACAGGTAGGACGATTATTAACAATTTTGTGAGAAGAAAATTGGTAGAGCAAAACGTGTATTGTAATTATTTAATTCCACAGACTTCCTCGCTCAAATTTCGTAGAAGAACTGACTATAAATCAAGTGTAGCACAAGTTGTTTCAAAACTATCCAAATCTACAGAAGCTGGGGTTTTTGTTAAAAAGGAAATATACCAATCTTCTTAACATATTTTAAGCAGGGACGCCGAATGTACCCAGAAACTACCCGTAAATTCGTCAATTGAGTTGAAGAAAGGCTACGCTGACGTAGAATTGGAAACTACACATACCCCTATATGCAGGCAAAAATAAAACATATTTTACGGCCTATAGAAAGGAATTTACAGTGCCAACTGTTGGCATATAAATTAGATTTATATGAAAATTTCGTTTAATTGCTGAGAGTTGTACTGGTCCCATCTCTGACGTCTACATTACGTTAATCATAACTTCATTGAAGAGAAAAAAAAAGGAAAAAAAACTATCTCCATTCATTTACTAAATTCATTCAGCGAATTCTGTTATCCAATTCCTGATCATTCCTGTCTCTCTCTCTCTCTCTCTCTCTCTCAGATATTTCAAGTTGGTGCATCATCTAAGTAGTAAAATTGAACGTTCATTTAGTTGGTGATATCAAGACGGAGAGACATCAACTAAGAGTAATTATGTATGCACGTTCTTATGTAAACTTAAGTATATACGAGTATTTACTTTTGTAAATTAAAATTATATAATAAGAGACAACAAAGTTAGGAAGCAAGAAAACCAAAATCGACCTTTAGAAAAAAAAACCCAATTGAGTAACCGTTAATAATTTGCAAAACTAAATAAAAAGGGTACCGAGAACAATTCTAGGTGACAACGGTTTTGAAGGCCTTCAGATTCCGAACACTACCTACAAGGAGAAATAATTATGTAAGTCCATTATCTGCTATACAAATGTATTTTTACTAATAATTAATACATTTAAATTATTACTTTTTTTTATCGTTGCATTAATTTCTGATGCAACTACCCTTTTGAAATTGTTTTTTTTTTTTTGTTCTTTTATATACACAGTCGCGGGTTTTCTTTGTGTTTCTTTTGGTTAAACATTTTTGGTTCTGTTGTAAATGAATTTTCTTATATAAATTGTGTGTTACTTCTACAAACATTTGCAGATATGCAAATATTTAGAAAGGAAGAAATTTTAATTTTGAAAGCTATTTGTCACTTTGTTTATTTGGTTTTTTTGTAGTACTATTAGTTCTTAGATATGTTTTTGTCAAATATTCAGTCTTATTAATTAATTTAATAGTATTAATTTCTATGCTGAATTTGTATTAAAATAAAAAGCTACCATGAAAGCTTAAGTATAATTTGTGGTCTGAAATTTTCTGAAATAAAGTTGTTCTAGCATACTTATCGGGTCTTTTGTGACATCTTAAAAGACATGGTAGGGTATAGGGTACAGAGCAGATATAAAATTCGTCTGCTTATCGACAGTTGCACTAGTTAGTACGTCATAGTCCGATTACCTGTTACTTGGCTTGTTAAGTCTAAGTGTGCACAATTTTTTTTTGTTATGACTAGATAACCGGATAAACTTTCTTGTAATAAGTTCGAACCCATGACATACTGAAGCAGCCGGATAACAGCTAGGTGCACACAATTACAAGTTAGTACAATTAACACCTATCCTCCGCGTAGAAATTAAACCTAGAACCATAACAAAATGGCGCCCAACGTGGGGCCCGATGGATTTGCGGGTCCCAAACCTTATGCACAAAAAGAAAAAAAAAACTTAACATTTCAGGTAAAATTAGAATATAATTTTTATACATTTCAAGTGAAGGTAAAGTATGGATTGCGGATATTGTGGCTATACGCCTTATACAGTACCGATTTTACCATTCATTTTTTTTTCTCTACTATATACTGTCCGTCTGTTTGCACCAAAATTGCAGGAATACTTGTTTGATGTAGATTTTAAAAATCTAGTCTCGAGTCATCTTTTGGGTGCACTAAATGTCGTTTTTAGTATTCATTCTTGTTTTTCTATTGGATGTAAAGGTATATGAGCTTACTTTATTGCCGTATCTTACCCAAAGAAAATTTGAATGTATTTTGGGATGTATTGAACTTAGTGTAACGAGACTTGTCGATAGATAATTTTTTTTTGCTAGATTAACTGAAACTATTCAGAAAGGAGTAGGACCACTTCACTTTAATATTTTGATTTTACAAATATATCGCGAATATTAGTATTTACTTTAACTATTACTCACTTTATTTCTAATTCACTTCTGCAGTACCATATACATTTACAGATATAATATTATTATTTTTTGCCTTAAGTTGCACTTGGGTATTTTTCATTTATATGTAAGTTCGGGTGAACATGTCTGTTAGGCATAGCATTGGAGAGCAGTGTATATGTACTATTTGTACGGAGGATATTCGAAAGGATAGCGAATTTTTACGGACCTCCTGTAATCATAAATTTCATAAGAATTGTTTGCTTTCCTGGTTAAAAAGAAAGTCTTCTTGCCCACAGTGCCGAAGTCACTGTAACAGTAGGGAATTCGGACTAGCCTCTACACCCGCAAGGGGAGCTCGAACACGGTCTCGGGCGAATCAGTCAAATAATAACATTGTTATCCAACCAAATAGCAACCAGGATCACATTTCCATGGAGGAACCTAGTAATGCTGAGGACTCCAACGTTCCCCACATATCAACTGAACCTCAATCTGACGTTCAGCAGGGAGCAGTAGGTTTTGATGATACCCGAATACGACACATTGTTTCAGCAGTAGTATCTGCAAGGCAGGCTGCGATATTTGATGAAATTGAGAATCGAGTTACACACACCATCGAGCGGCGTATTGATGCTGTCCTTACAAACGCACTGGATAGATTACACCTTAATCGTACGAATCGATCACATGAAGATGAGCCTTCTTCTAATGATCAAGTTCCGAATTACGAGAAATGCCATTCTTACCGGGTAATCAGCATCATGTCCCACAGCGACCGGAGCGTAGACTCAGTGACACAAATTTTGTGAATAATGCTAGCAAGATTGCTAATTTGATCAATAACTGGGACGTGAAGTTTGATGGTACGCCCAAGTTAACGGTCGAGAATTTTATATATCGGGTGGAATCATTGACAGTTGATACACTGGGGGGAAATTTCAACCTTCTTTGCGATAATATTCAATGTCTTTTTGTGAAGGAGGCCAAAGATTGGTTCTGGAAGTATCGGCGATCAGTGGAAAGAGTGTCATGGCCTTCGCTGTGTGAAGCGTTGAGAACTAATTTCGAGGAGCATCGGTCTGATACCGAAATCAAAGAGGATATGCGTAGGCGTAAGCAGGGTCCCAACGAATCCTTCACTGAATACAAGAACGTTATTTTTAAGATGGCCGAGAGTCTGCATACTCCACCCCTAGAGGTAGAAATGGTCGAAATCCTTCAACGTGGTCTTAGGCCAAGAATTCGACTGCAACTACTATATGTTCCCATTAATTCCGTAGCTCAACTCAGGAAATTATGTTTAAAAGGTGAGAACTTATTGGAGGAAGTTTCAGTAGCTTATACTTCAGCTCCTCATGGTAGCAGAGACAGGGGTTCACGTCGAATGGTAAACGAATTAGAAGCTGACCCTGCGCCAGTAGACGACAATATTAATCCTGAGTTGATTGTTGAGGAAATAACTAGATATGACAATGAAAGGCTAACTTGTTGGAATTGCCGTAAGGAGGGTCATCGATACTTTGATTGTATGGAAAACAGGACTACATTCTGCTACGGCTGTGGTGATCCGGACGTCTACAAACCAAACTGCCAAAAGTGCAGTCAGGGAAACTTGCGAAGGGGCGAGGGGTCCATTATAGCCTTTCGCCGAAACCAAACGAGGAATTAAGAATTTCTACATATGATAGTGAGCGATCAAACCAGAACATTGACAAACACCACCTTAAAATAATTGTACCCTATGAAATCCGCTTACAGTTGTATAACGAGAAACGTAGGCAAATTTTTGGACATTCAAAAAGAAAAATTCGATCAGTAAGGAGACAAAAAAGATTATTGGGCTAGGGCTAAAGTAAATAAAAGAACGTTAAATTCTACCATTTGCTCCATTAGGAGTAGGACTCATGACTTGAGACCTTATGCTCAAATCGAAATATTAGGTAGACAGTTTTTAGGATTATTGGATAGTGGTGCTCAAGTTTCCTGCATTGGGGGTTGCCTTGCAGCGGAGATTGCTCAAGGCGAGGAATTTAAGGGCCACACAACCTTCATTACCACCGCTGACTCCAGGCAACAAGTCGTCTTTGGTAATTTTAAGACTCTAGTTTCATTTAGGGATAAAAGTGAGGAAATAACTTTTTTTGTGGTCCCATCTTTAACCCAGGAGGTTATTCTCGGGGTTGATTTTTGGAAAACTTTTAAGATAGCACCTAACATAATCTCCACCCTGGAAGTCGATAGTGCATGTCCACAAATTGGTTTGTCTGAGTCACAGTTAGCTAAATTAGAATGCGTGAAAAACTTATTCCCTTCATTTGAAAAAGTAGGGCTGGGTCGAACATCGCTGATGGAACACTACATTGAATTAGAGCCGAACGTTCGTCCTATCAAACAGAGATACTTTCCTATCTCTCCTGCTATCGAAAAACTTGTTCATGAGGAAGTCGATGAAATGCTCAAGTTAGGAGTGATTGAACCCGCACCCAATAGTCCATGGTCTAGTCCGGTAGTGTTAGTGCGGAAGGCTAACAAGGTCCGGTTATGTTTGGATTCACGCAAAGTTAATAAATATACTGTCAAGGATGCCTACCCGTTACCCCATATCGATGGCATCCTAAGTCGACTACCGAGAGCAGAATATATTAGTTCATTGGACCTTCGTCGGGCCTTTTGGCAAATCCCTTTATCAGAGAAATCTCGAGACTTAACTTGTTTCACTGTCCCGAATCGGCCGTTGTATAGATATTGCGTCATGCCATTTGGGTTATGTAATGCGCCACAAGCTCTCTGTCGACTAATGGACCGTGTTATACCTGCGGATCTTAAGAATGAAGTATTCGTTTACCTCGATGACCTATTGGTCGTATCGGAAACCTTCGACAAACACATGGATGTCTTGTCAAAGGTAGCGGGCGCGTTGAGAAATGCGGGACTAACTATAAATATAGGAAAGAGTAAGTTTTGTATCAGCGAGGTGAACTATTTAGGCTATGTTGTGGGAAATGGAACTTTACGGACTGATCCAGAGAAGGTATCCGCCATAACCGACTATCCTTCTCCAGCTTCTGTTAAGCAGTTGAGAAGATTTCTGGGAATGGCAGGATGGTACCGTCGCTTTGTAGACAATTTTTCAGCATTAACTGTACCCCTTACCGATTTGCTTAAAAAGGGAAAAGGATACAAGTGGACGGAGGAAGCAGAATCAGCATTTATAATGCTGAAGGAGAAGTTATCCTCAGCCCCAATTTTGGTCACACCTGATTACGCTAAGCCATTCATCCTTCAATGCGATGCCAGCAAACTAGGAGTGGGGGCAGTTCTTGCTCAAGTCAATGAGCACAATCAAGAGATGCCTGTGGCTTATTTTTCAAAAAAATTTAATAAGGCACAGACCAACTACAGCGTGACGGAGCTGGAATGCTTGGCGGTAATATTAGCATTAAATAAATTCAGGGCGTATGTAGAGGGTCAGGAATTCACGGTGGTTACAGATCACGCTAGCCTCCAATGGTTAATGACCCAGTCGGATTTGTCGGGTCGACTCGCACGATGGTCCTTAAAGATACAGGGCTACAGGTTTTATATAGAACATCGACGCGGCTCTCAAAACGTTGTGCCGGATTGCCTCTCAAGGCAGAATTTTGATATGGTAGCTGAATTGGAAACGCTTCCCGTGATTGACTTAGACTCACAGGAGTTTGAATCAGAAGATTATGTCGCCTTACGCAGAAAAATAAAGGTAAATGAGGCAAAATTTCCAGGATTGCGAATACTCGACAATAAAATTTACAGAAAATGTGCATTTTCCGATGGGAATTCAGAACATGAAATGTTTTCATGGAAATTGTGGGTACCAAGAACTCTTGTCCAGACCATTATACACAACTCACACGCCCCACCGAACAAATGTCATGGCGGTATAGCTAAAACCTTGGACAGATTGCGGAGGAATTTTTACTGGCCGGATATGATAATAGATGTAAAGGAATTCATTTCTAAGTGTGATACTTGTCACAAATCCAAGTCTACAAATCGTCCATTAAACCCACCAATGTCAGCTCAGATATTAGCGATTCGCCCGTTTCAGTATTTATATATCGATTTTATTGGCCCGTACCCTAGGTCAAAAAAGGGCAATATTGGTGCTATTATTTTACTTGATAGTTTTAGCAAATTCCCGTTTTTAAAGCCTGTGAGAATGTTCTCCTCATCAGTAGTGATTGAGTTTCTAAAGTCCGAAATATTTCCTATTTTTGGTACCCCAGAGAAAATTGTAAGCGACAATGGAAAACAATTTAAGTGTCACAGCTTTTCAAATTTTCTCAAGGACCGGGGAATAAATCATACTTTGACGGCATTATACAGTCCCCAGGCTAACGCAAGTGAGCGCGTAAATCGCTCCGTAATAACTGGTATAAGATCATGTGTAACCAAGGATCATTCGAACTGGGATTATCATCTGCAGGACATTGCAGAAGCCCTACGTAGTTCTGTGCATCAGTCTACTAGGAATAGCCCATATTTTACTCTATTTAGGCAGCATATGGTCTCACACGGTAGTGAATATCAACTCCTGAGGAACCTGGGCTCCTTTGACTGTGAAGTTTTGAGTAGGCACGACAGATTAAAGTTATTAAGAGATACGATTCTAAAGAATATCGATGCAGCTTTCAAGGCGTCCTGTAGTCGCTACAACTTGAGAAATAGAGCCTTGCCCTTTAAGTGTGGAGACATAGTGTATCGCAGGAACTTTACTAATAGCAATGCGGGGAGAAAATTTTTTTCTAAATTTGCACCGAAATTCGTTAAGGCAATGGTCATTGGGAAACGGGGTAACAATATATATGAATTAGAGGACGAGGATACAGGTAAACGCGAATTTTTCCATGGTAAAGATATAAAAAGGATGCCAACATGATTAACCTTCTTCATGTTTAGACGTTGCAACCGCAAAACATGTGTTGTAATGGGTTAATCGGTTCTCTATCCATATTATTTTTCCTACGTCTGTATAAAAGTTAGTTGCGCATGTAATGTAAGGCCGACTTTCGAAGTGTCATTTATGTACGTTCGTAATTACTCGATTGTCATTCCACTTGTTTGGTGCGCACGTGAAATTTGACTGACATTAAGTGTTTCCGGCATTTACCTCTGAGAAATCGTGAAGGAAAGAGTGAGTCTATTTTATAGTGGAATTGTGATTGTTTAAAATCAAGATAAATCAGACAGTGTGTTCCCAGTATTTACATAAATTAAAATTACAATTCTGAATCGAGTTGCCAAACATCTAGTAAGGTTAATATTTGCACCTAAGGAGAATCCAAAAGTTACCCAAGACTATTTATAAGGAGGTAACGTGGTGCACGTATACTGGGTTTAGTCACTCGTGGACGTGGCTACTTAACGCGTTTAATAACCACCACAGGTAGGACGATTATTAACAATTTTGTGAGAAGAAAATTGGTAGAGCAAAACGTGTATTGTAATTATTTAATTCCACAGACTTCCTCGCTCAAATTTCGTAGAAGAACTGACTATAAATCAAGTGTAGCACAAGTTGTTTCAAAACTATCCAAATCTACAGAAGCTGGGGTTTTTGTTAAAAAGGAAATATACCAATCTTCTTAACATATTTTAAGCAGGGACGCCGAATGTACCCAGAAACTACCCGTAAATTCGTCAATTGAGTTGAAGAAAGGCTACGCTGACGTAGAATTGGAAACTACACATACCCCTATATGCAGGCAAAAATAAAACATATTTTACGGCCTATAGAAAGGAATTTACAGTGCCAACTGTTGGCATATAAATTAGATTTATATGAAAATTTCGTTTAATTGCTGAGAGTTGTACTGGTCCCATCTCTGACGTCTACATTACGTTAATCATAACTTCATTGAAGAGAAAAAAAAAGGAAAAAAAACTATCTCCATTCATTTACTAAATTCATTCAGCGAATTCTGTTATCCAATTCCTGATCATTCCTGTCTCTCTCTCTCTCTCTCTCTCTCAGATATTTCAAGTTGGTGCATCATCTAAGTAGTAAAATTGAACGTTCATTTAGTTGGTGATATCAAGACGGAGAGACATCAACTAAGAGTAATTATGTATGCACGTACTTATGTAAACTTAAGTATATACGAGTATTTACTTTTGTAAATTAAAATTATATAATAAGAGACAACAAAGTTAGGAAGCAAGAAAACCAAAATCGACCTTTAGAAAAAAAAACCCCAATTGAGTAACCGTTAATAATTTGCAAAACTAAATAAAAAGGGTACCGAGAACAATTCTAGGTGACAACGGTTTTGAAGGCCTTCAGATTCCGAACACTACCTACAAGGAAAACAAGGAGAAATAATTATGTAAGTCCATTATCTGCTATACAAATGTATTTTTACTAATAATTAATACATTTAAATTATTACTTTTTTTTATCGTTGCATTAATTTCTGATGCAACTACCCTTTTGAAATTGTTTTTTTTTTTTGTTCTTTTATATACACAGTCGCGGGTTTTCTTTGTGTTTCTTTTGGTTAAACATTTTTGGTTCTGTTGTAAATGAATTTTCTTATATAAATTGTGTGTTACTTCTATAAACATTTGCAGATATGCAAATATTTAGAAAGGAAGAAATTTTAATTTTGAAAGCTATTTGTCACTTTGTTTATTTGGTTTTTTTGTAGTACTATTAGTTCTTAGATATGTTTTTGTCAAATATTCAGTCTTATTAATTAATTTAATAGTATTAATTTCTATGCTGAATTTGTATTAAAATAAAAAGCTACCATGAAAGCTTAAGTATAATTTGTGGTCTGAAATTTTCTGAAATAAAGTTGTTCTAGCATACTTATCGGGTCTTTTGTGACATCTTAAAAGACATGGTAAGGTATAGGGTACAGAGCAGATATAAAATTCGTCTGCTTATCGACAGTTGCACTAGTTAGTACGTCATAGTCCGATTACCTGTTACTTGGCTTGTTAAGTCTAAGTGTGCACAATTTTTTTTTGTTATGACTAGATAACCGGATAAACTTTCTTGTAATAAGTTCGAACCCATGACATACTGAAGCAGCCGGATAACAGCTAGGTGCACACAATTACAAGTTAGTACAATTAACACCTATCCTCCGCGTAGAAATTAAACCTAGAACCATAACAAGGGCTAGATTAACTACATATAAATATTGCCAAAAGCAAGTTCTGTCAGAGCGAAGTCAGATATTTGGGTTACCTTGTAGGAAAGGGGTGCCTTAAAGTTGACCCGGATAAGGTTGAGGCCATTACTAACTTCCCGTTACCCAAAACACCGAAACAGTTGAGAAGATTTATAGGAATGGCTAACTGGTATAGGAATTTTGTGAGGAATTTTTCAGATATTGCTGGACCGTTGACTGATTGCCTGCGCAGATCAAAATCTCCTTTTTTTTAACCGTAGAGGCAACTAAAGCTTTTGAAGCCATTAAGCTTGCACTTTCTACTGCACCAGTTTTGGCGCAGCCAAATTTTAATGAAAGATTCTTTGTGCAATGTGACGCCTCAAGACTGGGAGTAGGAGGAGTATTGATGCAGTACAGTGAACAGGGCGAGGAGCACCCGATTGCATATGTTTCCCAGAAATTAAATAAGGCTCAAAGGAACTACACGGTTACCGAGTTGGAGTGCTTGGCTGCTATCGTGTGCGTAAATAGATTCAGGCCGTATATAGAAGGGTTACCGTTCACTATAATCACGGACCATTCCTCTTTGAAGTGGCTAATGTCCCAAAAGGACATTAGTGGTAGACTAGCTCGCTGGAGTTTGAAACTACAGCGCTACGACTTTAAGATCGAACATAGGAAGGGAAAGTTGAATATAGTGCCTGACTGTTTATCGAGAATAGAGATGGACGAGCTAGTTCTAGCAGATAATTTTCCAGAGATCGATTTGAGTTCGCCCGAGTTTAATGAAAGTGAATATGAAGAAATTAGAACAACCGCACTGCAGAACCTAGAAACAATACCCGATCTGCGTGTAGTAGACAACGCTATCCTTAAAAGGGTTCATTTCAGACATGGTGAGCTAGGAGAAGAAGAATCACTTTGGCGATTGTGGGTTCCCAGAACTCTCACACAAAATATCATAAAACAAGCTCATGATGCTACTTCGTGTCACGGAGGGTTCCTAAAAACACTGAGTAGGATACGAAACAAATACTTTTGGCCATCAATGGCAAACGATGTCAAAGAGTACATCAGTAAATGTGATACCTGTAAGTGCATCAAATCCCAAAATCAAATCTCCAGGCCAATAATGGGTAACCAAGTTATATCTAACAGAGTATTTGAAAGATTGTATTGCGATTTTCTTGGTCACTATCCTTTTTCTAGAACTAACAACTCGGTTTTGTTTATATGTTTGGACCACCTAACAAAATTTATTTCTCTCAAACCGATGAAATCAGCAACCTCTCTTAACGTGATTGTATTTTTTCAAACCGAAATTTTTCCGATATTCGGTGTGCCCCGTTTTATCCACAGCGACAATGGTAGGCAATTTGTTTCAAAGGAAATTCAGGAGTTCTTTAAGCGCTATGAGATAAAACATATTACAACGGGTTACTACGCTCCACACTCCAATGCATCCGAACGGGTCAACCGCGAAATAGTTACGAAAATTAGGTGTTTTTTACTGGAACATAAAGATCATAAAGATTGGGACAAATACATACCTACGATACTAACTGTGCTAAGAAGTGACTACCATACCTCAATCAAGTGTTCGCCCTATTTTGCGTTATTTGGACAAAATATGATCCATCATGGTAGTACATATAATATCCTAGATAAGCTGGGTTGCAGCACAGGGGAAGATTTTAATATTGAGGAGAGGGTTGATAAATTATCGCAGCTAAGAGAAAACTTGAGGGAAAATTTAAAAACTGCTCATACAAGAGCATCTAGGACATATAATTTAAGAAGCAGACCCATAAAATTTGAGGAAGGCGAAGTAATATATAGAAAAAATCATATTCTAAGTGATACTACCAAACATATCAATAAGAAATTTTTACCGAAGTTCGTTAGATGCAGGATCAGAGGAAGGTGGGAAATAACTTGTATGACATTGAGGATTCAAGAGGCAAATATGTAGGAAAATATCATGCCTCAGACTTAAAACGATAATGATTGCCCGGCTTCTTGGGTCGTGCCCCACGAATTTTGAAAAAATAAAATTGTGTAAATTATCACCTAACACAAATCTTGCGAATCAGATTCCTGTTCGTTAATGTGATAGGATATCTTTTAACGAAACAGTTTTGTTACGATTCGCCTTCATTAACCTTCTTATGTAAGGCTTCCAAATTTAATAGAAAATAAAAAAAAGAGCCCGCCGAATAGCTAGTTGCATTATGATATGCAGGTATGCTTCCCGCACAGGCAAAAGTTGGCATGCGATGTTTTTTTTTGTTTTCTTTATGAGATTAGCTCTCAGCAGTAGTATGTATTCAAATAATTTTATCACCAAAATAAAAAAAAAAAATTACGGTTTTCTTGTACGACAATGTTTTTGTCCTTTTTGTACAAACAATTGGCAATTGCAATACATTTCTGTTACTACTCAGTAATTATTACGCAGTTATGAAATTTTTGTGTTGCTGATGACCGATCTGCTGATCAAAATTCAGTAGGTAGATAAAAGTGAAGCTGATAAGACGTAAATTAAAAAAACCATACAGTAAAAGGCAATTAATTACAATAGTATGGAAGGAAAAAACCTATTTTACTTGTGAAGTGTTGGATACGTTCATACAAATATTGTGGAATTCTAAGGCCATTTTTTTTCCAATCAAATAATTTCGCCACCACTGAACGGAAGATATTCATTGCCGATTGCGTTTCGACGCGGAGCCACACAACTGGGTTTTCCAGAGTGACCTAACTTGTGAATCATCGGAACCTGATCCTCTCGCACCACTTGATCTTCCCACGCAGCATACATGAGGTCAATTGGTTCACATACATCATTAGAAAAAAAAATAGAAAGGAAGAGGATAAAGCTATTGTTATCATCATAACCTAAGCGGATGTTAAAACTAGCTGTAGACTCGTGGATTTTTGATTATTGGGAAAAAAAAAAAACAATGGAATCGCCAATAGAACTGTTACAGTAATTTAACTATTAACCGTAATTCCTTTTTATAAGAGAAAAAGAAAAAAGTGGACGAACTATTTTTTCCATATACTTAATTTTTTTCCCCAATCAGCGCACATTAAGCATTTATAAACTTTGATTTTTTTTTCCTATCCTAAGAAAGGTAAACTTATAAGAATTCACTTATGTTTTTGGTATTAATTAAACTTTAGTTGCATTCAACGGTATTAGTCACACGGTCAAACCAACTGATTTTTGGTATTTTTCTCTATTACTATTTTGTTCGAGCAATAATTGGATTAATTTTTTTTCTCAGGCGTAGCAGAAGTATCTGGATAAAATTTCATTAACAATCTTTCATACATACATACATTATTCAACCATACGTATATTATTTTCTACATAATAACCACTCTCTCCTAATGCATTACAACAACAAATTCATCAAGTGCACCTGTTGCTGGGCCCATCATCAGTGAGTCACGATGGAAAGTAAGAGAACAACAACGTAATTAGCAGTGAGTAAATGAACAATTTATGTATATATGTATATGATTTTTTTAAACTATCACTCCATTCATACCTATTTTTACACTGATTAACGAGGTGTCCCGATTCCATATTATTCTACTTATTGCTCTTCGTTATATATGCATATGCACATTGTAATTATTTTCGTAGTGTCTTATTACAACTCTCTTTTGAATTTTCTTTTTTTTTTTGGTTTTGTTGTTAATATTTTTTTTTGCATCTTCTGGGAAGAGCTTACGATATTTAATTTGTACAATATACCAATTTATATGAAGATATACACACATAATTAGATTGTAATAAATTTTACCCATGAATTTTACTCGTTAAAATGAAACGTCGAAATTTAATATCAATGGGATGGATAGCCATAACAATTGGTAAAATGTAAGTATAGGTCATATTCGGGACAGATTAAATTATGGGTATCCAGTCTGTCATGGAGTTCTGGGTGGGAACAATGTACCCTTCATGGCCTCCCATCTCGCCATGAAAACCAAGGAAATTTTATTTAGTAATGTTAGATTTTTGCATACTCTTTGCGTGTGAGAGTATGTTATATGATTGCACGTTAAACTCGGGTCAAGAACCAGAATTACCAAATTGAGCTAGTCAGACATCTTTCCACACCTTTTGATCATTGTTTTTTTTAATAAAATATTCCAACGGACACAATTTTATTTTTGGGAATATAGCAGCGTGCAACACATTCCCTAATTATTAAGCAAACTAAAATTTGTAACAGTTTTAAGTTGTTTCTATATTGAGAGTTTGTTGAAATATTTCTCGACTTCTCTTTATTTTTCTTAAATAGAGTATGAAGAAATATTGTTAACAGTTTTTCGAGCCTATCGGGTAGCACTGTCAAAATAATGCGTCATATAAACGGCTGAAAAAAAAGAAACAGAAAACAGTTATCTATATTGGTAGTTTTTCCCACCTATATTATACATCTTATGTATATTTAGTGCACTTTCAACTTATAATTAAGCTTATTACGTATATCATACAAATTATTATATATTTGCAGTTTAAGTTAAAACATGCGACGTGGATAATGTAATTGTTGTTGAGACTGTTGTCCGGGTTGCCCTGGCATTACTGTGATTTGCTGTCTTGAGAGCGGTTGCTGCTCCGGACCCGCCGAATTACGTAATGGAGCATAGCCTTGGGACATGCCTGCGCCCGGCTTGGGATTCTTAGAAAGAGAAATGAGTGAATAAACATAACTGAAAGACTTTAAATAACAGATAGCAATAGCATACCTGTTGTGGGCCACTTATTTGCATAACATTTGCATGTAAAGGCATATTAGGTATAAGAGGTGTATAAACCACACCTTCCGGAAGTTGATGAGGTGGTGGGCCACCATGTGTAGGTGGACCGTCGTGCTTTACTTCAACGTGATAGCGTTCAGATATTTTTTCCATCGTTATTTGCGGTTTCTGTGTATGCACATTCGGTACACCACTAACCCCGCTACTGGCAGACTGAGACAGTGGTGGTTGATCCAAATTTATGTGATATACTTGGGTAGGCTTCTGCACAGATACATCCGGTTTTGAAACTGGTACTGATGACGATTGAGGTAATTCAAGATGATAACTCTGACGAAGTGGTAGATTGTAATGTGCGTAAATAATAGCTGGTCCTCTTGCATCCGGCGGTGGTTGTGGCGGAGGAGCATTACTAGTTGTTTGATAAAATAGTGTTCCAGGGGTTTGGTACTGTGTATGAGGTTCTGTAATAAAAAATAAAACAAACGATAAGTATACTTTTTTCTAATTTATTATTAAATGATATTGTTCATTGTAACCACAGTGCTTGTTCGCAACCACTGAGTTTTAGCTTTGTTTCAAAACGCACACACCTACGTCCATACATACATATGTACAAATTCTTGCTAATTTTTGTGATTTATTGCGCACTTATCTCAATAAGTGCATTTACAAATTGTCAGCAACAACAAGAATATTTGTACTGATGTTTTATTACTTTAACGGTTAGCCGTGATTATTTCTTGTCTTTAGTTATTCTTTTCTTAATAAAAACTCAAATATTCTTTCATTCGATTTTAGAAGTCATACAATAAAGTTGAATTCACTTGGAAACACAACTTGATTTTGTTTTATTTTTTTTTTTTTTTTTTTTGCAATTTTCGATAGTCTGTAAAAACGCTTACAGGCTCAAACAGATATCAATATCCATTAAGTATTTAATTAAAAGTCTTTTTTATATACAGACTTGATTTTTTACGATTCACTGCACATAACAAGTGTATAATTTATACTTGTACGACCCTGCATCCCGATCCACTTAATAAACGCAAAAAACCAGTTACTTTAATGTAGCACTATAACTTTCCACAAATCGCTGATAAAACTACCAGAAACAAAGTTTGTCAAAAACACATTACACTGTGATACACCAAAATTATTCCGGCGTTTTCATGTACCAATTCTAGTTTGTTGGAGTCCATAGGGATTTCGAAAAGGGATTTTATAACGGTAAATCACTGCATTTACCGTTATAATGCGGAATTTGTTGCATTTTTAAATTGTACTTCGATGCTTCTCAACGGATTTTTATCAATTATTTTACTGTTTCAAGGGCTTAATATTACCTTTCAAACAAGATATAAATATTGTAAATTGCGTAATAAATAACAAAAAAAAATGCTTTTCCTTCGAGCTCTAAGTTGCTTACATATGTGATGCCAATACATGCGGTATTTGTTAACATTTTGCTAAAAATTGAACTATGGTGTAACGACACGGACTCGCTGGTTGCTGGGGTAGCTCAGTCGAGTTCAATGTCGTTACATTTGGCGCCCGAGCAGGGACACTTAGTCCTTCGTAAAGAAATTTACATCACGAATAATTTTGTTTTTTTTTTAATGGAAAAAGAGAAACACGCCACAAAGGGAAAGTTTCCTCCTCTTCAACGTGATTGTGTTCGTCCAACGACCACCACAGGGAAAGAGGCAGGTTTCTCTTTGGGCGGTGATTCCAGCCGACCAGAACGAAACCCGTTCTTCGATAATTTTGGTTTAGAGCAGTTTCCCACTCTCCAAACGAAAATTGTTCCCCGAAGAAATCGCTGGAGGAAAACCACAAGTATAAAAAAAAAACCGAATAATAAAAAAAATACCAAGATGTATTTTCCAGAAACGTTATAAAACGTATATTTTATTTCAATATTAAAACTAGAGCTTAAGGCTGTGAGTGGGCACGTTGGCGTGACCAAACGAGAGCACCGTAGGAAACTTCAGATTCTAAAAGATTGTAAAAAAGTTAAAACAGCTGATTTTTGTTTAGAGGATAAGGTAAGGAAGGAGAAGACGGTGGGATTTTGGGGTTGCAAAAAAAAGTTTTTGCAACGCGGTCGGGAGGGCAAAATGAGGAACCCAACATCTGTTCCTCCACATTAAGGGAACGAGAGGTCATCGCTGGTGTGGCACACAAAACCCTTTGTAGTAGTTTGTTTTTGTTTTGTTGTCTGTTTTTTTTTCAGATTCAATTTTATGCCGGCGCACCCAGAGGGAAGGGGTGGAACCTCCCCGCAAAATAGAGTCTCATGCGTTCCACGATAACAACACACATAAATATCCGGCTCCCTCTGGTCACTGCGGCCGTAACATAATTAGTTTCCGGTCCATTTATGTTACGGCCGCAGTGACCAGAGGCATAAATTGCATGACATATGTCATGCAATTTATGCTTTCAGGGTGTTCATTTTTATTGGTAAACAAAGAAGTTGCAGAGGTTTTGAAAAAAAAAAATATTCATACGTATGTATGACTAATGGGCTAATTTTTGGTTTTGCACTACATGTATCTATTTCCCCCAACGATTTCTTACCCAGGTAAATATACTTTACATGTAGTAGAAATTGAGTTTAAATAAGCTGCATTGAAAATAATTCAAGCAAAAATGTGTGGAAATTCTTTTTGCAAAATGTTGAAACACTGAATTTGCATAATACAACTCTGCAACACTCATATTTACTGACGCTTCTTTTGAGACCGTTAGTAATTATCTTGAATTTATCTCATTGTACTTTTATGTATTTGTCGTAGCATTTTTGGATTTGAGACTGTATTTAGTTTTTTAGTCGTAATAAATCATTTGAAGTTGAAACAACTTGTTTTTTTATTTCTGCTTGAAATAACCACAACAGGTTATGGGCCCAGGAGAACTCTGGTGAATTGAAATAAAAAGTTTGAAAAGTATTTATATAAATTTAATAAAAGAAGTACTTAGAATTTATTTGACAAAAATGAGTTTGTCAATGTACAATATTGAAAAATTAGACGAGACAAATTACGACTCGTGGAGCTTACAAATGAAAGCTGTATTGACTCATCAGGATTTATGGTCCACCATTTGCGAAGAAAGGCCAACAGCAGAGAATGAAATTTTAAAATGGAAGAAGAGGGATGAAAAAGCCATATCAACAATTATTTTAAGTGTTTCATCCATGCAAATATCGTACATCAGGAACTCTAAATCAGCAAAAGAAGCCTGGGATACTTTGCTTGAGGTACATAGGCCCAAAGGACCGGTAAGAAAAGTTACTCTTTTTAAAAAATTATTGAATACGAGAATGGGCGAAGCAGAATGTGTCCAGCAATACGTTTGTAATTTCTCATCAACTGTGGAAAAGCTGGCTGAAACTGGAATTGTTCTCCAGGAAGAATTGTTCGTCATTATGCTTTTGGCAAGTCTGCCTCAATCATATGAAAATTTTGTAATTGCGTTGGAGACAAGGGACGACCTACCCAAACTCGGTGCACTAAAGATAAAACTGATGGAAGAGGGAGAAAGAAGAAAATCCAGCCAACTGAGTATTCCCAATGAAGGTGATGCGCAGGCATTCATGTCATCAAATGTGAAAAACAACAACAACCATTACAACAACAATGTGAGTACTAAAAATTCTTTTGCTAACAATGACAAAAACAACCGTTACGCTGGCAAGCCGAAGCAGAATTTTAAATGTTTCAAATGCGGTCGCAGAGGTCACTACGCAGCACAATGTAAAAGCAGCAAGACGCACCATGAAGAAAAAAGAAACGCACATGCATATTCTGTGTTTTCAGCAGCCAACAACAACAGCTTCTTAAATAGTGATATCTGGTGTCTGGACAGCGGCGCTTCATCTCATTTGTGTTGTAACCGTAAATTTTTTGAAACTTTTGAGACGCATGCAGAATCGATCAGTCTAGCGGGGCAGAATAAAATTGAAGCTGAGGGCAGAGGTACAGTTCGCATTAAAGAATGCGACATAGTTTTAAATGATGTTTTGTTTGTGCCAAATCTTCAGTGTAATTTTATTTCTGTGGGCAGAGTAGCGGTAAAAGACATTGTAGAATTTGAAAGCAAAGCTGCAAAAATTATAGATAAGAAAGGAAACGTAATTCTGAATGCCAAAAAGATTGGAAATTTGTTTTTGTATTCGGAGTCAAAGAGCTCATTGTTTTTAACAACAAATATGTGCGAAGCATTGAAATGGCATAACCGCTTTGGGCATTTGAATGCATCAAGCTTGGCGGAATTATCGAGAAAGAATATGGTTCATGGAATGAATATAAATTTTCCAAAAGAAATTAATTGCAGCGCGTGTTTAAAAAGCAAATGCACAACAAAAACTTTTTCGGCTTCTGAAAGCAGAGCAAATGATTTATTAGAAATAATTCATACTGATGTTTGTGGCCCTGTTAACAAAAAGTTCACTTGGAGGCGCACGATATATATTAACATTTGTTGATGACCGATCTAGATATGTTTTTGTTTATTTTTTGAAAAACAAGAGTCAAGTTTTTGAAAAATTTAAAGAGTTTAAAACTATGGTTGAACTGCAAACTGGAAAGAAAATTAAAATGATTCGTTCGGACAATGGCACAGAATACGTCAACAATAATTTTAATAGTTTCCTTAAGGTAAATGGAATCATACATCAACTTACAGTTCCCTACACACCACAACAGAACGGGATAGCCGAACGTTTGAATAGGACGTTGGTAGAAATGGCTAGAACGATGATGGTGTCTTCAGGGGTCGATGAAAATTTATGGGCAGAGGCTGTAAATACGGCTGTATATATTAGAAACAGATCGCCAACAAAGGTTCTGAAAAATTGTACGCCATACGAATCCTGGTTTAACAAAAAACCAACAGTAAAACACTTTAGAATATTTGGGTCATTGGCAGTTGCATTGGATAAGACTCATCACCATAAATTTAGACCAAAGGGAAAGGAATTTGTTATGGTCGGTTATTCAGAAACTTCAAAGGGGTATCGTCTTTTAGAAAGATCATCTGGAAAAATTATAATCAGTCGCGACGTTTATTTTATTGAAGGCGACTTCATGAAATTAAATGATACCGAACAACGGAGTGATCTAAATCGAGAAATGTTTGATATTGAAATACAACATGATTTACCACAATACAACGAAGATGAACAACAAAGTAGCAACATAGCTAGCGATGGTGAATTTGAATCTGCTGAAGAGGGCTACCTCGATTCTAGTGCAATTATGGAAGACGGCGGGTTAGTTGGTTTTGACTCACAGGAAGAAATACCTATTGGGCCAGGAAGACCAAAGATAATAAGAACGGGTCAGCGTGGGAGGCCAAGGAAGCAACACAATACCTTGAACATGATGTGTGTAGAAGACGTTAAAGTTCCTTCAAAGGTCAGTGAAGCTTTATCGGGTGAGTACTCTAATCATTGGCATGATGCTATGCAGGAGGAGTACAAGGCCCTTATTGGAAATGATACTTGGGAATTGTGTGAATTGCCGGAGAATCAGAAGGCTGTGGGATGCAAATGGGTTTTTGCATTGAAGAAAAATAATGAAGGACACATTGAACGTTTTAAGGCCAGATTGGTTGCTAAGGGATATGCGCAAACGTATGGTTTAAATTATACCGAAACATTTTCACCCGTTGTACGTTATGAGACAATTCGAATGGTAATCGCCCTTGCAGCTGAATATGAACTCCATTTGCACCAGATGGATGTGTCCACCGCTTATTTAAACAGTGATCTAACTGATGAGGTCTACATGAAGCAGCCTGAAAATTTCGTCAATGATCGTTTTCCCAATAGGGTTCTGAAATTAAAAAAGGCTTTATATGGACTGAAGCAATCAGGTCGGCAATGGAACCTGAAATTGGATGGAATCCTAAAAGAAATTGGTTTCAGTTCTTGTGAAAGTGAACCTTGCCTGTACCGAAAAAACGTCGACGATAGAATTAATTTAGTAGCTGTATATGTCGACGATCTGCTTATAGCTAGCTCAAACTTAAAAGAATTAAATCTAATAAAATCTCAAATTTCAGAAAGAGTACCAGTGGTGGATAAAGGTCCTGCCAAACATTTTCTTAGTTTAGAATTTGAGAGGAAAGATGAGACTGGAGAAATAGCAATCCATCAAACTAACTACATAAAAGAACTTTTACAGGTATATGAAATGAGTAACTGTCGTGCAGTATATACGCCTTTAGAGCCAAAATTTCAAGTTGCTTGCAACGATGAAAATTGTGAAAGAATTGATCCAACAAAGTACCAATCACTTATTGGGTCCTTGATGTATCTGGCTATATGCACACGTCCTGACATATTGCATTCAGTTTGCAAATTAGCGCAAATGAATAAGGAACCTCACCGAGAGCACAACGTTGCCGCAAGCAGAATTTTGAAATATCTCAATAAGACGAAACATCTTCAACTAAAATATAGCAAGACAAAAAGACCAATAGTTTGCTATGTAGATGCTGATTGGGGAAGTGATGCAGTTGATCGAAAGTCATATACTGGGTATGTGTTTATGCTCGCTGGAAGTGCTTTTTCATGGAAATGTAAGAAACAACATACGGTTGCCTAAAGCTCTAAACACATAGACGACAGCAGACTGCAAATGCTGCCAACTTCAAGTGCAGCCAACTTCAAATGCTGCTCTGAAGTCGGCTTCATAATTATTTTGAAGACAGCAAAAACATAATAATCAATTTCAAGTTCTTATTCAAAGTTTAAAAATATAAAAAATGAGCGAAGAAAATTTAGTGAATTTTATCACAACACTTGCTAAAATAGCCCAGACTACAGCTGAAGTGTATGAAGCCCATGAGACGAATAGTACAAGAAACCGAAGATGGTGGGTTCGCCCAGAACAGCTGTGTATTTTAGCAATGCAAATTTCAGGGATGCCGCATTTTTTATTTCATAATGAATAAAATTGAAGTTATTGATGAAAAATGTAATAATATCACGAAAAAACTATAAAAACATATACATTTATTTGTTTATTGCATTTTTGCAATGTTCTTTTGTGTTTAATATTAAAAAAAAAAGTTTTTGTTCTAATTTGTCCAATTTATACATATAATGGCAACACTATATTTGCTTATTTGCTGCCCATCAAAATAGAAAATAGCCTAAGTTGGCAGCAGCAGCAAATGCTGTCGTGCAGTCGTGCTGCTCTGCTGCCGCCAAAATAATCGATTTCATTTAAACACATGCATTTTATTTTTGACGTATTGCTGCTTGCTGTCTGCTGTCGTCTATGTGTTTAGGGCATTAAGCAGCACAGAGGCTGAATATATGGCGCTTTCATCAGCAGCAACGGAGGCAGTATTTTTGAGAAAACTCCTAGGGGAGATTAGAATACATTATCCTGAGAGAGTTCTTATTTATGGGGATAATCTTGGGGCTTTAAGTTTAATTAAGAATCCAATTTACCATAATAGAACCAAACACATTGATATTAAGTATCATTATATAAGAAATGTTTTTAATGAAGGATTAATTAATTTGGAATATTGTAACAGTAACGAGAATATTGCTGATATTTTTACAAAGAATTTATCTAAACATAATCATTTAAAATTAGTGGCGGCTTTAGGCTGTACATATTGATATTGGAAAGCTTATGTTTAAATTAGAATTTATAAATATGTGTGTTGAGGAGGAGTGTTGAAACACTGAATTTGCATAATACAACTCTGCAACACTCATATTTACTGACGCTTCTTTTGAGACCGTTAGTAATTATCTTGAATTTATCTCATTGTACTTTTATGTATTTGTCGTAGCATTTTTGGATTTGAGACTGTATTTAGTTTTTTAGTCGTAATAAATCATTTGAAGTTGAAACAACTTGTTTTTTTATTTCTGCTTGAAATAACCACAACACAAAACAAAAAAAGTTAGTGTTTTAACTTTTTCGTGATATCTCGTGAACTGCGGTAAAATGGTACTCACGCACGAAATTTCAATTTTAAATCACGCTCTCACGCGTGATTTTTCTAAAATTTAATCACATTTTCACGACAATCGCACTTCCCTATTTTAAACTACCCTAGAAGCATAAATATCATATGTATATTAGTGTATCCTCTCCCGCTTACGAGAGTGCAATTGTTTTTCAGCGAGGAATTTTTGTACGGGAGCACGTTCAAAATTTGTTATTGCAAGAAAAAGCTCAATCGCTGAGCGCGTTGCACCATCGTATGCGAACGAGGATGCGCTGCGTAGCTTGATAAAATAAATTTGATGATATATGGTTTTCATGGTTAGCATCCAGGGATACGCTCCAGTGAAGCAGTGTTGTAAGGTGTGAAAACTGTTTTATTGCTTACTACTGTGAAACGTATTTTTGCTGGCATGGTATGACGAACACCGTCTTCGCCTGTGTTCATAGATATGCAAGACCTGTTCTTGACAACCGGCTTTGCATACAGAACCTATAAGCATCTGGCAGCACAATTTTGTATTTTATGGAATTGGTAACATTATACTAAAGCCGATGCGAATATTTCCTGCGTAGCCAGCCTTCAAAATAAATAATTTCAGAAACTTCTTAGACATGCGCCCATTCCTATGATTGTATATAAAAACCTCATTGCCGTAAAATGAAAAAGTATGCTGGCAGATGCTTACAGATTTTGTATGCGAAGTCGCTGTTGGTTATACCATGGTGGAGAAAATCCCTTAGTCCGGTTGTTAATTATGAAAAAATTTATGAACTGATAATAAAAAATAAAAAAATTCGTTGCTTAAAACCATTTATCAATCCGTAATTTTACGTTCGGTACAAAAATATTTCTCTGGCAGCACTGTTTGATTAAACTTTCCACATATTCCTTCGTAAATTCCGCAACTTCAACATCGAATTATTAACAAACTAGAATCCTCCGACTGAATTTGACTTCAGTTTTCGGAGGTCCACAACCCCCTATACAGACCTATAAAACTCATTTCTTTTAAAGCTTGTCTCCTTATTTGAAAGTTTGCCCAAAACTTCAGAGGTCCATTACTCGAAAACTCGTTGCCGCCACATTTTCCCCGTTAGTATTTCTATTTGCTATCCCCCCATGTAATTTTTTTAATATAGAGGTGTGTTGGTAAACTTGAGTTAAGCCAAATCCTATCAATTAATAATAAATTAAAATGAAAATGTTATATCATAAATTTAACTTACTATTCCACAAAACTCTTGCTGAATCTGCTCCTCGGCGGACTTCTTCGTGTTCTTAAAAAAGAAATTGGTAACAAAATTAAAAAAAAAAAACATTGTATAAAACTCTATGGCATACTTGACTGATAGCTTGTAGCTTTATAGTATCCTTGTTGAGTAGGTGAAGGGCTACGACCTCTCTTAACAGGCGCATTATTTGGAGGCTGAAATGCAATTATATCCTAAATATATTTTTGCAGTCTTATTTATACATATTTTATGTTCATTAAATTAATTCAATTTGAAAAATTTGTAGACAATTTGTCAATTTAACCTTTAATAAACGTAAAATAATGTTTATGAATAATTAATAAAGTTATCATTTCAACAACCTTCGTCAAAATCGGCATTTGGTGGTGCTGTACTCGAACTGGTGGCAAAAATACTTGCGGTTGTGGGGCACTCGCTTGTTGCGCTTGTAAAGCTTGTAATGCATACATTTCATTGTCCTTTTGTTGTTTTTTACGATTTTCATCTTCATTTAAAACCTTTTTTAACTGCAAAAATAACTGTTGTTTTTGATTATGGAGTTCCTCCAATTTATGTTCTAATTTGGTGATTTGTCCACGAGTTTCTTCTAGAGTCATATCATTCTGCCGTTCTCGTGCCTCACGTTCTTTCCGCAAGCGATCCTCTTCCAGCTTTGCTTCAAACTCTGTTGTTTTTTTTTGTAATATATACACAGCAGTATTTAATTTTAACAAAATGGTAATAGCATTTTTACCAACCTTCTTTTTTTCTTTGCCTTTCTTTATGGATAAACGATTTAAGAGCTCCGCGTAGCTTTTGCTCACGCTCTACTTTCGCCGCTGCTTGAACCGCCGCATTCGTGGTATTATTTGACCCCGAAGCAGGAGGCATTTTAGAATTAAACTTCTTTTCCGTAATTTTGACTTTTTGTTGACCAATTACAATCGAATATATTAAAATAAAAAAAGTTTTGTTTTTAAAGCTACCTGACGCAAAAATTATTTTTTATATCTTGATGATTTTGAGTAAACTGTTAGAGATGTAAGTCTGTCGATAGTTTCATTTTTACGCAGTGTCTATACGTGATGCCCTTAAACCTTAACATGCTGGCTACACGGGACAAAAGTTTGACATTTTTGTGTTTGCAATTGACAATTTCTGTGCAGCCATCAAGAGTTTTTGTTCGGACCACAGACTAACCAGATATCCCAAAAATGACTTTTGTTAAATGGCCATATCATTTGTTTGGGGACGGGCCAGCGATGAGCAGTGCAGGAAATCGTGGCAACATGAGCGTGTGAGAACAACTAGTGTATACAAAAACAAACATAAACAATGAAAAAATGTTGTTGTAAAGTGTTTGGAAAAATATTGGTTTTGTTGTAATTTTTACGAAAAAAGTAGAAAACATAAATGAAAAGCTTTGAAAACTACGTTTTAAACATATTCCATGTATTGCTAGTGATATACTCAATGCAAATAAAATATTAAATACAAATAAATATTATTTGTTTGCTTGCAAAGCTGTTTTGTTTGCATCAGATTTGCACTGAATTTTTCTAACCAAAAATCAAATGTAAACAAATGCGGAGCCAACCAATAGAGACAGCTATATAAAAATTTTCATGTTTGCTGTCCTTCACTAGATCCACACGTACCGTAAGGATGCCACTTTCAATATATTTGGCAATAAATTGGTAATTTTTGTAGTCTGGTAGAGCTGGTGACCCTTCTGGTTGTTTTGTGGTTCGGACGCATGCTTGAAAATCATTAGCGCAGTTCATTATTTGGTGCAAATGTCTTGCGTAAGTGCGAAAGCGAGAAATCGTTGCTTTTTCTTTGCAACCCAACAACAAAATATACTAGGTTGCACTCGCAATATTTTTGCATTTACGCACCGCTAATTACATGTTGCTTTTATCGCATGAGTATTGCGTTTGCAACACTGACACTCGAACAGCTGACATTTTAAAACAAAGCAAACAAAAAATTGTAGAGATGGAGCCAACAGCAATTACCAAAAAAATAAAACGTAAAAAATTAAAAATTGTGTACTAATTTATCAGCTGTTATTTGGAATGCAATAAAATTTGCAAAGTTGTTAAAAAGGATGCTCAATATCAGTTGCAATATAATCGCAAATGCAATCAGTCGCAACCAAAAACGCACCAAACGCTGAGTACCGCTATTGCAATCAAAACCATACAAAGTAATTATGCCTGGACACAAACGTCATAATCTGTGAAAATGTCTAAGAAATAAAAACTATTCTAGGAAATAAAAATTATTTGTGCGAAAGTGAACGTTTTAAAATAAATATTAAAACTGTATATATAACCTATCATTAAAGTGGTCAACCGTATCGGACAAACTAAAGCTAATGCATGCATACATAAATATATAAAAATAATAAAGCAAACATCTTCAAAGTGCTGAAATAGTTTTTGTGGTGTTTTAAGATTAAAAGTACTTATTTTTCATAGACATTTAAAAAGTACTCTGACACACTGAACACTGGTCTTCCCTCCAGCGAACAAGTGAACTGTTTAGGAAAGCTACATGCATACATATGATAATTGTTTAATATATTTACTCAATAAAATAAAAATGAAAAATATATGCGTTTTCTAGTTTTATTTCCCAGTTTTTTAACAAATATATATAAAAGTTTTTCTATAAAAACACTCACTCTATAGCAAAACAACAAGTGATTGATTTTGAGGTTCGTGTTCGCAGTGCCAACGACACGATTGAAATAGAGGAATCGTATTTTGTATGAAAACAGTTACGTCTTTTCGACTTGTCATTCGAGTCATCGTTCAAATAAAAGAACGTCATAGAGGGACCCAAACAATTTTCTTTCGCTTGGAATGCGAACAATCGCACGATTTGATGAACAGGCAGATAAAGTAAAATAAGGTTTAAGAAATCGTCAGTCACGGTATAAATTGTTAAATTGTCACCTGGTCATTTTTAGTACCAGAAATCGTCACAATGACGATAAATCGTAAAATCTGGCAGCTATTAAGTTAATTGCAGATAATGCTGTGCTAGTGGCCCGCACAAGATATGTTTATGACAGGTAGCCTTACGGGAGCATCTGAATGCTGTTTATAGTCTTCGAACTGTCAAAGGTTCGTTTACAAACTGCATAAATAACCAACTCGAACACACAATGGTGAATTCATGGGAGAGAGAATATAGAGTAATTCTACCAACAAAATACATAAACTTTTTGTTGGTGCTGTATTTGGTGTAATTATGCGGCTTCCTGATGTTAAAGTACCTTAACCACGCAGAATCGGCAGAAAAAGTCGCAAGGATTCTGTCTGTGTCGCAAAGTATATTCCATAGAGTACAACGTATATTCCGTGAAGAAATTTTCAGTTTTTAATGTTTAATGAATATTTAATTACAGTGCAAAAAGGGCTATAAAAACTTATTTGTAGTTGGTCGCGAAATGCTGCAAAAAATAGTAATCGATTCTTAAAGTGTGATAATTGTGTCTGTGTAGTTTTTAAATTGGTCGCAACAGTATTAAAATTGTGTAAATTGAAGGATTCTGTATTATAATGCATAATTTTTAAGTCATTGTGTATAAGTTTTTTAGTTTAGAGAATAACAAATCATAAGGGCAAATAAAAATACTGCAAAAATAAGGGATATTGAAAACAAACATAATAGACACGGCCAAGCACGAGTGCAACGAAGCGTTTCTTCTGTGCGGCAGCAGCAGCAAATATATAAATGCAACGATAAGAATAATAAAACACTTCTAGGCGGACAACACACCAAATTAACAAGACTCCAACCGGTCGAGCAGCAAGTGAACCAAAGAACCTGAACGATGGCAAGTAAGTACGCAAACATATACATATGTATGTGTGTAGTAGAGATCAAAATAAGGAACATTAACAAATAAATTAGATATCTAAGTTCCATATACAATATAAGCACCATCGAACACCAAAATCGACTCATGTATGTATATTAAAAATTCTCTCTTTTGTTTGTTTTTAGTCTGCAAAATAGAAATATTTTATTTATCCATGCTATAAGCATACGTATGTACGTAGGTGCGTCTAGTAGTGTATACATACATACATATTGAGTTAATATTGTACGTCTAGTGATTCTACTTAAATAATATAAACAAACTATATAAATAAATTAAAGAGTAGTTGGTAAGTTGCTTGGATTTGATATTCTTAGCTAAATGTACAATATCTACTGCCAATAAGTTCTTTATTAAAAATAAAAACTAGCAGAAGTGTTGGAAAAACATAATTAAATTTACTGCCAGTTTTTCTAAATTTTATTCTTTCCAATACATGTATTGCGAATGAAAACTTGGTTTGCATTTGGAAAAACAGGCAGTTTGTACTTTTAATATATATAAACAATGCCTCGCTTTTCTTTCGGAAAATCAATATTTATTGCTCATGCTTCCTCCGTTGAAAATATACATAGAATGTCAGCAAACCAGTCATCATCTGGCAACAAGCAAAAAATGGCACTGCAGCTCATTCTTCTCATTTAAATCCCCCACACAAATTTCTCTTCTTCAACCCTTTATCGCATCAACACCGCTTTTTCTTCGACTTGTTTCATAATTTCATGCTTATTAAAAGATTTACAGATTACTTTTTATATCGTGCAATTTACAGTTTCTTGTTTATATACAGTTGCGTCCGATGTTGTAGCAGAAGAATATCGTAATCCAAAATCTGGAATAATGTTCACGTTATACCTACCTACTTACTTTGTGATAATTTGTACAAACTGTTACTGGGTGCTGCTTTCTTCTTCTGAAGTAAACTGAATCCGAAAATGATATTTCGATGGCAGAACTTGCTGGACTAATTTTACTCAGCGGGATTTTTGTTTTCACTGTTAATCTGATTTTGAAACACATTTTCATTGCCTTTGTAGCAGAGTCACCTTTACTTTTCGTACAATTTATTCTATAGGAATACATTTGCCTTTGGAAACAAAACAGAGGGTAGCCCATTTATTACTTATGCCAAATGTTTTGTGCCTATGGGTTGGAAGTTATCTCTGCTCAAATTTACTTTATTTAAAATTTTAAGTTGAAAAAGGCATGCACGCTACATCCACTTCCAAATGTTCGTCAATCTAAACGCAGACGTATTAATTTTTAATTCCAGTTGTTCTAAAAATTAAAAAATAATAAAGTACGTGGCTCGTACAGCAAGGATTCCGTACTATCGAGCAAGTTCTAGACAAAGGGTAACCCTGGTATATCCATCAGTTTTAAACTTTTCATTGTTTTTAACAGTTGTTGTTGTAGGGGTCAGACATCTACATGCACCGCGTAAATTTGAAGTCTTTATCTCATACGGTTTAAAAATTATAGCTGATTTTCAAACTAAAGGGTGTCCCCAAGTATGAACACAAATTAAATTTTATATTTTTGCAACTTTTGGTATATGTTGTTGTAGAGGCTTGCGAACTACATACATATACTGTGAAAATATCTTTTACGGTTCAAATACGAAACACATTTTCAAATTAAAGGGTGCCTACATGTATGTGGCGACATTTAAATTTTCACGTGTTGGTAACTTTGGTATTTGTTGTTGCGTACGCCTGGTGACTGCATATAGTGTGCAAATTTCAAGTCTCTATCTGTTACGGTTCAAAAGTTACAGCTAATTTCAGTTTCTTGTATGGGAGCACCCGTTATTTCCTAACTTTTTGTTGTTTGTAGAATCTATGTAACCACATATCCTATGTAAATTTCAAGTCGCTATATTTTACGATTCGAAAATTACTGCTATATTTGCTAATTTTCACAGTTTATTCTTTTTAACTTTTTGTTGTTTTGATTCTTTATTATTATAGAATCCGGGTAACCACATGTCCTATGTAAATTTCGGCTCTCTTGCTCTTATAGTTTGGAAGATTGGTGCCTGTGACCCACGGACGGATGGACAGGGAAGTCTCATAAGATGGTTCCTCTTTTATTCTATGAGTGCAAAACACTACCGGGGACGCAGTTTCTTGTATGGGGTCGTCTTTACGTTTCTAAGTTTTTGGTCTCAGTATTTATTGTTGGAGAGGCCTGCCAATGGATACTGTGAAAATTCCAAATCCCTATCTCTTGCGGTTCAAAAGTTATGACCAATTTTCAAATTAAAGGGTATATACGGCAACATTTAAATTTTTACAATTTGGTATTTGGTGCAAATTTCGAGTCTCTATCTTGTACGGTTCAATTTCAGTTTCTTGTAGTTAAGTTAGTTGTTATCTTTTTGTTGTTTCTGTTATTTGTTGTTGTAGAGCCAATGTAACAACATATCGTGTGGAAATTTCAGCTAATGGTTCAAAAGTTATAACTAATTTTTATCTAATTTTCACAGTTTCTTGTATGGGGACCCCCTTTAATTTCTAAACTTTTTTCGTTTCTAGTATTTGTTGTTGTAGCGGTCGGGTAAAACAGGCACTGTGGAAATTTCAGCTCTCTATCTCTTACCGTTTGGGGGAATGGGGACTGTGACGAACGAACGGACACAGAAGTCTCAGTAACAGGGTTCCGTTTTCACTCTATTCTCACACATTTTCTTTTGTACATTATTAGGGATTTTCCAAGAAATTGCAGTATAATCTTTTTGGAGTTTGGCTGTGCTATTACCGCAGATATTTACGAAATAAATAAAAAATATATGTATGTATGTATATACATTTTTTTCAAACTAGTGTAATTTTTTTATTAGTTGGTTTTCTTTAAAATATTCATTAAGAAGTCTGAAGAAGCCGTCAACATCGTGAAAAAGTCTCCATTTTGTGTAATCCGTGAAAATTTGTGAGTTCTCATATATCCAAAGTGATTGTGCTTTCGTTTTTGCTATCCTGGGCTCCTTCTCCATAACCCTCCAGTTGGTAAACATTGATATTCAATTAAATTTTGGCCATCAGCTAAAATCTTATGGACCATAGGAGTACGTTTCTTCGCAGAGTACACTTGATCCAAAAGTTGGGCAATTTTTGATGCATAATCACGAAACTTTAGGCCATTTCCTACTTCACTAGAGTCTATAACATTTAAGTTAACTGCCAACCTTTTTATAATATGATTGTCGGCCCCAATAATTCGGGCTGTTATCCCATCATTTTCAAAAAATTATCTGCACATATTGCCATCGTTAGTATTTGCATACCCCTGCTTTGAGGAGTCTATTGTCAGTCGAAACTTCTTAAGAAATTCATTTTGTATAATTTTTTTTTCGAGCAGATAATTTTTCTTTAGGTGCTGCGTTTCTACCAAAATATTCTCTTTCTCGCGAAAAGTCGCTAATCTTAAAATAAATTCCATGCACCTAATTCTGTCATTTAGCAGAGAAATTCAATATTCGTAGTTTCGCTCATCACTTGAATCATCAAAATTTTCAAAGTTTTTCTGTGATTTTTTGCAAATTGCTTACTTCAAAGCTGAAATGTTATCTGTTATTGCCTTTAAGACTTTGCTATCAATCATTGTAAGACAAAATGCATAACCAATGAAGACAGTTTTCCATTTTTTATTTCAAGAACAGAAGGTTTTAGTTCAGAAATTCACATTTTTATATAGTTAGTGCAGATTTGTTTACACTCTAAAAATATGGGACTGCAAAAATGAATTGATAATGGGCGAGAATTTATCCAAAATTTCACCTAAAGGGACTGTAGAGGCCATAAACGTATTTGCATTTGTAACAGTTGTGTCATTTGTCGATATTCTTTGTTTGTAAGCACTTTGACCGCATGATCCATCACATTCCTAATTGTTTATCGCTGCAGATCTATCTGGAAGTAATATTGCTTCATTTTCAAGGCAAACTTTGAATTAGGCGTTTGGCTGTTTGATCCATTATGTCTTGCAGTTTAACCTCTACTGATTCTTCAGTAACCTACACAGAAAGAAAAAGCTCGTTCTAAATTGAAGTTTTTTCCACTTGAGCGTACTTGAAAATTTAAGTAGGCTTAATACACTTTCTTAAAACAAACCGAATAGGGATTATTAAAGAGAATCAATCCTGCTATGGTTAAAAATGAATGCAAACACTTGTTTAATTGTTGAATTTTGTCTAATTTTTTTAATTGCTTGAATCAATCAAGCTGAATTGGTAGAGTGGCTGGTCTGGCAGCAGTTGGGTTCCAGGCTCAAATCGGCAAAGACACAAACTTATTTATAAATTGTTATTAAATTAAGGCAGTAGAGCGAAATATTTTAGGATACTCAAAAAAGATTCAATCCTTCCGTACTTAAATCAATATCAAACAGTGTGAAAAGTATGGTAGTGCCAATGTTCTTAAATCAAGTACCGAGTGCTTGTTTTTCAGTACAGATTTTAGCTATATTCAATCCGAAATCAGGATTGAATATGGGTAGAATTAACTATTTAGCGTTTTAAAAATCCATACTTAAAAATAAAAATATATATTTATTTATTAGTATTTGTAATACTTTTTGGAAATTACAATTCTTAATAATTTGTACTTTTAATTACATAAGCTCTGATCAAAAATTAGCATTTTTAATAAAATAAACTACTTTACTTCGAAAAACGTGTATATTCATTTCATTTTTAGGGTTCCGTACTCATCAGAGTGAAACGGAACCCTATTACCGAGACAAGTACGTCCGTCCGTCCGTCACAGCGTCCATTCTCCGAAACGGTAAGAGCTAGAGAGCTGAAATTTTCACAGGATGTTGTTGTACCTTGCCGCTACAACAACAAATATTAAAAACAACAACAAGTCGAAAACTACCAGGTGTCCCCATACAACGTAAAGTAACAATTAGCCGTTAGCTATAACCCTCGAACCGTAAGAGATAGAAAGCCGAAATTCACACAGTATATGTACTCCCAGATGCCTTACAACAAATGACAATAACAACAACAAGTCATGTATCCCTTAGGATATGTAAGTTTCCCATACGTACATTGCACATACGTACGGAACCCTAAGTGTGCGAGCCAGCATCGTACTTGACTGAGTTTATTTTTTATTATATTATATCGAGGAAGAACATTCACGTTGATTCTTTAAGGGACCTCTTAAAATAGAGAATTTTTCTTTTCACAATCCCAATATCAAAAATAACATTAAGGCTTCTTCTATTCTTCTTGTAGAGTGTTAATCACTCCAATTTTGTCACAAAAACATCTTTCTCTAGAACAATTGTAAAATCATATAGTTCGACTATAAAATTAAAAACTAATGCTTAAAAATCGTTGGGCCTGGCGAAATGTTCGATATCGTTGTTATCACTGATACAATAACAGCAAACACAAAAAACAAATGGAAATCAATTGGATGTTGGTGAGAGAATGTAAAATATGTATATTCCAATCAGCAGAAAAACTCAGTGATAAAGTGGAATGTTGATCAATGAGATTGAATATAGACAGTCAGTAATGAAGAGCTCAGGTGGTAGGATGGCTATGCGCTGCTGCTTAAAAGCAGTATAGAATTAGTCATGGCCTGGGTGAAACAGCCATGCTATGTACTCTAGCCAGTAAGTTTCCAACTTGGCTTGTCTTGTCTTCTTTCGAAAAATATCATTCTTAATTTTGAGGAAGTAAAATCGAACTTAAACGCGATAAAATTATGAAAAATTTAAAATATTGTGTAACAAATATGGGTGGAAGCATTTTTGATCATTTTTAGAAATCCTCTATTTTACGTTTTTAATGAAAATTTTAATTTCATTGAACTATTGTATTGTAATACATTTATATTAAATTACTTTTTCAGGCTCAAGCTCAATCCTTGGCTAGTCACTTCTTAATTATGGGTTTTTTTAGTTACAAATTTAAAAAGTGTAATGCATTACTTTTGGGACATCGTGAACAAAAATGTGTACTTCTGTAATCAGAAATGTAACTATTTGCTATTTCGTTTTCTGATCACTAAGTACCTCATATGGTAGGCCAAGTTTTTGGTAGAATACGTATCAAATAATTAAAATTGCATAAAAATGATGCATTTTGTACTTTACGGCAACCTATTCTAATTAAATTTTGTACTGTATACTCTAACTGCTTTTAAAGTTGACATACATTTTTTTTTCATATATAGATGACTGACATATGTATATATTTTTTGCATTTAATTAATTTTTATTATTCGAACTTTTTCTTATGTATATAATTATTTCTTATATATTTATTTTTTGTATTTATCTAAATATTTTTGTCGATATTTCGGTTCACTGTCCTGAAGAAGGAGAGGGAAATATCGACAAAAACATTCGAATAAAATATATACAATAAAAATACTTTCAGCTCAAGAAAATAATAATATTAAATCAACCGCAACGAAACTTAGAGGGTCCTTACAAAATGAATTTATTAAAAAGAATTATTTCTCTTAAAGAATATTTAAAATTGAATAGCTGAAGTTGTATTGGAGGGGATATTAAAACTGATTTAATAAAAACGTTAAACACAGATGTGAAATACATGTGTTCATATGCATAAAAAATTTAGAAAAACGTCCTTTTTCAGTTTTAAAAGCAGTTAGCATGAGCTATTAAATGTTATCAAGAGAAATTACCCTAAGGTACAAATAACAATCTTTGGTATAAAATTTTTATTATTTTATACGTATGTATATTATAAACATTAGTTACTAATATTAAATTGTTCTTTTAAGTAATTTGTTTTCTTGCAAATTAATACACAGGCTTTCATCAACAAAGAAGTTTAATTTTAATTTTCCCAAAAATGATGTTTTTGAGCAAAGTTAACTGGCATCACTGTTTACAACACATACACACATGAGACTCGTCGTTTATATTTTGCCAAAGGAATGTTCTCTGTTTTATGAAAAATCAAACCTATAAGAAAAAGGGTAAAATTCTGACATGAAACTACGTGTATACATCTAAAATGCCACTCTCATTAATGAGTGGCGATGGTCTCGTTTCTTTTGTTTCTTTTTTTATAAAACAATAAATGTGGTAAAAAATTGTGTTAAGTTTTTTTTGTCTATATCTCAGTAATTATAAACCCGATTTTGCTTATTTTCAATCTCCAAGCATTTATAGACCGATTAAAATAAGATTTAGATCAATAAAGTGTCTGGTGGCTTCACAATCGGTGATCGAAAACAGATGTTTTATAACAAATCTATATACATATGTATACCGTTTTGGCAAAGGGTATAAAAAGTAATGATCAGACAGCAATGTTTCTGACGCTTCAATTCTAAAGTGTATTTTTTTTTTCTCAAGATCACCTTCTGGTTTTTTGGGCTTTTAAAAATTTGTCGACTAAAGGTTAAATTAGTCCCGACTTAACCATAAACATATAAAACAGCTGGTCGAACCAACTTTATGGGCAGCACTGTAAATGAACAGTGCTAACTTAACATAATGCCATAGCCATAACCATAAGGTTAAATTAGTCCCGACTTAACCATAACCATGTAAAACAGCTGATCGAACCAACTTTATGGGCAGCACTGTAAATGAACAGTGCTGACTTAACATAATGCCGTAGCCATAACCATAGATACCAATTGAATTTTGGTTTTCTGCCATAACCATAAGCAGCTGATTGCAAAATATATACATACATTTGTTGTGTTACTACTATGTACTGCACCATGATACAACTAACAAGGTAGCCTTTTCGCTACAATAAGAACAACTTCAATAAAAATAACATGCATTTTGTTTTTGTACAACTTATGCAAACTGTCAAAAAGACGCCACTTCTACATTTACAGAAGAGAGATGCACTGAGCTTATGCGGATTAGCTATCTCGTTTCGGCTGCCTTTCATCTCTGCAATCTCTTGACAACCAAAAGTAGTCAGTTGATTAACGGTTTAGCTGACGAGGCTACCTTGTTAATTGTATCATGGTACTGCACTATTTAAATTATAAAAATAAAACATAAACAGCTGTTTACGGCTATGGCGGCACTAATTGTTGCCAGACAAAAAAATTATGGTTATGGCTATGGTTATGTTATGGCCTTATGGCAAAGTCAGGAATAATTTAACCTTTAAGCAGCTCCACTAACAATAATTCTTATGGAATCAAGTAAAACGTTTTGAATATGTTCATTTATTTTACAAAATTCTGTCATCAGAATTTTGCCCCAGTTCGCTGTTAACTTTGAATTGTGGTGTGCGTATTTGACTAACGAAAGTAAAAAAAGTGCGATTTTAAATTCGATAGCAACGGCTGTCGTTTTTAAACTACGCCAAAGATAATGAGGGAGAATAAACACAAGTTTAATTAAAATAATTCAAACTTTATTTACTTTATTTACTTAAAATAATAATAAATAAACGTCAAATGAATGTTAATGAATTTTCGTTAAAAGATATAGACGGAGGCTAAAAATTAAGTAAACGAAAGGATCATCAAAATGCGTCAATTTGGACGAAAAAACGGTTTATTGTTATAAGAAAAATTTTAGTTTTTAGTTGTGCTCGTGCTGATTATTGCAAACTTCCAACATTAAAAACATAAATTAATAAATATACTGCATACAAACACAAAACATACATATGTATGTATGTAACTTGTTCATATGAAATTCAATTCAAATCATCTTTTTTATAAAATATTTAAAGAAATAAAAAAAAAGATAAAACAAAAATATTTGTGTTATCCCTCAATGAAACAAGCTGCTTTTAAAGGAACACATATGGGTGTAGATGATGATCCAGTCACACAAACAAATCAATCCAAAAATTTAAGAAAATCTAAGGACGAAAAAGAAGTGCAAGACATAATTGGTTTGGCTTTATTAGAAATAAACAACGGATGTTATGAGAAAGCAAATTTGATTCTGGAGGAAGCTAAAGAATTATATGGGAGTAGTCGCGCAGCGGAATTACAAGAGCTGATCATTAAAATACAAAAAAATTCTTTCAAAGCTAATGAGTCAAAAACAAACAACATCCAGAATCAATCTTTTGTTCGTCAACGAAACTGTTTTAATACAGAAGAAAAGAAATTGTTAGAGGATTTTAAATCGCAAAATGATTTTACTAATGAGCAACTAAGTTTGGTAAAGAAAATAAATAGCTGTAAGAACTACTATCAAGTGTTGTCAGTAACTCGTGAAACTTCAGATACCGAAATTAAAAAGGCATACAAAAAATTAGCTTTGCTTTTGCATCCTGATAAAAATCATGCTCCCGGTGCCGCTGAAGCATTTAAAACTCTTGCTAACGCTGCAGCCATGTTGACGGATGCCAAAAAGCGCAAAGACTATGATTTATCTAGTGATGATTATACAGCACCAAAGGTCAAAACTTTCAATTTTTATGAGAGCACTTCCTCTCAACCTGAGTATTATGGCTACGGCCACCCACATAAATATCACCGTTCGCCAGGGACTACTGCATCTGGAGGAAATGCAGAATTTACGGCTGATGAATTATTTCATATGTTTTTTAGTAACTACCCTTCAACTCAGATTCACTATCGTAGACGCCCATATCAGTCTGCCAATCAACGCCAACCTCAAGAACAAGGGCAACAACCAAGCTTAGCTTTTGGTTTACTTCTGGTCATGATTTTGTTGTCAATGTTTATATCTCTATTTTCGACGGATCCATTGTATAGTTTGTCATATTCCAGGTAAGTTTAACTCACAAAGACCATAAGTAAATAACTATGTATGTACTTCACATAAGATGTTTTCTGTGTAAATTAAATTTATTTTAATCCACATATACATACATACATTGGCAGACTTCACGGTTGGTGTTAAGTTTAAAGCACATATGTATATCTACTACGATTTGAAATGTCCAAGCTTGAGCATTATTTCTGCATCCTAAAGCAATGGAGATGTTCTAATATACCTCAAACTATGGATGTTCCATTAAATATTTCAGCAACATTTTCACATCCGTAGCAGTCAATTTTTTGTTAGAAGTTTTATTCCGTTTTCACTTTACTACTCTTTTTAATGGGTCCTATTATTGATTCCGTTCCGTTCCGTGTGGAAAGCATATTTTATGCGGAAACAAAATTTACAATTATTCATTCCGTTGCTGCCGTATCATCTCTACATTGATTCCACAATGTAAATATTTTTCTTAAATTTTATAACAAAAAGCACGACTAAAATGTAAAATATTTTTGCAAAAGTTGTTTTAGTTTATTTTGTTTTGTTTTGGACACGAATAAAAGGCTAAAATACACAACCAAAGCGCAAATCCAATCAATGCTGGATTTAATCAAAAACAAAATTCAGGTATTACCCGTGATTTTACCCAACGCCATCCAGTAGACATAAACAAATTTTTGGGAGGACTTGTTAGCGCCAAGTCCTCTTCCGGTTCCGGACCATCAATAAAAGATGCCGGTGATCAGAGAAAGGTGTCGGAATACTGTTTCTTAAATTTTGTTCACCGGCGCTTAATTTGCAGTTTAATAATCCATTTAAATGGACGGATTATAAGAGGGTCGTATTTAAACGAACATTTATTTGGAAGCTGAAAAATTAATATGCATACATTTTTATTTACCAAGAGATAGACATTTCTTTATTTCGACTTATTTTCTACCGTTTATCTGTAACATGTCTTCACATTTACATACATTTTTACGGAGAGCATAAAATCGCGAATTCATAAACGGTTTCAAGCATCCAAAATCGTATTTTTTTACATTTAATTCAATAAATTTTTTCATAGGTATGCAAAATTTATTCTTGACAACCGGCATTCGGCCGGCCTAAGGGATTTTCTCCTCCATTGTATAACCAACACCGGCTTCGCGAACAAAATCTGTAAGCATCTGGCAGCACACTTTTTCATTTTACGGCAATCGGTACCATTCTACTAAAGCCGACCCCCCACGTCTAATAAAATTTGTTTTTCTGCCTACAACTTCTGCGAAACTAGCCCTGAAATTAATAACACAAAGACGTTAAATTTACTTTGCGGAAAGCGTATACCGCAAGGAATGAATAATTGCAATTTTCATATTGATCGACATTTCTTTATGTTCGGTGCGGAATCAATAATACTACCCAATATTCTCTCTTTTTATCAAAGTACCTCGATACCTGGCAGCCGCATAACTACAACAAACACAACACCAAAAAACACTTAGTGTATTTTGTTGGTAGAAATACCGTAATTCTGTCACACATTTGTAAGCGGTGGGATCACACGATTGCCGCAATGCACCAATTTTACACAATTTTTATTCGGCTGAAATGGGGCACAATAAAAAATTTGTCCCAATCAAATTCTCTGCAGTCACATGATTGTCACATTTGACTGAAATTTTATTGTCGCAAATTGCCGCAAAACAATTTATTACCAATAATTACCGCATTATATTCACACGATTGTTATAACGGCAACTCTGAGAAACAGCTGTTATGTATAACTGATGACAAACTTTGCTTTGCAAAAATAAAAAAGGAGTTAAAGATATGGTTTGTTCCTTAAAAAGAAAGAAAAGTGCTTCGGCTATCATTATAATGCTGTGCGGGCTGGCCGTCTTCTGCCCCCTGACCAGACTGTTTTTGTTTTCTTTTTTACATTTTGAAATGCAGTTTTAACATGGACCCATTTGGCTTTACAGTCATCCCCGGACAATTTTTTTGGATTCCTCGCTATGCGCTTTCCCGTTTATACCAGTCCTTGTAGTCCGGGGAAGAGTATTCCCAAACACATGGGTGCATCTCTACAGCTTGCATTAGTTCATGAATTTCACGTAGGTCCAAGATGAAGTTACACTTAGCTTCTTTCTTTTTTTATTCAAAGGTGTCTGCTGTGGCTTAGCCAGGAGGCAGTATTGAATTTCACTGCAAATGGAATCGTCCATAACAATGCACTCTTCCAAATCCATGTTGAAACTGCAAGAATTTTAAGATTGTTATAATAGTAACAACAAATGAATTTTACTTACTGAAAAACAAAAATTATGTTTGGAAGACGCGTTTAAACAATTTTGAAACTTAATAAATGTATACATATGTGTGTATATTATTGGCGTGTATTTTCTTCTTTGGTTGCAGTAGTAAGCTGGGCTTGTAAAGCTACCTAGTATTGAGGTACCTTGGCTTTATATAGTTCACCCTCACTTTGATACATCTTTTATTTTATTAACAACAAAGAACCATGTGGTGAGAAGTTTGCCAGCTGTTTCACACTTGAATAAATGTACATACTTACATTAGCGGTTTTCATACTTTGATTGGTATTGTAAAACAGTCGAAACAGCTGACTTTTGTTTAGATATTTTACAGCCAAAAGTCTTTTCCATTGCAAATTTAAGAAATGTTTACAATTCACTTTATTATATGTAATCAAAAAAACAACGTGGCGCCAAATCTGTCAGCTGTTTCATACTTGTAAATAAATCCACTTACTACATTTAGTAAATCTACTACTGTTTTTGGCATTGCAGAGGTTTTAATTTAGTAAATTAAAAATGTATGAGATTTGTTGTTGCCGAGTTTTAAATTTATCAAGATTTATTAAATTTAAAATATCTCCAAGATCTACAATGGTACTTTAATACGAAGCGTGAAAACCGCAATTATTTTCTACCGGTTTTAGTATTTAAATGGTGTAGGCATTTTAAATTTAAAATGTGTGTATTTTGCTGTTATTATGTTTTAAATTTATTAAGAGCAAGATCACACAAGGCAATTTTAGTTGGGCAATTCTTAAGCTTGACAAAGTATTTGGAGAGCGGAGTAAGATATTTGAAATTGGGAAATTGACTAATATTTGGTATTTCTTTATATTCTCCGTTTCGGCACGTGTTCACACAGCTGCAATACATGAGTTTAAAATATTAATGCTAAATAAATAAAGCAAAACGGTGTTTATGCGAAACTATTTAAATTTGTAATGGTGTATATATACTGGATATAAATTTAAATAGTTTCGCATAAACCCATTTTAAACATATAATAAGAGTTTTGTATATTATTGTTGTTTTTCTTAATACAAAAAAAAAGCAAGCGTCAAATCGTATGAAAATTAAAGCCAAAGGAAACACAAAAATTGCTGCAAAAATTGTTCTGTGTAGACACGAAAGCAAATTCAAGAAATAATTGCTCAACTAAAATTACCTTTTGTCATCTAGGAATAAGATTTATTAGACCCAACCGTAAATTCTGTTATTATTTAAAAATGTGAAGTAATTTTTCTCACTCCATTTTTGCGTTGCAAATTAAATTTCAAATTATTTTAATTCAAAAAATGTTTAAACAAATCTTTAATATAGAAAGCAATTAAACTGTATTTCTTCACGTCTCACGTTTTATAATACGATGAAATCGTTTTCTATCAGGCATGTTCTGAAAATCACTTTATGAAAGTGATTTGAAATCACAAAAAGGGTTCTGCACATAAAACTTATTGAATTTTCCTGATTTGAACCATAATTAAGTTGCTGCCAGACTTGCGCACATAATTAGGGTTCCGTACTCATCAGAGTGAAACGGAACCCTATTACCGAGACAAGTACGTCCGTCCGTCCATCACAGCGTCCATTCTCCGAAACGGTAAGAGCTAGAGAGCTGAAATTTTTACAGGATGTTGTTGTACCTTGCCGCTACAACAACAAATACTGAAAACAATAACAAGTCAAAAACTACCAGGTGTCCCCATACAACGAAAAGTTGCAATTAGCTATAACTCTCGAGCCGTAAAAGATATAAAGCTGAAATTTGCATAGTGTATGTATTTATAGATGCTCTACAACAACAAATGCTAAAGACAACAAGTTGAAAACTACCAGGTGTCCCTATACAACCTAAAGTAACAATTAGCCGTAGCTGCTAAACTGTAAAATACAGTGAGCTGAAATTCGCACAATATATGTATTTACATATGCCCTACAACAACAAATGCTAAAAACAACAACAACTGTAAAACTACCAGGTGTCCCTATACAACGTAGAGTAAAAATTAGCCGTAACTCCCAAACTGTAAGAGACAGAGAGATGAAATGTGAACAATATATGTACTCGCATGTGGCCTACAATAACAAATGCTAAAAACAACAACAAGTCGAAAATTACCAGGTGTCCCTATACAACGTAAAGTAACAATTAGCCATTACTCTCGAACCGTGAGAGACAGAGGGATGAAATTTGCATAATATATGTATTCACATATGCTCCACAACAACACTTGCTAAAAACAACAACAACAACTGTAAAACTACCAGGTGTCCCTTTACAACGTAGAGTAATAGCTATAACTCTCGAACCGTAAGAGATAGAGAGCCGAAATTCGCACAGTGTATGTATTCCCAGATGCCTTACAACAGCAAATTACAACAACAGCAACAAGTGGAAAATTACTAGGTGTCCACATACAACATAAAGTAGCTGTAAAAACAGAGAGATGAAATTTATAAAATATACATATGTATTCACATACGCCATTCCATACATACATTACACATACATACGTACGGAACCCTAAGTGTGCGAGCCAGCCTCGTACTTGACTTAATTTTTTTTAATTACGTAACTATGTCGATGTTAGCCAGAAGGCTATTGCCTTGAGAATGTTTGTATTAATATACAATAACGTCAGCTTGTTATTCGTTTGGCGCACCGACCATTAAAAACAAATTAGCTAGGTGTGGCTTATATACATTTTAAACGCCGTCATTCTGAATCTGAAATAAGCTTTACTACTTTTTTTATAGTTTCTGAGATATTAATCTTTAGTTTTGCTTATCCTTTACGAATTTGAGACCCAAAAGTGTATGCTGTATATCAAATTGAGGCCTGATTGGTTCTCAACTTTTGCATATTAAATTCCATTTCACATAGTTGCCAAGACTTATTAAACTTTGCAAAATAATCTAAACTTAGGGAAAATTTTATTAAAAAAAAACAATATACATGAATCAGCTGTTTCAGTGATGTATCAAAACAAACCTGCTCGGTGTTCGGTTAAATTACCAGTTCTCTGAGAAAAATTAATTATTTGAATACATTCTCCCGAATGGATTTGCTTTTGTCGACATACTTTTTAGGGTTCCGTACTCATCAGAGTGAAACGAAACCCTATTACCGAGACTACTACGTCCGTCCGTCCGTCACAGCTTCCATTCTCCGAAACTGTAAGAGCTAAAGAGCTGAAATTTTCACAGGATATTCCTGTACCTTGCCGCTACAACAACAAGTACTAAAAGAAACAACAAATCGAAAACTACCAGGTGTCCCCATACAACGAAAAGTTACAATTAGCTATAACTCTCGAACCGTAAAAGATAGAGAGCTGAAATTCGCTCAGTGTATGTACTTACATATGCCCTACAACAGCTAATGCTAAAAACAACAACAACTGTAAAACTACCAGGTGTCCCTTTACGACGTAGAGTAATAGCTATAACTCTCGAACCATAAGAGATAGAGAGCCGAAATTCGCACAGTGTATGTATGTATTCCCAGATGCCTTACAACAGCAAATTACAACAACAACAATTCGAAAACGACTAGGACTCGCTTTCGTTGGTTCCACTAATTTTGTGAGGTTTGGAGCAACAAATACATGAGCCAAAAAAAAAGCTTAAAAAATCGCGAAAAGATTCAAAATTGCACTTGACTCGTTTCTAAAAGGGTAAAATGTACAAATGACCACCGTAACTTTTTCTCGCCAAAATTATTTCTGAACTTGGCAATCATCTATTTTCCTCCCTTAGGGGGACCGGGGACTCCCAGAGAAATTAATATTTTCAAGATGTCTCTAGAGAATAACTGGCCCCCATTAACTTTTCCTCCTCGGTATTTTTGTTTTCTTGAACATAGTGGATGTTTAGTTTCTCTCCTTGAGAGTTTCTTTGGTTTTCTAAACTTTGCGCGTGGTCCTAATTAGTCCCAGGGTGCTTCTGGAGAGATTTAATTGTCTCACCGACTCCCATTAATTTTTCCTTCCTCGAATTTTTCTAGAATATACACATTGATCTAACTAGTTTCAGGGTGCCTCTAAAGATGTCAAATGTATGACCGACTCACATTAATTTTCTTTCTCGACGCTGATCAGACTATGAAATCAGAATTTGTTATTTTAAATCTTGTGATTTGTTGAACATACCTGTATATTGAAGATTTACTTAACCATCCATTTTGTTCAAAATAATAGAATATGAAATGTTAAATTTTTGCAAAAACATCTTTTGTAAATGATAAAAAATGTTCAAATTTGCATCTTGTCTGGAACGAATTTTATATTTTAGCAAATACAGTGTTCGTCGTCAAACACAACATTTATCTGTTCCATATTATGTAAAACAAAATTTCGATAATGAGTATCAGGGCTCATTGGCACGTTTAGAGAATTCAGTTGAGGAGGATTATGTCTATACCATGAAGCAACACTGTTACCGGGAACGCAGTTACCGTAAGTGAAACAAACAAATATTTACAATGAATAATTTTTTGTTTGGTTTTTTTCAGGTGAAGTAATGATGGCTCGTGCTCGTAGTTTTGGAAGTCGAGCTCAGTTTGCGCAGGCCCAAGATTTAAAAATGCCTTCTTGTGATAATCTTTCGAAAATCGGCATTACTCGCTATTCGTTGTATTAGAAAAATGTCATCGTTTTAATGCTTAACTTTCTTAAAGCGTTTGTGCATACAGGCACTCAAATATATTTTATTTGTATTAATAAAGAATATACGATGTCCATACATTTGAAAAAAAGGATATAAATTGTTGAAAAAAACAAATAAAATAAAATATGTATGTATGTCACTGAAATTGCTTAAACAGGTATCATTTTGTGAAAACCAAGTTTGTTTACGTATTTCTTGTCGGTTATAAATGTAAATACAATATTATTACTCTATTTGTTGGCGCGCTAAATATCTGCAAGAGTGTAAAAAATTTGTGTTGCAAATCATATGGGTGCCAGAGCATGCGGGAATAACTGGAAATTGGAGGGAAAACTCACTTGCTTCAAGAGCAACGAGAGCGAGAGTTAAGCAACATAAGCTCAGTACGCGCGAAACCTTTCGATGCAGTTAAATCTGAGCTAAAGAATTGGACACATAGAGAACAATAACGAAACCGTAGGAATCAATGCAAGAATTCTATGAGCGGATTTAAATCAGGAAAAGCAGGGAGACTGTTATGACTTAGCAAACCCGAATTAAGTACTATATATCCATTAAAGTGTAGCAACTACTTTCATTTTTTTGTTCTAGTTCCCCAAAGAAAATAAAATGAACAAATTAACACAAAAAATGGGAAAAATGTCTTTGAAAAATCCATTCACGATAAGGGGAAATTTCGAATGGGAACACATTTTATGGGAAAAGTTATTAATGATCGCACTTTTGGGAAATGGGAAAAAATTTAGGGTATTATCACCTCTATCGTAAACATTATTTCCCACACATTTTTCCCCATTTCCCTGAATTGCAATCGTTTTTAAATTTCGTGTTGAAATGTATTCATCTCTTTTATGTGCAATTCAGTTTGGAATAATAGCGCTGAAAAAGTTCACATTCAAATCAAATTCGCCTGATCGTAAACAATTATTTCATTCGTACTATTTTGGTTTTTTTTTTTTTTACAATGTGTAAATATTTCTTTAACTTATAATATCAAATTTTCACCCTTATTCTGCGTTTCGATTACGTTCCCGCACTCAGTTACGCTCGAATCGAAAGTAGGTATTCTGCAAAAAACTGAATCGAAAAAAAAAGAAGAAGAGTGGGGTGTGTTTAAACTAGGTTTTTTGTTGTGAAACGTGTGAAATCGAAACAACGAATATAAACAAATTTGTAAACATTTCAGCAAAAAGTCAAATTTAGTGCACAAAAAATTAATAATTAAAACTAAATATTGTGTGAATGATAATTAAATAAATAATAAATGTTAATAAAGCATAAAAGCGAAAAAGTTACTAACATAAATACATACATAAGTGAGGCATTTGTGGTCAAAATATTGGTGTGCCGAATCCTAGTGCCCCTGTTAATTGTATTTTTACAACATTGAGGCACAAAAATAAAACTAGAATAACCACAAGCAATAACATCCTTTGCTTCCATTAAAGTTACAAACTTTTCGTACTGCTGAGGAGTTGTTGTTTTCGACCTGTAATAAATTAAATAAAAGTTTAAACCTTTGGTTATATTAAAAATGCTTACAAATCAATTTAATTTGTTTTTTTACTTACATATTTTTAATTTTTTAATTTCACTTTAAATGCTTCAACAAAAATTGAAAAAATTCCGTTAGTGTATACATATGTAACTTAGAAAAGCGTGGCTTCGATCGTGACGCGGAATACACACAATCGAAGAAACAAATCGAATTGAAGCAAAAACTGAACACAGAATACCAAAGTTGCCGATCGCGGAAAATTTCGATCCGAATCGAAACACAGAATAAGGGTGTTTATTTTTAAATACTTTAGGACCAGATTTGTTAATAAATCGCAAAATGGTATCATGTTCAATAGAATGCTAACATCAGAACCACTGCTACCAGTTTTGTAAAAATTTCAAAAGACACGCTAACAGAAAACAGAAAAAAGACACGCTAATAGAATTTTAGAATTCTCTTTTATTTGAAAATATGGTAACTTATTTTGTATCAGATAATTAATTACACGGAATTATATTCAACTCGCAAACGTCTTCAAACAATACGATGTTACCTAGATTCTTCTTCCTGTAGTAACATTATTAAACCAATTGTAAATATTTTTTTTCTATCAAATTTGTATAAAATTAATCAATTTTATAAAAAAGCTTTTCAAGCTTTTTCTTCTTGACTATTTTTATACTCTTATTTTATATTCTTGCATGTAAAATATATACACCACGCACTGGTAGCACGGACATGAGTTCCCATGATACTCACGATAGCAATTTTCCCTTCATGGGGAATAAAAGTTTTATGGGGACAAATATTTCCCATTTTAATCACGACATGGATGTACATACATATATGATTTTGTTTAGATGATAGCTTATGCAAATAGTTACTGGGTGTTGTTTTCTTACTTCCTCCAGCAAGAAAGACAGCTGGAAAACTGACACTTCATTGACTGATTCGCAAATTATGGCTGGACAAATTTTACTTAGATAAATTTTTAAGATTTTTTGCCATATAAAAAGCAAACAAAAAGTTTCATTTGTGGAAATATTTTTTTTCTCGGACTATATACTTTCTTGGATATAACGATGTTATAAATGACAAATGAAAATGCTTAAATCAATGCTCGAAAACAAACATCACATAAGCTCTGTTTCTATACTTTTTAGGCAAAGTTGGGTAAAATAAGTGTAAGCTATAATCTCTGTCAATAAGAGACAAAAATGCACAAAAGTACGGGAACGAATAAAAACAAATATTTCACCACAAAAGAAAACGTCAAGGTTCTGACAGCTCAATTAAAAAAAAACATATATTTCTTCTATGTTATTGTTTATTCTTTGAAACAGCTGACATCTGAACTACTTGCCAAAACTAAACCGAAGAAAAAGTAGGGGCTGTTTCAAGCAAGAAGAAGAAGCATAATGTTATCTCACAAATACTCTCATTTGCCAAATTTTAAAGTATGGAAACGCTTTTCATGCAAAGTAAAGTAATGAAACACAGCTATAATTAAGTTAAAAATTAACTTAACTATTTACTCGCTATAAAAGCCAATTGAAATTTATTACTTTAGGTCTAAAAATAGACCTTCATGCTTTCTGTCTTTTTCCAGCCGTCTATATGCCGCCGGCATTTCGTTGTTGCTAAACAACTTATCAGTAGACTCGAAACATCTAAAAAGAATGTGTGAAGTCCAACTACTTGTTCCAAAATTCTCATGTAAGGAAGTGCTAAGAAAAGTAAAGGTGTTGCAAGACGTAAAATGCTTTCTGTATAAAAAGTTCGTTTGAACATTTCTGATTCTCATATTGTTCATGAGCAAAAATTTGCACAACACAACAAATTTTATTCAATATTCAAAATGCTTTAGAAACGATTTAGACAGTTGCAAACAACACAACTGGACCAAAAACGCCACTAAATCGCGTCTAAACCATATGGAATATATATTTTCTGTTGTGCACATTTTTTTTTATTCACATACATACATGGGTTTGTTTACTTGAAAACATCCTACTTTAAAAAGTCGCATCAATATGGCCACACTATTATACTTTTGTAAACAACTTCAAAAAGGCAACCCTGATCGCATAGAATAAGATAAGTTTTTGAAAATTTTCAAAAGGTTAGCAATCGGCCAGACTTGTTAAAAAGTCTTTCACACACACACATACACTTTTAGTCCAGCCTATCACACTTTTTGGACACACATGTAATTTTTAACAGATCGTACGATTCAGTAGGATAGTGAATCACGGCCTTAAGTGACATTAAGATATCCCGTTACAATTTCTGTTTCTTTTTGTTTCGTTTTTATAAAAAATTATTTTCGTTGTAAAGTGCGCGATTTCTGCTGTGAAAAATAATAAGGAATTTTTTAGAGTAATTTTTTTAACATGAAAAAAGTGTTCTACCCGCGAGTCATGGCGGGTGCAAAAGTATATATGTATAAGGTTAAAAAAGACAATTTCACCTTTCTTCGGGAACTATACGTTTCTTGTTCCCTAGTTCCCTATTCAACTAAAGTTTAAATTTCAGAAAAATACATATATTAGTTTCATAAATATGTATTTCATAACGCCCTTAATATTAAACGCTAGAACGGTAGCCACTTACAATGACTAAAGACTATAATGCTACTAACATTATAAATAAGTCCGCAGGCTATTTTTTGCTACTTTAATATGGATATATTAGCTCCAAAATGGCGTAAAAATTTGAAAAATCGATGACAAAAAAATGTGACTTTTGGCCAATCAAAAACGATTTTCAGCCACTGCGACGTAGCTACGAAATTCTCCCGAAAATTTCGAAATTCGCGAAATTGGTATTATGAATTCCGAATGAAACGTACTTTTAGGATTTTTTTTAATCAAAAATTTTTACGAACTCTGCTTACTGTCGGGAGAATATGGAAATTAGTTGAAAATAAGAAAAAAGTAAAAACAAGTTTTTAAATTGAATAAAAATTATTTTTAAGTGGTTATTAAATTATATTTCTTTAATAATTAAATGGTATATTTTAAAAAATTTTTGGTTTTGCCCATGATACAACTAACAAGGTAGCCTTTTCGCTACAATAAGAACAACTTCAATAAAAATAACATGCATTTTGTTTTTGTACCATTTATGCAAATTGTCAAAACGACGCCACTTCTACATTTACAGAAGAGAGATGCACTAAGCTTACGCGGATTAGCTATCTCGTTTTGGCTGCCTTTCATCTCTGCAATCTCTTGACAACCTAAAGTAGTCGGATGATTAACGGTTTAGCTGACGAGGCTACCTTGTTAATTGTATCATGGTTTTGCCATGATTTGACACACAAAAATTAACACAAATTAACTGCTGATCTTACGCGTTGAAAAAAACGCTTCATATACACCATTTGCAACAACTGATAGATTGCTTGGAAAATTATTAACCATATAAACAAACAAAAAAGAAAAAAAATGTAATCCAATGTGGGCACAAGTTTTACTCTATTATATCCAAACATCTTTTGATTGTAACGGACACTCTTGCTTGAGCCATCGCAACTTCCACATCTTTTCCAACACCATGCCAAAAACCGAATTGTGCTGACTTCGTACCCAAGTGATGACACTCGATTTCTATTACTCGGACCCAATGTACCTTTCACCACATCAAGCACATACTTAGATGCAAATTTGTTTAGCCCGAAGTTTTTAATAAAACTAAACGGAAAATTACATACATATGTATGTATGCATATATTTTCATAATTGGTAATTTGTTTTAGCAACTTACGCCTTATCATCCAAATCTAAGGGATTGTAACCATCTCTCAAGACTTTGCGCTCTATTCGCAAACATCTTTTGTTTTGAGATTCCTCTTCCGTCACTGAAACGGCTGCAGCAATCGAATTCATTGTTTTTCTTTTTTACTTTTTTTTTTATATTTTTAACGGTACTTAGAATGTAAACAAAAAACATCTGTTTTTCATTCAAATAGTTGTTTTACTAATTCGAACTTATGTCAAGAGGATGGCAACACCAACTTCGAATCCGTCGGAATTCATAATACCTTTTTGTACGAATTCGTGACGGAGAGTTCCCATTACGAGTGATGTTCACTCGGAATTCATAATAAGGCTGATAATGTTATCAATATCGTTATTAAATAAAAAAAAAAACGAGTTTTTCGAAAAATTTCAAAAAACAAAGAGAATAGAATAAACTATTTTAGAGATACATTTAGGTAAAATTAAACAAAAAAAAGCAGTAGTCAGTAGCAGTTTTAACAATAGAAAACTGAATCATATGGAAAAAACTTCCGCAATTCCACAATTTTTTTTAAAGGAAAAAGGGGGCAAATGAACCTATAAAAACATTAATGCTTAAACGAAATACCAAACTAATACGGGAAAATCAAAATATTAAAAAAATCATTGTACTGGCAACGGTGAAAGCTATAAAATTGCTTTGCATGTGTTAGTAATTAAGTTGTTAATGTATTAGTTTCCATCAGCTATTTCTGGCAGGGAATGGTGCAGACGGTAGGGTATAGGTGTTTTGATCAAGGTCGCTGTTTACAGCAGCACAGTATAAACTAATTCCAGACTCAAAATCAGTTGTAGTATTTGTATCCGAACTTAGACGCGTCAGTAGCTTCATTAAGTTTCTAGTTAGATTCTATAAATTGTAACGGTAGCGACGGCAGCAGTAGTTTTAAGCTCTAGATATGTCTTTATATAAAATACATATGCAGGTATTTTTACCTATTTAAGTGAACATAATTTTATTTTGTATTTGTTTATTTAACGTAATATTGGTCTTATATAAATATAAAACTAATATAAAGTGGTTTCTAGCATTGGCTACCGGGGCCATCAGCTAAAACATACTGCCTGTTCCTCAATATCGAAGTCGTGCGATTGTTTGCTTTCTAATCGAAAGAAAATTGTGTTGTGGTCCTCTATGAGGTTCTTTTATTCGAACGGTGACTGGATCGACAAGACGAAAAGACGTAAGTGTTTTCATACAAAATCCGATTCCTCTATATCGATCATGTCTTCAGCACTGTGAACACAAATGTCAAAATCAAGCTCTCAAGTGGGAGTTTTTATAGAAACAATTTTTATATTTATTTAATTAATTTCTATTATTTGAACGTTTTCTTATATAATTATTTCTGTATTAAGTTTATCAGGCTCAAGTTCTGTCTATATTATCTTATATGTAAATACAACCGTTCATAAAACTGGTCAGCTGTATCTGACAAGCCAAAGCAAATACATACATACATACTCAGGATTTTCTTCCATCCAGCGAATAAGTGAACTGTTTAGGAAAACTACAAACATACAGATGATAACTGCTTAATATAAAATGTTTGTTTTTCTTTATTTATAGGCTCTAGGTCAGAGCCTAGAATTAAAGAAAAGCAAACATTTTAAATTCATAAGGTCAAATGAATCTAACAACTTTATTGTTTAATATATTTACTAAATAAAACAAAACTGAAAAATATGTGGGTTTTCTAGTTTTATTTCCGTTTTTTAACAAATAAATATAAATTATTTCTGTATTAAGTTTATCAGGCTCAAGTTCTTTCTATATTATCTTTGTGATTGATATGTATTAATTAAATTAGACAAAGAAAACATCAAAGACATTTTAGCAGGGTGGACAACTAGTTGTTTCGAAGCCGCCACACTTTCAAAGACGGGTGCTGACGAGAAAGTGTGGCAGCTTCGAAACAACTAGTTGTCCACCCTGCTAAAATGTCTTTGATGTTTTCTTTGTCTAATTTAATTAATATCAATCACAAAGATAATATAGAATGAACTTGAGATTGACAACGTAAGCCCATGCGTACGCAAGCTGTCGACATAGAGGAATCCAAATTGATTCGAAATCGAGCGACTACATTTGCATCGTTTACATTTTCTTGCGACATTGAGCAACAGGCAGATAATTTTAGACGAACAAAAAATGTGAATTCTACAATTCGCAACATTATGTATTAGTCTCAAAGGTGATTGCATTGCGGAATCTCTTTTGCGCTTCTTACTTTATTCAGTGAATTAAAACGTTTTTGAGTTTTGTAAATATGTTATATAAAATAAATGGTTAGCACACTTGGATTTGAAGTTCTCGACTATTCGGGATTTTCAACGAGCGCAGTGTTGGCAAGTAGGTAAAATTAGCTACCATTCGGTTTTAGTTGTCTATGCAGTTGTTATATTTGCTTTCAATGCGACAAGCAGAGATACAAATGTTTAACTAATTGTATTAAATACTTTCAGATGAAATGGATGAATTAATTGAAAAGCTGAGGGCAACTAACGTTAGTCCCACAAACTCTTCGGACAATACAACTACGATTTTAAGCGAAATATCCGCTACAAAGGACCCAAAACTTTTTGATAAACATGACCTGGCCGAATTCTTTTTGAATTTGATTCAATCGAACAATGTGAATGTTCGCAAAGAGGCAGCAAAATGTATAGCGGAGATTACAAAATCTGAAGTGCAGCGTAAGAAATTTACCAAGCTTGAAATTATAAAAGTTTTTATCGATTGTCTGCGCAATGTTAGTAGCGAAACAGAAACGATGGAACTACCGATACAAATATGTAGAGCTCTCGGTAATATTTGCTATTTAAACGATGAAGCAAGAGACATCATACTCGATCTGAAGGGAGATGTTGTGCTAATAAAATTGCTAGACATCACAGACGTTAAGGACAAAATGCATGGTTTACAGTTTATAAAAGTACGAGGCGGTCTTTTATCAAATTATTTGCTTGGCGGCGAAGGTTTGGCAAAAAACGCCATGGAATTAGAAATAATGCAAAAAATTCAAAATATTATCGCTATTGGAGAGAAGAATGTTGAGGAGAACGAAGATTTGCTATTGAACACTTTGCCCCTAATGAGCATTCTCACAGAAAACGTGGCGGATTTGAACTTTGATGCCAGTCTAAACATTCAGCTGTCCCGAATTTTGGCGGCATCTACAAATCCGGACTTAGCAGAAATGTGCCTTGAACTTTTACATTATCAGGCGGAAAGTGATGATGTCAAACTTTTGTTAGCAAAAGATGGCCTTTGCGAGACAATTTATCAGTTGCTGGAAAAATATAAAACATTGGCGAGCACAAGTGAGGCAAGAGCCCTGATGAAATTGGCTTGTGAATTAATAGTTCTGATACTTACAGGAGGTAAAATTTTCAGCAGTTATTTTGGTTATGAAAATACAATTTCTTTTTCTTTCCCAAGACGAATCAATGCACTACTTATATTCTACATCACTGTTGAAAAATATGGAGGATTGGCTGGATTCTGAAGATGTGGATTTGCTCACAACTGGTGTTTTAGCGTTGGGTAACTTTGCACGCACAGATAGCCATTGTATTTATATGGTTGAAAATAAGACCATGAACAAACTTTTAGAAGTTTTGTCTAAAAACAATGGCGTCAAGGATGATGTACGGCTGCAGCATGCCCTGCTGAGTACTTTACGAAACCTTGTGATACCAAAACCAAATAAAAGTGCTGTCATACAAGCTGGTCTTGTAGAGACTATACTGCCAATGCTGGAGATACATCAACCGCCAGTTGTTTTCAAGCTTCTAGGTACACTGCGAATGACGGTAGATGGCCAAGGTAAATATGTAATCCATTACAAGTGCAACATGCAATTATCTAACATATTTGCTTTTTGTCTTTCAGAGAAACTTGCTCTTGAACTATTGAAAAATAAAACCCTCATTGAACAGTTGGTGCATTGGAGTAAGTCTTCTGACTATGCGGGTGTGACGGGAGAGTCCTTGCGGTTAATGGCTTGGCTTATTAAACATGCATATCTTAGTAAAATTGCTTATGCATTACCACGAAAGGGAGACGCTCCCGTAGAGCAATTGGCAGACAAAATACCACCAATGGAATATGATCGTACCAGTCTCAATGAATTCATTAGCAATGATTGTACCATTGAAGCAATGGTGAATATGCTGACGTCTCAACACTTAGTGATGCAAAATGAAGCGCTTATCGCTTTGTGCATATTGTGTGTTGTCTACTTAAGATCGTCATCTTCGCAGTCTACTGACGAGCACGCCCAGTTATTGCAAGATGCCTTTATAAAATATGAAGTGGGGAAAAAACTTGCTGAGCTTATAAATAAATCTTCAGATACAATGACAAAGGAAATTGTGGAAAACCTCGAAAACTTTTCAAATCTGTTACGTACCTCTGATAAATTAATTGGTCACATGGAACAGCACAACATTACTGAACTTTTGAAGTCAATACCCATACTTACAGAGTATTGTACAATATAAACTTGCAAGAATCTAAAAATCAATCATTAAATCGAGAGTTGGTGAATATTGAGTGAAAACAAACGTACATTAGGGAATCAAATGAAATTTTTTTTAAATTTATGAGTAAAATTTCTTTTCTTTTTTAAATTTGTTACTTAATCAAAGTGGTTCAAACACGGGTTCGTATAATGAATATTAATACTTTAGAATTTGAAATAAAAATACTTTTAATTACTTTTAGTTTAGTGGCTATAAAATGTGCGTTTGACATTTGCTTTTCTGTAAATATGTTCCCACATATGTATGTATATGTACATTACGCATGGCATAGTGATATTTGGAGATTCTTACCAACAATGTTTTCAAACACTAGAACGAACTTCCTACTTTACGAGTTTGAAAAAACTGCATGAGTCAAAATGGTGATGGTGGGATGACAGCAATTAACAGCTCATAGAGATCAAAACTGAAGAGAAAGAAATTACAAAAACATGTGAAATAACTGCCGCATAGTCCCTCCTAAAGGGGTAAAATTTAGGACCAACTCTCATGTTTTATTTCTAACATTATATCCATTTTAACCCCTGTCGGTTATCTTTAAGGCAGCTCCAATACTAAATGAAATCATTCTAACCAGCCTAAGGGAGTCTCTGCAGGAGTAGAATGCACGACCCGCCCCCATTAATTTTCTATTTCTAACATTTCTGGGGATCGCACTAATGCTCTTATGTCTTTTTTTAGGTTAACTCTCATTCAAAACTGTTTTATTAATTTTTCCCATAGTACTAACAGACTCTCATTAATTATTCCTTTCCAGACCATACCCACCCCACAAGTCGAATGTATGACTGAGCCCCACCTCCATCTTTATTTTCCGATCACATCAGCCCACCATATCCCCTTATTAGGGGTTCGTACATACAACATTTAAACAACTCAAAGTGCATATACTTTCGGCTACATCAACAAACAAAAATGGAAAAGATCGTAAAAACATTTAATTGCTAATTACATCCAAAAGATATTTTACAGCCAAAAGTAATTTCCATTGCAAATTTAACTGCCTGTTCCTCAATGTCGCAGTCGTACAATTGTTCGCCTTCTAAGCGAAAGAAAATTGTTTTGGGTTCCTCTATGAAGTTCTTTTATTCGAACGATGACTCGATCGACAAGTCGAAAAAACGTAAGTGTTTTCATACAAAATCCGATTCCTCAATATCGATCTGTCGTCAGCACTACGAACACAAATGTCAAAATCAAGCACTTGCTGTTTTGCTATCGAATGGGAGTTTTTATAGAAAAAATTTTTGTTTTTTTGTTAAAAAACTGGAAAATAAAACTACAAACCCCACATATTTTTAATTTTTATTTTATTTAGTAAATATATTAAACAATTATTACATGCATGCATGTAGTTTTCCTAAACAGTCCACTTGTTTGCTGGATGGAAGAAAATCCTGAGTTTGCCAGAGGAATAACAGTGCTCATCGCGTCAAAATACTTATTAAATGTATATGCAAAAAAATACTTTTAAATTTTAAAACACCACAAAAACTATTTCCGCACTTTCAAAATGTTTGCTTTTTTTATCACAGAGTACTCTGCACAGAATACTCTGTGGTACTCTGTGTTATTTATGTATGTATTTGCTTTGGCTTGTCAAATGCAGCTGACCACTTTTATGAAGGGTTGTATTTACACCAGAACAATTTAGTAGTTTTTTTCAATAGTGCAATAAAAAATCAACTAAAACTTTAATTTACCGATCTGGCATCTCTGTAAAGTAAATGCCAAAAATTTCATGACGTAAGACTATGCGAACGCAAGCTGGCGACATAGAGGAATCCAAATTGACTCGAAATCGAGCGACTACATTTCGATCGCTTAGATTTTCTTGCGACATTGAGGAACAGGCAGTAAGAAATTCAATTCACTTTATTATATGTAAGCAACAAACAATGTGGCTCCAAATCTGTCAGCTGTTTCATACTTGTAAATAAATCCACTTACTTCATTTAGTAAACCTACTACTGTTTTTGGCATTGCAGAGGTTTTAATTTAGTAAATTAAAAATTTATGAGATTTGGGGCTGCCTAGTTTTAAATTTATCAAGATTTATTAAATTTAAAATTTCTCCAAGATCTACAATGGTACTTTAATATGAAGCGTGAAAACCGCAATTAAAATCAAAAAACATGGATTGCAAAGTGTGATCGAATTGGTAGAAGAGCAAACTTTGATATGTAAAGGGTGTTTTTTTTCGATGCATAGAACTTTAAGGTGGTATTACTGTTCAAGATGGTGACCGATTTAACAGCTGTCAAGTGATTTATTCTCAGTTTGGTTTGGCAATTCATCATGAATAGACTCACGCCTGAACAACGCTTGCAAATAGTGCAAAACGAGATTGCCGTTGTTCCCGATTTTCATAAGCGAATTTTGTTTAGCGATGAAGCGCACTTCTGGTTGAATGGCTACGTCAACAAACATTTGGAGTGAAGCTAATCCTCAAGTGTATGTCGAAACACCGTTACATCCAGGTTCGTACTTCTTCAAAAACGATGATGGCCAGAAGGTTAATCAATGGTGAACGGTATAGAGCCATGATTACTAACTTTTTCATTCCTGAATTGAATAACCATGATGTCCAGGAGATGTGGTTTCAACAAGACGGCGCAACATGTCACACAACTCGGGCCACAATCGATTTATTGAAAGACGCAAAACTTTAAGCAAATGAAGGCTAATATGTATGTTGCAGTTGTCATCACTATGTTGTTTGTGCATTCCTAGCAAAAGAAAAATCTTGGTGGAAATAATTACTCATTCGGCTTTATTTTACTCATGTGTTCAAGTAAGAAAATAAAAACTGGATAAGTATGAAAAAAAATGTTTTTTATTTACTGTTTCCAATCGTCTACTTAAAAGTAAGTATGCAGGGATGTACATACATATGTATGTTTGTTTTCAAGACGCAAACAAACTAATGGTGCAAAATAATATGCCACAACCGTTTTATGCTGGAATTTAACAACACAAGCCCCCAAGTAAAAACCAGACGATATCTAACCGTATATCTTAGATTTATTGGAGAAATTTGTTTGCCCATATCTAGCGACATGGACATAAGCCAGTATTGGCTTGTTGTTGGCTCCATAAACAGTTTGACCCATAGGTCTATAGCAACTCCGCCTTATCCACAAAGCTCAATCTCCTCCAGCACATGCCCCGTTATTGGGTTATGTCTGGTAAGGTGTCTCTCCCAAGATGTTGGGATCGTATTCGTAAAAAGGCGTGGCACTGGCATAAATAGTGCTCTAGAGTTTCACTTTCCTCCCCACATGCTCTACATTCATCTCCTCCCGCTATTCCTATGCGGTTAAGATGTGCCAGTAGTTGAGAGTGACCTGTCACTACTCTCATTAATCTACTTAATTCGGGCTTGCTAAGTCTTGGCAGTACCCCCATTTTTTCCTCGTCTGGATCCCCCCATAGAATTCTTGTATTGATTTCGTTATTTCAGAGAGTTAAATGGGATCTATGTGCCCAACTCTTTAGCTCATATTTAACTGTATCGAAAGGTTTTGCGCATATCAAGCTTATGATACTTAACTTTCTTGATCTTGAAGCAAGTGAGTTTGTTCTTTCATTTCCAGTTATTCCCGCATGCCCTGGAACCCATATGATGCGCAGTTTACCATTAGTCGAGTAACTGTTAATAGGGTTTTTGCAGTCTCAAACTATTTGTGATTTAATCCGCTCAGCTGATAACGCTCTAATGGCCATTTGACTGTACTTGGATACATTCACAACTCCCAGCCTTCCCACTTCATTGAGCTCCCTAGTACACTTCGTAATTGCCTGAATTTCCGCTTGAAAAACGGCGCAAAAGTCCGGCAGACGTAATAACAAATCCGTGGTATTTTCTATATATTGTTACGTTTTAACCTTTTCAAAACGTTTTCCGTAGATTCTTTAATTGTAGTGAAGTTAAAAACACTCACGTCTTCAGTTTACAATAACCAACAGTTCAACACTTTATTTATTTGAACACACTATACTTGTAAACACTTTACTAAGAACTCTTTACTAAAAGAACAACACTTTCACTTAATCACTTTTTATTACTTACACGTTAGCGCAGCTAAAAATCGACTGACTGTTCAGCGTTAAGCTTCGCTGCTTTTATACCTCCAATGATCATTATTAGAACATTCTAGACGTTTACAGAAGCTAATCACACCACATCTATAGTGCGATGACTCATCATGAACAAAAGATATACACACACACCGAAATACATGCGATGTGCGATGACTCTTCATGAACAAAAGATATACACACACACCGACATACATACACGCGGCAGTAAAACTCAAGCATCTGAGTCGCGCACATCCATGCACACACGAATATTGTATCGTGCGGTGGTGGTTTCTTTTATTTCGCTGTTGTGCTTATTTATCCACACATGTGTGTCAGTATGTGCACACTCAGTATGCACACACACACAAGCTTCTATGTATGCATGTGTGTATATACCTCCTGTGCTCATTTACAATTAATAACAAGACAATATACGCACATATAAAATAACGATGATTTAGTACGTTCTAGAACAATCACAATCGGTCCGTTCACGACCAAATTTGTAACAATATATATATATATATATATATATATATATATATATATATATATATATATATATATATATATATATATATATATATATATATATATATATATATATATATATATATATATATATATATATATATATATATATATATATATATATATATATATATATATATATGTATATATATATACATATATATATTAGGGCCGGTCGATTTGTAGGGAGTGAAAAAATTCACCGATTTTCCTATGATTCCCGTATTCTATGGGTTATTCCATGAAAATTTGCCGAAGGAACCATACCTCTATCGTTAAAATCGAGTTCCCTACTTTCCGACACCGGTAATCCATCTAGTGTCGGTCTGCCCAAGCAATTTGCTCTCTTGTTAGAGAGGGCCGGGTATCGACAGAGAAAGTATTCGACACTCTCCTCCTCTTCCTCAACTCTGCAACCTCTGCAGAAATCATTATATGGAAGATTCAGTCTTCTGGCATGTGCTCCCATGTGACAATGTCCTGTTATAACAGCCACAAGGGTATGGAGCCTATGCCTCGGAAAGTCCAACAAGGCCATAGTCCTCCTATGCTCATACCTGGGCCATGTAAGACCCGATGGTGATCTCGTTCGACCACCTCTCCTGCGCGATTCCTAGCAGCTGTCGTTGTACTAGCTGCTAGCTATTAAGAGGAATACCTACGAATTCGTCTATATCCTCCTGATGAAGGCGGGTACCGGATCTTGCCAGTTCATCCGCTATCTCATTTCCGGACACACCATTGTGTCCAGGTACCCAGCGAAGCTTCAGGTCAGAATGTCTCGCTATCTCGTTTAGAGATACCCGGCATTCCTGAACCAACCGAAATGTTGAGTAAACACGCGCAAGCGTGTATATCCCCGTATATCCTATAGTACCTCAGCCAGTTTACCGCCCTTCTTATCGCCGCAATTTCGGCCTGAAAGACGCTACACTCATTCCGTAGCCTAAAACTGATCCTCCTTTGAAATCGGGGGATGAAGATACCGCCCCAACCCCAGTGCTCGACTTGGAACCAGGTAAAGATCAGGAATACATCCTCTGATTGATCTAATCCGACACTATCTAAGGACGCATTCGACAGATCTACGCTGAAATCCTTATCGACCATTGGGGCCGGTGATCCTATTATCGATGCATGAGACAGCATCCCTCCACATGCCACCTGCCTTTAACCGTATTGCCGAATTCATAGCAGTTTCCTTGACCATGAGATCGGCTGGTATCCAGTGTAGCATAGTAAAGAGCGCCTTAGATGGTGTGGAGCCGGTTGCTCCAGTTACCATCAAGGCCTACTAGAGTGATGAATGTAGAGCATGTAGGGAGGAAAGTGAAACTCTAGAGCATTATTTGTGTCAGTGCCCCGCCTTACCACAAATACGGTACCGACATATTGGGAGAGATACCCTACCAGACATAATTCAATAACGGGGCAAGTGCTGGAGGAAATCAAGGAACTTTGTGAATGAGACGGGGCTTCTATAGATCTATGGGTCAAACTGTTTATGGTAAAATTCACGGAGCGCACAACAAGCCTATACTGGTTAAGTGTATGTCGTAAGACGTGGGCAAACAAATCCCTCCAATCAACCTAACCTATTTATTACAAAATAACTTTCTTTTTATTTACAAAAAACAGAGCTCAAATATTTTTTAAATTATGTATTTAAACAAATTTTAATATTATTTATAAATATATTTTTGCAAAGAAAATACTACAACCTCAAAGTTTGCGACAAAATTTATGTTTTCTTGTTTACGCTCTTCTATGAATTTTTGTCCGTCCACCACCTGTTTTGAGAACGACATAATTGCTAAAATATAAAAATGTAGTATTAAAAACAGTAAATTCGCACAGCTTATTTATTATAATATAGTTTATTTTTCTTTCTTTTTACTTACAAAAAAACAACACTCACTTTAGCAAAGAAAATATTACAACTTGAAAGCTTGCGACAAAAATTGTAATTTCTGAGAGTCACCAAATTTTAGTGTCAGAAAATGTCGTAAAAACCTTTAAAAACTATTTTTTAACAATGCATGATACAACTAATTGTTGTGATGAACTTTTATTCAAGAGTAAAATATTTTAACTGAAAAGTTCATAGACAAATGACGTACAAACATATGCACAAAATCGTCTGTTACTTGTTTTCAATATAAATACATTAATAAGGTAACCTTTCCCCTACAATAAGAACATATTCAATAAAAATAACATGGATATTGTTTGTGTACAACTTCTGTAAACTGTCAAAAAGACGCCGCTTTTACATTTATAGAAGAGAAATGAACAGAGCTTACATTGATTTGCTGTTTCGTTTTGGTTGCCTTTCATCTCAGCATTCTCTTGACAAACGAAAGTAGTCTACATTAATTCACTCGAAGTCTTATCGTCGGCAGAGCAACGGTAAATAGTGTCCCTCTCTTCCCCACATGCTCTACATTTATCTCCTCCCGCTATTCATATGCGGTTAAGATGTACCAGAAGTTAAGAGTGGCATAGCTCCCATTCTTCTTCTTCATTCGGGCTTGCCAAGTCTTAGCAGTTCGCCTTGTCTGGATCCAAACACAGAATTCTTGCATTGATTAGTCACGGTTGGTTATTCCAGAGGGTTAAATGGGCTCTTTATGTTCCCAGCTCTTTAGCTCAGATTTAACTTTACTTAGCTTATGTTATTTAATTCTCTTGCTCTTGAAGCAAGTGAGTTTGCTCTTTCATTTCCAGTTATTCCCGTATGCCCTAGCACGCATATGAAGCGCAGTTCCCCATGATAATAGCGTTTTTCAATAGCAAACTGTTTGGGGCTTAATCCGTTCAGCTGAGACCGCTCTAATGGCTATTTGACTATCAGTGAGTACATATATTTACATATTTTCTGATCTTCCCATTTAATTGAATTCCCTAATACACTTTGTAATTGCTCTTCGCCTGAAAAATTGTGTAAAAGTCCGGCAGACGTAATAACAATTCCGCGGTATTTTCTATGCCCCTCGCCCTTGATTCATCCGTGTAACGACGAAGCCGTAGGGGACCTCGTCCAAAGGGTCGTTCAACCAGGAATTAATGTTTCGCAATTCGTCTCTAGCCTGGTATCCGGTAGGCGATCTGACGTCGCGTTTTCGAGTATAGACTCATCTATAGCAATTAACATTTGTTAATGATGATCTTCGTGTCCATGATTGATCCACTCCCCCATCATCTTTAATTGTTTCGCTGCGAGAGCCGTATCATATTTTATACGAATTTTGATTGACTCAACAGCACAGAGTATGAACAGAGATGAAACGCGAGCAGATCGAGATAGCAAGTCAGCGCTATCTTGTGAATCTCGTTTTCACAATCGCTCGAGAACTTGTAGCCAAAACGAAAAACATTTTTTTCAGTTCCTTTTTGCTATGCTTTGTGTTTATATTGTGTATGCGGTAAGAAAAAGTGGCGGTTTTTTTTAGGGTTCCGTACTCATCAGAGTGAAACGGAACCCTATTACGGAGACAAGTACGTCCGTCCGTCACAGCGTCCATTCTCCGAAACGGTAAGAGCTAGAGAGCTGAAATTTTCACAGAATGTTGTTGTACCTTGCCGCTACAACAACAAATACTAAAACCCATGATACAACTAAGAAGGTAACCTTTTCGCTACAATAAGAACAACTTCAATAAAAATGACATGCATTTTGTTTTTGTACAACTTATGCAAACTGTCAAAAAGACGCCACTTCTACATTTACAGAAGAGAGATGCACTGAGCTTACGCAGATTTGCTATTTCGTTTTGGCTGCCTTTCATCTTTGCAATCTCTTGACAACCTAAAGTAGTCAGATGATTAACGGTTTAGCTGACGAGGCTACCTTGTTAATTGTATCATGCTAAAACCATGATACAATTAACAAGGTAGCCTCGTCAGCTAAACCGTTAATCATCTGACTACTTTAGGTTGTCAAGAGATTGCAGAGATGAAAGGCAGCCAAACGAGATAGCTAATCCGTGTAAGCTCAGTGCATCTCTCTTCTGTAAATGTAGAAGTGGAGTCTTTTTGACAGTTTGCATAAGTTGTACAAAAACAAAATGCATGTTATTTTTATTGAAGTTGTTCTTATTGTAGCGAAAAGGCTACCTTGTTAATTGTATCATGACTAAAACCAACAACAAGTCGAAAACTACCAGGTGTCCCCATACAACGAAAAGTTGCAATTAGCTATAACTCTCGAACCGTAAAAGATATAAAGCTGAAATTTGCATAGTGTATGTATTTATAGATGCTCTACAACAACAAATGCTAAATACAAGTTGAAAACTACCAGGTGTCCCTATACAACCTAAAGTAACAATTAGCCGTAGCTGCTAAACTGTAAAATACAGAGAGCTGAAATTCGCACAATATATGTATTTACATATGCCCTACAACAACAAATGCTAAAAACAACAACAACTGTAAAACTACCAGGTGTCCCTATACAACGTAGAGTAAAAATTAGCCGTAACTCCCAAACTGTAAGAGACAGAGAGATGAAATGTGAACAATATATGTACTCGCATGTGGCCTACAATAACAAATGCTAAAAACAACAACAAGTCGAAAATTACCAGGTGTCCCTATACAACGTAAAAAACATTAGCCGTAACTTTCAAACTGTAAGAGATAAAGAGATGAAATGTGCACAATATATTTACTCGCATATGGCTTACAATAACAAATGCTAAAAACAACAACAAGTCGAAAATTACCAGGTGTCCCTATACAACGTAAAGTAACAATTAGCCATTACTCTCGAACCGTGAGAGACAGAGGGATGAAATTTGCATAATATATGCATTTAGATATTCTCCACAACAACACTTGCTAAAAACAACAACTGTAAAACTACCAGGTGTCCCTTTACAACGGAGAGTAATAGCTATAACTCTCGAACCGTAAGAGATTGAGAGTCGAAATTCGCACAGTGTATGTATTCCCAGATGCCTTACAACAATAAATTACAAAAACAACGACAAGTGGAAAATTACTAGGTGTCCCCATACAACATAAAGTAGCTTTAAAAACAGAGAGATGAAATTTATAAAATATACATATGTATTCACATACGCCATTCCATATATACATTGCACATACATACGTACGGAACCCTAAAGGCCGTGTCAGATAAAACTTTGTTGCTTTGCGTGACGTTTATAACTTTGAAAGAAAAGCGTAAAACAAAAAGTGTATGTCACAATAAAAACTTTGACAAGACCCGCGCATTGTTTGTTTATCAATAAAATATTTTATATACATACATATGTATGTAATTATTTGTAGTTTTGTTTATTATATATTTCAAATGAATTTATTCATTAAATTTATAAAATTTATTTTTTATTTGGAATTTTTTTTTTGTATTCTGTTGACGCCAAGAGAAAATGAAAGCAGCTAATTGTCAAAGCGTGCAAAAAGATGAAAGATGCCCAACTATTTGCTTTGCTTTGCGTCAAATAAAATTTATGTGACAAGTGCCATATAAACATGTACATTTATCTTAAATGTCAAAGCGTGTGTGTAACGCAACGCGAAGCAAAAGTTTTATCTGACACGGCCTTAAGAGTGCGAGCCAGCCTCGTACTTGACTCAATTTATTTATTATAAATTTATGAAATGTTTAAAAAGTATATTAAATTGTTTTTTATAACATACTATCAAATCCTAAGTCAAAGAGGATTTTTAGTTGAGCACTTTTTATCAATTTTTTACTTTTAATTTAAATTATTAAATTTGTGCTCTTTCGGTGGTGGTTGTTCATAAAAACGTGTTATTTTTTGTTTTGTTTACATTTGTTTTTCGAATAAAATGCATACTATAGCCAGTGTTGGGCAAAATACAAGAACGTTTTGTATTTAAAATACAAGATACAAATACTTTTTTTCCATGTATTTAAAATACAAAATACTGCATTCCAAAAGCAAGTATTTGAAATACAAAACACTTTTAATCAAAAAAGTTTTTATTTTCTTTCAGAAACACTAGTTTTTCAAAAGTGATATCAGACAAACAGTCTCTTGATGGCGAATGAATAAAACCAGCTAACGATAAAATCTCAATGATTTTTTATTAGAAAACCATATAACGGAGTTAAGAAAAAAGTGACAATTAAAAAACGTTTCACCAAATGCTATATAATGCTATATAGTCTATCCAAGTCAACATTTGATTGATATTTTTTTTCTCTTGTTCTACATTAAATGTCGAACGCAGTTTTTCTTTGTATTTTATTTTTTCATTATTTAACTTTCTGACTGCTTGGCGACTTTCTCAATGTTTTCTTTACACTGGTACTTTGGAAATAAAATTGTGGTACATATTGCTATTTTTTGGAAATAAGACAGTAGAAAAATGGAATAATTTTTAGCGCATATTTTTTAACATTAATTTAAAATTAAATTACTTTTTCAGGCTTAAGCTCAACCCTTGGTTTGTCACTATATTTTAATTAATATCAATTAAGTAAAGAAAAGTAAAATTTATTTGCTAGGTGGACAACCGGCTGTTTCTGGGTAGCAAACACCCTTCATCAGCACCCTATGAACTTTGGACGTGTCAAATTTCACAATTTTGGCACAGCCGCTTAACCACTCGACAACCAAAGCTCCCGCAAGTTTACTTTCTGTTTATATACTTAACAGAAAGTAAAATTGCGTAAAATTGTCATCAAGTTTGCATCAATTTTCAAAATTGTGAGTGTTTAGTAAAAAAGTATGAATGTATTAAAACTTGAAAAGCAAAACTTGATCGTGTAACCCCCAAGTTAGACAAACTGATTTGAGCCATTTTCAAATGTCACTTTTTGCATCTCTGTGTACTCTGTGGCGTACATACATATGTCTAAATTATTTATAATTTTTGATTTGTCGAAGTGTTTACTTTGTTCATATTTTGGCTTGATTTCAATATTTGTATTTTTAAATCTGTAAAATAATTTTTTTTTATATTTTAATCATTTTTTTGCATCTCTTCTGTGGTATATTTCATGAGTGCTAAACTGTTAAGCAGAAAATAAAATTTCATGCCTAACTTTATAGCGAACATCGATGCTCGCATAAATGCTAGAGCATCGCTCTGAGCATGGCCAGACATGAACATAAATCGTTTTCATTAGCCATGGGCGATGTTTGACATCGTGTTCATGGCTATGTTAGGGTTTTATTTTCTGTAAACTACCTGGAGTGTTCCGTAGAGATCGCACGCAGTTTTATTGAGTGATATTATTTTCTTATTTATATGTAATCAATTGCCTTTATGCTAAAATCTTATAGCTATTTATACTAAAAACAACAAAGTGAAATAGAACAATGAATTTAATTAAATTAACCTTATGCGAAACTTATAACCTAATTAACAATATTAACTTTACTACAATTGCTGAGTGGAACGAATGTGCACAATTTTCAGTCAGCACTTAAGTAATACTAATTTATGACCTAATTATTAATAACTTAAATGTAACTCGCAACATCTAATGGAGACCGCTAGTCAGGGATCACGGACATTTCTTCACCAATGATAGTCCTGTTTTCCAATATTGTAAATGTGCTCATGGTCCCATTATGAGGTTAGTGTTTTTACTGTTTCGAGAAACTATACGAATTACCTTTAAAATGGTCAGCACGCTCTATTACGCATAAATTTTAGTTTGTAATCAAGCTCATACGTGACTTTTTAAAATTTACCCCCCGATTATGGTTCACAACATCTAAATGTTGTGTTGTAAGATTTACAACACAACTTACAACTCTTTTTGTGATTATGGTTCACAACATCTAGGTGTTGTGTATCCCCCCGATTATGGTTCACAACATCTAAATGTTGTGTTGTAAGATTTACAACACAACTTACAACTCTTTTTGTGATTATGGTTCACAACATCTAGGTGTTGTGTATGTCACAGAGTTGTTTTTCATTTGTAGAGCATCTTTCCGCAAAAATACATGCCTGCACACAAAAAACTACCAAGTAAATCCACACTTCCAGAAAGATGCACGCGTATGTTGCTTTCATTACACATACACAAGCGAAACAAACAATAAATTTTGACGTTTCATTGTCAAGTTTTACAACAAAAAGACATGGAGTGTTGGATTTCATGTAACACCGCAACTACCGCGTAGAAATGCATTGGTAAAAATGAAAAGAATGAAAAACGTTTTTGCTAGAAAAGTACAAACAAAGCCATAAAAATTTATGTTAATGTTGATGTTTAATTTGGTTATGATAATGAAAGGACCAAAAAATTATAGATTGCAGTTTAAATCCATTGCAACTACAAAATACAAAATAAAACTGTTTTGTAATCGAAAAATGGGTAATAATTATGTGTATAGATGTATTTTTATTTATATTTTGTTAATAAATTTTAACAATTAATTGTTTTTTTTATATTTTTGCAAAACATTTTGTATGCACACTTACAAATTTTATAATTTTTTCGTAATTTAACTGGTAACATCAACAAGACAACACTTCAGTAGGTGTCGTAAGTTTTTGACAACATCTGATTATGTGTTGTAAGATTTTCACAACACTTGATACAATAGTTGTAAACCATAATCACTTTTCAAAAAATACATACATAAATGAACAAATGTTGTGAACCATAATCGGGGCCTTAATAACGATCACCAGTGGCACGACAATCGCACCTCTCTAATATGAAGTGATAAGTTTTTGTATGCAAAAGGCATGCATAAACTTGTATGTGAATAAAATGGTTAGCAAACCTTTGTCTACATATTTTTGCAATTTGTTTTGGCACGTAGCGTTACTAAAAGCATGAGCCCACATATACACCAACCGTATGCATGTGTTGGAATAATTCTGATTAGTGGTGTCAAGTTTTTCGAATTGGATTTCATTGACACAATACGAATTCATATCTACTCTCATATGATAAAATAGTTTTTAGTTGGCAATGCTGTAGTACAACTTGAAGTTGGTAGCAAACTATTGCAAGAAGATGGTATCTCTGTATTCTTTTGAGAGTGTGCTGAGCTGTCAATTGAGAGCTGAGTTGTCTGTTTTTTTGCTAATAGAAGTAATCGGATTTTCCAATAAAATTTGCAAAAAAAAGTATATATAATTAAAAAGTGTATTTGTGCTTTTATTAATTAAAAGAGAAGTTTGGTTTTTATAGTTTGGACGAGAAGATTACAAAAAATACCTTTCCAGAAGGAAGGGGATTAAAAAATTATATTCTCGAACTTTGCAACCCCTGATTTGAAAAACTGCAAGGATTTTAATATAAAGTTAAGCAAGCATAATTATTTGAGGTAAACATACATACTCTTTAATGTATTATTTTGTTTTAAAATTTAAAGAAATTTGGACAAGAAACGCACAATCAAAAATAACATTATTAGGCAGACTGATTACAAAGAGTCCGGGCTAGATGCAAATTGCAACCATCGTTTTTCTTAGTTCAGTTCGTGGTGATTTATTGTTTCAGTGCTTTTTTCATAATTTTTTCTGCTATAAGTTCTTTGTCAAAGAAAAATGTCATACTACTTAACTGAAAAATCGAGCTGAGACACAATTGCTCTTTGCCTTTCTACGTCAATAAATGCAATTATCTAGCCATTTAGTTGGGTTGATGTAATTATTAAGAACAAGTAGGCGTGGTAACTTTTTACATTCTTTAAAATCCATGACAAAAGAAAATGTGAAAATATTCGTGTAGCCCCTGTTCGTTTAAAACTTGTGGGCGGAAAAGTGGGCGTGGTCAAATTAAATAGAGCCTATTACCCACAGAAAGCGTAGCTCCGCAATGATGAATGATTTTTCCTATTCGATGCTAAGGAACAATGAAATATGCATATCCTCTTTATAATATTAGGATAGATATGTTTATCATAACTCTAGAAAAATTGAATTGTCTGGAAGTTGAAGTACTTTATTTTATTTTGGAGTGAATTCGCCGACTGAAGTGAGTTCACCGACTACGTAACTCTTAAATTAATAAAATTTCGTGGGTGGGGTGACGATTGCGATGGATGAGCTCGCAGGTTTGGCAAAAAGAATTCCATAATCATGCGTCGATAATTTTCACCGTCGATTCGTCGCCCGGATAAAAATTTTTCGAAAAAAATTATCCACTTTATCTCATGCGTTGATAAGGTACACCAAACAGTTACCCTGGGGCAATACAACAGTTTTTGATATTTCAATCTAGGGTTGCGGGTTCTTGGAGACCAGTAACGACAGTTTTGTTTGTTGACGTGGTCGTTTAAGAGAAAATGAGCCTCGACGCTCCAACAAATAGGATTTACAGCGGGAAAATGCTCCACCATCGATTCACAAAAATTATTGCATAAATCAAATTCACTTTCTTTCAGTTCTTGAACGATTTGAATTTTAAAAGGATGGAACTTTATAACCTTTTTCCAAATTTAATGAATAATCGCTCTTGGAAGTACCAGTGAAGCTGCTCTTTTCCATACTGAAAGTCTCTTATATTGATGTGAACTGCTTTTAACCAGTTTGATTCGGGAGTCCTTGAAGATCGACTGAACTCTGACCGTGGGATATTCATAGCCGAAGCAGTTGCGCGGAATCTCTGCTCCCACGAACGAAATAAACTTACACTCGGTCCATCACGTATTCGCCGATTACTGAACTTTCACCAAATTTTCTACGAGCAATAGGAGAAAATCTTTAAACTCGGCCGAAGACCTATGCGAAAATATTAAGTTAGCGAAGTCGGTCAAAGGCCGACTATGCAGAAAAAATTTAATCAGCGAAGCTGGATATTATTATCCTGTAAATATATATGTGGTCGCTATTTCAACAGTTTTGTTAAATTTTTAAAACTATTTTTCAGTTTTGCATGTGAACAATTGTTGTCTGAAAAAAAGAAATTTTCATTGGTTTGAATTATTTTATCAGACTACTTCAAAATGAAAACTCTTACAATCAAGTATTTAAAAGCTTGTTATATAGAAATATACATAAGTATTTTTATTACTAAACCAACAATATTTAAATGTATATACATATCTACCCCCTAATTCATAAAAATTATTTCAGGCTTATAAGACTCAAATTTTCGATACAAATATGTCAAATAAGAGTTTAATAAACCTAAAATATTTATTATGAATAAGACCCCTAAAGTGCAGGATTCTATTAATTTAATTTGAGCCTATTAATTTAACAACATATTTTCGTGCAAATTCGTAGAGCAAATGAAAATTTTTTTCTCATTATAAATTATTACGCACGTTTCGATCAAGCTGCTACTAGAATATCACAAAAGGCAATGCAAGATACATCTAAAAATTTTAAAAAGTAAAAAAATAGTATTCTAATTGAAGTTACGAGTAGCAGGAAAAATAAATAGTTTTAAATGAATTTTGCTCTACTCTAGGCTTCTTGCGTCTTTTTTGAGTTTTCAAATCAAATACACACGCAGCGATGTTCGGAACCTGCCTGGTAGAATTTTATTTCACTTCCGTTAAAATTTTTCGAACTGGATGAATCCAAAAACTATTTTAAAAATTGTTGTTTTTCGACTCCTGCCAACAACATCAGAATAATATCGAAGCCTAAAAACTTTTCTGGAAAAAACACCAATTTTGTTTCTCCTTTTTAACAAAAATTCAATGTTTTAAAAGACTTAACTATCTCAAGTCCAACCCTTGGTTGGACACTTTTTTATTAATAGCAGAGAAGTAAAATCATATAGCTAGGTCGACAAACAGCTGTTCCTGGGTAGCAAATACCCTTCATCAGCACGCTATGAACTTCGGACGTGTCAAATTTCACAATTTTGGCACAGCCGCTTTAACCACTCGGCAACCAAAGCTAACGCAATTTTATTTTCTGTTTATATACTTAACCAACATTAACCAAAGCAATGATATTTTTGCCGTATGAACCTTGGACGTGTTAAATTTCAAAATTTTTACACTGCCGCTTAAAAAAGTTATTAATATTGCTATCAATACTTTTTACAGCGGCCTCAGTTTGGTGAAACAAAAATATAGAAGCGATGTCGTCACATACAAATTACTCTCCAGCTCCGACTGGACATTTTAATACGGTAAATGGTATTCAACCACAACCCCTACAACAGCAGACAGCGCCACAGCAATTGCAGCACCAAGAGAAAATGCAACAAAAGCTTCAATATTCTAATACGTCACCAATGCAAACTTCGTTTAATGCAAATATGACCAGGTTCATGCCTCCATCAAAAACTTCGTCGTATCCGGCAACTAAAATTGGTAATGTGTCTTCGCCATTACATATAAATAGTCCACAACCAATACCGCCATCAATTCAACAACAGCCGCTAGTCTCATCAATCAATAACTTTCCACCTCATTTGAGACCTTCCATTTTAAATGAACCTGGATCTGGGAATAATTCAGTATCGAACGGTGAATATTCTAATGCAACAGCAAGTGAAAAGTCTTCGCGCACAGCTTCACCTGCCATTCAATTAAATCAACAGCAAAACAATGAAGCTACTCGGCAACAACAGCATCAGCTCAAACCCTTTTTACCGGTTAGTGTCGCAAATCAACCACCAAATTTGCCAACTGATAAATCTACTGAGATATTGAACGTAAATAAAATAACAGGCTGCATGCAGAACTTAAATATTACAGGAATGGGTGGACCCTCATCATCTTTAATAACTTCATCCCCTTTAACGCAAATGACACCAACAAGTGCAACGTCACTAACATCACAGCCACAACAAGTCAGCAACTTCCAGGTAAAACTTATTTTATTGTCCCTCATTTTATTACACCTGTCAATAAAGTGACAATAAGTAATTGCATGTACATAGTTACGGTGTTAATTATCTTAAATCAATACTTAAGACAACTTATATAGAATGCTAATAATAATAAAAAAAAACATGGGATAATAAAAAATGTATCAGATAATATATGAATAACCCATATATGAAGCGTGGAAATATAAATAGGATTACGTGCATAACATATGTTAGCAAAAATGTGATGTAAAAATGATGTTTTTCACGCAGCAACTTGACCCTTCTTCTGCGTGACAGGGTTTCACTTGCCGGCAACTCCCTGAGTTCTCTGTGATAACACTGTGCTTAAATTTGAAACCGTTTTTTCCGACAGACCAAACCTAATTTGGGTGCGCTGAATTCACTGGTGCCAACCGTTTTTTTTTTTTTTTTTGGGTTAGCTCTTGTTTTTGAGATATACCGTTATTTTAAAATGGAGGCGGTAGGACAACATACATATATTCCCTTAACTCAAAAACGATTTGAAATCTTAGAAAGGGTATAAAAATTAAAAAAATAAATCGATATGCAAGTTGTTTTTTACTTCCGTCAATTGAAATTGTTTTATTTTGTTAAGCAAACAAAATGTTTCTTCCATACTACTTTCATTTAATAAAATTTTTTTTAATTTTTGAGACTTCGTCTGGTGACCGTTTGAAACTGCAATTTTTGATTTTTTGTGAATAATTTCCAAAGTTGTGCAGCGATTTTAGTCATTTAAGGCTTCTTTTGTTTGAAACTTTATTTGTTATGAATAAGTAAAAATTCATCAGCATAACTTTATTTTTAGATTTTTTATGCTGTTTTAAGAACAAAAAATTTCGAACTTTTGCAAAAAGTTTAATTTTTTTAATCGAAAAATTTTTTATTTTCTAAACTACTAAACCGGTTAAAAAGTCTTTTACAGTTATTGAAAGGTAGTTTTATCGCCGAATTTCGGTAGTCTTTCCAAGATTTTATATCGCTTTTTTAAGTTAAGGGAATATATGTTGTCCTACCTCCTCCCTTTTTAATATAACGGTATATCTCAAAAACAAGAGCTAACCTAAAAAAACGGCTAGCACCACTGAATTTAGCGCTCCCGAGTTATGTTTAGTCGCTGGGTGCCCCTTCTGCTGGGTTTTTCAACTAGCACAGTGTAATTAACTCTAAGCTTATATGGAAAGATCACATCACGCAAAAAAAGGGAATCGTACAACAGATTCAGACAACTTTTCTGGCTGCTAGCTGGAGATTCCAAGCTGTCAACTCAAAACAAACTGCTCACAAACAAAACGATCATAGCCTCTATTTGGAAGTACGGCGTGAAAATTTGGTTCATCGCAAGTACAACGAACATAAAAATTATCCAACGGATCAAGCCCAAAATATTGCGAACTATAGTCAACGCTGAATGGTATATTAGAGATGAGGACATACATCGAGATCTAAATGTCAAAACGGTGAAAGAAGTCATCCTTAAATTCCAACACGGAACTCAGTTGCCGGCGAATGAAAACCTGGCTCTCAGAACAATGTCCCAAAAGGAATGCATTACACTTTTTGAATTTGTAATTAAAACAAAAAACTATAAAACTATATGCTTGCAAAAGTAGTGGAAATCATTACTTTCAAGGAACATAAAAAGAAATACAGAAACAAATTTATGAGCAGTTTTTTAATTCATTTTTTTATCGTTTTTATGTAGTTATCTTCTACCTTATTTTCTGTTCATATTTGGTTTCTTTAAGTTTGTATTGCAAAGTTTTTCGTTTACCTCTGGTGGGACTTGAACTCGTAATAATTGACGTAATGGACGGACGGACGTAGAAGTCTCGGTAATAGGGTTCCGTTTCACTCTGATGAGTACGGAATCCTAAAAAGAAGTTAGCTCATGCATGCTTACGTTTCTATATGTTTAAATTAAGAATACTTTGCATGGAAATTGAAATACTTTTGGAGTTTGTATTAATTATTTTAATAAGCTATAAATGTCTTATGCTTCTACGTGTGTATGCATATGTGGGTGCTGTTGTTATCGCTGATACAACAAGAATAAACACAAAAATCAATTGGAAATAACCTGGGTTCGAAGCAATTTGGTTGCTGATGAGCGACGTGGTAAGTGGTCGTGAAACGGCCATAGTATGTACTCCAGCCAGTAAGTCTTCAATTTTACTTTTCTTGTCTTCCTTAAAAATGTTGATCAATCCAATTTGATACAAATCGAACTCAAGCCCGATAAAATGATTAGTGGTTCTCACTCTTGATAGTAAACTCGGTTGCACATTTGGTAAAAGTAGCAGACTTGATTAAAGTACTAGTGTTTACATCACTGCAGCAACAAAATGTACTGAACTTTTATTTTCTACGCTGTGATTAAAAAATCAAACAAAAAGCTTTAGTAAACATTGTAAAAAAATTACTGGGAATCACAGATATTGTGTGCTGTGAATCGTTTTGCCGGCAAAACTTAATTTTGTGTTGAGGAAATAAAAAATATGGAAAAAAACAAATAAAAATATACTGGTGAAGAGAAAACGTGACAAAATTCACAACAATAGGTGGACAGATAAAGAAATTCAGCATGTTTTAGAATATTTGCAAGAACATGCAGACTTTGAGGTAAGAAAGTCACTCGAGCTTTGTGGTAAAAATCGTAGTGAATATAGCAGAGTGATAAAATTAGTATCAAGAGTGAGAACCGCTATTAACACTTGTATATCATATACTAATTCCAGCGTAGTAATTGGAGCACCGTGGTATATAAAAAATGTAAATATTCACAGGGACCTTGAGGTACCAATAATAAAATTCGAATTTAGTAGTTCGAGAAAGATACAAAACTAAGCTGCGACATCACCCAAATCCGTTACAACGACAACTGTGGTAACACAATTTGCCACCATACTAACAACAATTAGTTGCTTTTAGCTTGTATTATTCTAAAACTTCTTGTTAGGCCTTTAACGGCAGATTCAATAATCAAAATAAAGTTGAAAAGTTTTTTTCGGAACTTTTAATTTGTTTCAAACATTTTTAGCATCATTCATTTTATTTATGATCACACTGTTCATAAGTGTCAAATGATAATTGAGCCCAATATTGTGTGCATGAACACTAAAAATGTTATGGCAAATAACCGAGATTGACTCAATTAAAAGTGGCTATATGAACAGGATAGTCGATATACATACAGCAGACCACAAAACTAAGGACACAGTAAACATTTTTTGGTTTTTCTAATATATTTATTTTTTTTATCATAAAATTATGCGAGAAACCCCGTTTTATTATTAATTTTAAGTTAGATCATTATTTTCAATTGAAAGCATTACAATTTGAATAACGGTGTAGCGAAGAGTGCAAACAACCAATAAGTAAACGGATTTTGCAAGAAACGTCATAATAACCACAAAAAAAAAACAAAATAATTCAATAAGTTTTATCTTAAATATTTTTGTTAAAAAAGGAAAATAATGACACGTAAGCAGCTTATCCGCTGAACTCAAAACATAGCAATAAACAATATTTTCACCTGATACCGTTCAGCTGACCAGGGCCTGATGCCAAGCCAAAGCGATACAACAAAAAATAAAAAAAGGAAATAAATTTGGATGAGATAAGTTGGCAACCCTTGTCGTAACAAGTTTGTTTTTTCGCTCCGCCAAAAGGAAATTTTTTTATTAAACAAATAAGTTCAATAAAAAGCTCTAAATAAAAGTAATTAAACTTTCTGTTATCACTTAAAAATATCGCGAACAAAAATGGGTAGAAGTCGCCGTAGTTTAATAAATCCACACAAAATCTGTTTGCAATGTAATATTGTTGTAAAGGAAGATGAAGAAGACTTTATTGAGTGCGACAAGTGTAACAAAGTCTATCATGTAATTTGTACATCTTTGGACAAACGTAGATATGAATATTTTCTCAACAACGAAAACGAACAGTTCTTTTGCCATCTATGCAATAATAGTGGTACCATTGACAGTGATTTAAAGCAAATCAAAGAAGAATTAAAAAAACTCGATCAGTTGTCTGCCATGAGCGAAGCAATGAATTTTATGTCGAATCAATTCGATGAGATTATGAAAGGTGTTGCGGAGAACAAAAAGAAGTTGGAAATAATAACAAAAGAAAATAAACAATTAAAAACAGAGATTGAAAGCCTTAAACACTGTTTTAAAGTTTTAAACAACGATAGAGTCAAGAATGACTGCATCATCAGGGGTCTCGAAACTGCCGGTCAAACAAATGCCTTGCAAGCAGTTTTAAACATTTCAAAGGATGCTGGTGTAGAGTTACAGCGTGAATCAATTGATGATGCATATTTTATAAAAAACAACAAAAAATCAACGAAGACAAAACAAATGGTTGTTGTAAAATTTAATACCAAACATGCAAAAGATAAATTTATGTCAATAAAACCCAAGCTTAAAACAAATGGAAGTACGGAAAATGTTTTCATCAACGATTACTTAAGTAAGGAAACCTTAACCCTACTAAATTATGCAAAAACATTGAAGAATATTGGTTATACTGCTATATTCGCTACTGGAGGGAGAGTATTTGTAAAAGCTAGTGAATTATCCAGGCCAAAACTTGTTAGAAGTGAAGCAGATGTGGATGTACTTCTACTGGATGCAACAACTAGAAAGAAATCGTGTCATGTACCGCAACAAACCGTAAACGAAGATGTGAATGAGATTTATTTATCTTCTTAAATGGCAATATTCTGTTTATTTTAAGGTTGTACAAATATATTTTAAATTTATTTTATTATGCATACCACTAATTATTTTTCCAATTTAAATTCCCTTTATATTTCTTTAAATTGCTTTAAACCCTTGTTTAGTATTATGTCAATTAACATGAGAAGTATATCTTCAATTGATAAATTTAACAAATTCAAAAATTTCATTATCTCACTACCACGTCTTCCACATATAATAGCTGTGCAAGAAACTTGGTTTCAAAAAAATGTAATCCAATTGTATAACATAGCTGGTTACACGTCCATACATTGTTGTCGAGGCGATGATTACGGAGGTACCTCTATTTTTATATCCAATAGTTTAACCTATAATGTCGAAGCTTGTCAAACAACAAATTACTTTGGTTCTATCGCTTTAACCCTTACCTGCTCTAAAATAAATGGAAAATGTTTAAAAATAGTATCATTTTATAGATCTCAAAAATGTCCAATCAATGAGTTCTATCCCTTGCTGCAAAACTTGCTCCAATGCTACGGTCGCTATCCTTGTATCATGCTCGGTGATGCCAACATTGATTGCCTTAATGCAACATCATTTCCAGAGTTAATCTGTCAACTTAAAAACTACGATTTTGAAAATTGCCATAGGCTAGTAACGAGGCCTGAGAGCCAAAAAAGTATTGATCATGTTTACAGTAATGTCATTAAAAAACTACGTATCGACAGCGTGGAATGCAAGATATCTGATCACAACCTTATTTTGTGTAGAATTGATTTAGGGAAAGAAATCCATGAAATTATAGAAGAAAATCAACCAACTTGCAATTACAACGAAGTTAAACTCTCTATTCGACACTATTTATCAAGAGTGAGTGAAACAGGTGACCCTTCGGAGGATACTCAATCCTTAATCACAAACATTCAGAACTGCATTGAGCATTGCACATTTAGGAAAAAAATAAGCAAAAGCGCAAGACAAAATATCGCGCCTTGGATAAATGGAAATTTACTGAAGTTAATAAATTATAAAAACACTCTTCTTAAATCAAAAAGGAAAAAACCGAATGACTCTCTGATATGTGATAGAATTAAGCGAATAAGTAGAGTAATAAAAATAGCAATGAGCGAGTCTATGAATAATTTTTATGTCAACAAATTGAGTGAGATTAATCAAAATCCCAAGAAAAGTTGGAAGTTTTTAAATTATGCCCTTGGGCGATCTCAAAGCGAGTCAATCAAATTAAAGGACTGTAATGGGGATATTATTATCGATGATTCTTTAAAGGCTGAAATCTTAAATAAATATTTTCTTGAATCTGTTAAAACAATAAGATCAACAATTGAGCAAGGCGTACTTAGTACACATAAATCTTTGAATACACTGACGCAGATTGAACATCGGTTTGAGTTTTGTAACACCTCGTTTGAAGAGATAAATGACGTAATATCTAATATTTCGCCATCTAAAAGTCCAGGTCATGATAATATATCACCAAAACTTCTTTTAAAATGTTTTGACGAATTAACTCCACATCTTGTCAAGATCTTCAACTGCATAATTTATACGAGCAAATATCCCAACATTCTAAAACTACACAAAGTTATACCTATTCCAAAAGATATTAATACTTCCATGGTTAATATGTATAGACCCATAGCTGTGCTTTCAGTCATTAACAACGTTTTCGAAAAAATTTTATATAACCAACTGCTATTTTACCTACAAAGGCATGAGTTATTGTATAATTTCCAATATGGATTCAGGAAAGGCTGTGGGACATACGAAGCTGTAATTAATGTAGTAAACTGCATATGCAAAGCACTTGATGATGGCCACAATGGAGTAGTCGGTATTTTCTATGACTTGTCAAAAGCATTTGAATTAGTTGATCACAACATATTATTGAGCAAATTACGAGATTATGGAATACTTGGCAGGAATTTGGAACTTTTTGAGAGCTATTTAAAACACCGTAAACAATTTGTTCAAATCAAATCACACAAAAGTTTCGTTGGCCCTGTCGAATGCGGAGTCCCTCAAGGTAGTGTTTTGGGTCCGCTATTATTTTTAATATACCTAAACGACATAAAAAATCTTTCACTATCTGGAAAACTTTTCATATATGCAGATGACGTATCTCTATTTTATCCCTACAGGCATATAGAAGAAGCAAAGGCGAGCGTTGAGCGCGATGCAGCTCTATTGGTAAAATTTTTCAGAATAAACAAACTAGTATTAAATACTTCTAAGACCAAAGTGATCAAATTTACACCTAGAAATCAAAATGTTAATTTCAGTGTCTCCGTCGATGATGAAACAATTTATGAAGTAAACTCCCTCAAATACTTAGGCATACAATTACAGAGCAATCTCTCTTGTTCCCTACACATACAGAGTCTTAAAATAAAAACTGCAAATGCCATTGGTCTTCTCTATAAATTCAAAAATAAATTTAGCCGTATAACAAAATTAATGATTTACAATGCCGTAATACAGAGTCACTTTAATTATTTAGCAATTTTGTACGGTTGGAAAAAAACCAACGAATTGAAATCACTACAGCGACTGCAAAACAAGGCTTTAAAAATAGTAGCGAATCTCCCGTTCACCTACTCAACACATATGCTATTCAGTACGCAGTTTAACAAAATTTTGCCGATACATGGTCTCTATAAAATGCAAATGATGCTACATATATATTTATAAATGTGTACATAATCTCGGACACCATTCACCGATTCAAAAACGTGATCTCACATTTGCCCGTACAAATGAAGAAAAAGCAAATGTTCTCGCAAGCCATTTCGCTGAAACCTTCACAAACCCAATGGACGAAGAGGATCGATCATTACAAAGTAATGATTAAAAAAATGCCAATGAAATCAAAAAAAAAAGTAAAACGCACCTATAAGATAATAAATCTTCTGGTTAGATCAGACTCTCTCAAACTCTTAAAAGAATTGCCAAATAATTCGCTTGTGTATTTAAGAAATATACTTCATTCAGCTATCCGCATTAAGTACTGCCCAAGAGTCTGGCAAGTTGCTGAAATAAAAACTATTCCCTAAGCCAAACAAAGATGCATCAAAAACAACGCCTTGCACTACAATTAGCCTACTTCCACTTTTATTAAACATCTTTGAAAACTGTTCTTGTAAAGTATTGCGCCCATTCTCTTAGAAAAGCAACTTATACCCGATCACCAATTTGGATTTAGACAAAAGCACTCCACTATTCAACAAATACATACATCGAGTAACAAATAAAATAGCGTCGATATAGACAAAAAAAAAAAAACGTATGTATTGCAACATACCTCGATGTTGTAAAGGCGTTTGATGGTGTGTGACGCAAAGGTCTCCTTCACTAGCTGAAAAGTCAATTACGAAAAGATTTCTATCTAATACTACAATGTTATTTACAAAATCGATTATTCTATGTCAAATAAAAACAAATATTCCATGTTTATCAAACGTTTATTTGGCAAATTATGTATAGATATTTGCCAAATGAGATCTTAACAAACATGATACATACATTTTTAAAAATAAGTCCGCCAAAGTAAACATTCGTAATAGGTATTGTCGTGGTTATTTTTTTAAAGTTTGTTTTTTTGTATAGTCGAACGGTTTACAATACTGAAGAGGTTTCGTTAATAGTTGTTAAATGGATAGTGTCGAAGGTATATACACTGGACACTAAACAGACAAATTAGCAGCATTTAATCCTGACTTATTTCGATTTGCAAAAATAAATGATCTGTTTTTATGTTATAATTTTTGTGCTTAATCAAACGTTCACAAACACTCCCCATTTTCGTTTTTCCACCCACCAATCCCTTTTTCCTATTTTCCCAGTTCCAGTACAATGCAATGCATACATATATGGGGATCGTCCCCTGAGTACTGGTCCCAGTCTAAAAAAAAGAAAAAAATGCTCAGAAGTTTTCGTTGTGAGAGATGGGGCACCCTAAGGTAGTGTCTTCAGCCCAATGTTTTACCTCCAGTTTACGGCTGATATTCTAACTCCTACATTAAATAACAATATGATAGCTACATTTGCTGATGACGCTGTTTTGCTATCATTTCATGAAAACATTGAATGGGCTATGCACAATTTACAACAGCTGTTCAATATCACGTTGGAATGGTTCCGCAGTTAGGGAATTCAAGTAAACAGTGATAAAACAGTACAAGCAATCTACACTAATAGAAAAATACCAAATATTCAATCGGTGCCAATAAATGGTTACAAAGACGAAATACCTTGGCATGATCATTGACTCCAAACTCATATGGAAAGATCAATCACATCACGCAAAAGAAAAACGAATTAAACAATAGGTTCAGGCAACTATTACTGCTAGGGAGAGAATCCCAGCTATCAATTTAAAACATACTCCTCAAATATTTACAACACAATTGTAGCCAATCTGGAAATATAGTATAGAAATCTGGGGCACTGCAAGCACAACTAATTTAAAAATTATTCAACGAATCCAATCTATAATATTGCGAACTATTGTCAACGCAGAATGGTACGTACATTGGAGATGAAGACATACAACGTCAAAACTGTAAATGAAGTCATCTGCGACAACAGCCTTAAACATACAACGTGTTTAATGCAACATTCCAACAGGGAACTCAAACAGTTGCCGGCGAACGAAACCCTATCACACCGTTACTAGAAGTGTCAAGTTTCTATGTAAAACAACATAATTTTGATATCACATTTTTGCCAACATATGATTAAGTTATCTTAAGTATTGATTTAAACTAATTAACACCCCAACTAAGTACATCCAATTATGTACTTATTGTCACTTCGTGCCATAAAAAGGGGATAGTAAAAAAAGTATTGATTTAATATAATTACGTCCCCAACTACGTTCATCCAATTACTTATTGTCACTTGGTTGACAGATGTAATAAAAAATATGAATACAAATGGGAAATTTTAGAGAGAAATGTGCGAAAGCATGAAGTTCAAAGCAACCCCCAACTGAAGCAGGTGTTGCTGGAAGAGTGGAATAAACGAATGCCGATATAACAAAGTTCCATGAATAAAGCATTAAAAATAAAATATTAAACGTTGAACTCATAAAAAACAGCTATTCGATTGATTATCATCAATTGTTTAGTTAAACAATGTTGGAAGCTTAATAATCATATATTAACATTTTGCATTCATAAACGATTAATAGCAGATAATTGAAATTGTGAATATTTCATTTTTTTTGTGAATATTTCATTATGTAAAAATAGCGAACACAATATAAAAGTCAAGGTAGCTCGATACCAGGTAGCCTTACAAGACACGCTGACTACTGCTTTTAGCTTGCAAAACTGTCAAAATACACAACACAAACACACATATGCGAATAAACGGGTGACAGAAGTTCAAAATGTCTACCAACAAAATATGTACATGAAGTGTTTGTTGGTGTTGTGTAGTTATAAGGCTACCTGATATCGAGATACCTTGATAATAGTTTTAAAAAAAAAGTTTTCATTATCATAAAAAGTCTATTATTGTGGTCACTATCAATATTTTCGAAAAATGTTTAATAATAAAAACTTTTTTTATTTTACGTTTTCAGTGACACGCAACGAAAAGAAAAGTTTGTTCGTCATTTACCAACAACAAATTAATGGTTTTTTTTCAGAGAACCAATAATTTCTACTAACAACGAGTGTATTCGTATGAGTTGGCTGCGACATCACTATGACAATTGATCAATTTATTTCGTTTTTCTTCTACATTTTTTGATATTTTGCAAGGTTTAATAAAATTTTTTAACTACATGTGAAATGAAATTTAAGCAATTAGGCTTCACAGGTCTCCTCCATTCATAGAGGGGTCGAATTGGAAAAATCAAAGGTCTTCTCATTGATATGTGTTTGTTAAAATCTTCGCTATTTTATGTTTATGAATTCATTTTTAGGACATATTGCTTATTTTAATGCCATATGCAACGTTTATGCAACGGTTTACCGTAAAAAGGTAAAATATTCGACATATTTCTAATTTTTAACAATAACTTAGAAATTCTTTTATACATAGATGTGTCCTTACATTTGCAGTGCAAATTAAAGTTATGTTATGTTATGTTACGCGGGCTGCCGGTGATGAGACCGGCTCACTTGGGTCGTAGAAAGGTCCCGTTGTGCTACTGTAGGGAGACTTCTCTACATACCCCCGCCGGTTCCGACTTGAACCAGCCCGCTGAACGGATTAAAGAGTCCGCCCTATCCAATCCGCTTTCCGACACTTTCGGTAATCCATTTGGTGTTGGATTGCCCAAGTATTTTGCTCTCTTGTTAGAGAGAGAGAGAGAGAGAGCTGGGCATCGACAGAGAAACTGTTCGACACTCTCCTCCTCTTCCTCATCTCTGTAACCACTGCAGAAATCATTATATGGAAGATTTAGTCTTCTCGCATGTACTCCCATGTGACAATGTCCTGTTAGAACAGCCACAAGGGTGTGAAGCCTATGCCTCGGAAAGTCCAACAAGGCCACAGTTCTCATACCTGTGAGCCCCAATATTCGATAGGTGATCTCGTTCGAACACCTTTCCTGCGCAGTTCTTAGCAGCTGTCGTTGTATTAGCTGCTTACAACTATTAAGGGGGACACCGACGAATTCGTCTATATCCTTCTGCTGAAGGCGGGTACCAGATCTTGCTAGTTTATCCGCTATTTCATTTCCGGACACACCGTTGTGTCCAGGTATCAAGCGAAGCTCCAGGTCAGAATGTCTCGCTATCTCAGTTGGAGATACCCGGCATTCCTGAACCAACCAACAAATTGAAGTTAATACATTAACATTTTCTGGATTTTTCCATTATAACTGAATTGAGTTCGTTCTTTTAAAGTAAAATATTGAATTTTCATTAGTTTTTGCATTAAGTTTGAGTACATAAAATGACGATTAATAAATAAACAACAGTTATGAATTCAGCGAATATTCTTATCTATATACATATTCGGCATTCATGAATTAAAAATGAATTTAATTGCAAAATTGTCTCAGCATTCCTTAAGCATATATTACTTTTCGCCACAGGTTTATCTATACACAATTGCAAAATTTTGTATATACCAAATTAATATTTGCAGAATTCTGTTAAAACATCAGACCTAAATATGCAGTCTCATATTTGTGCACCGCCAGCAAATCCTACTTTTACGACTTCTGGAGTACCGCCGAGGAGTCAAACTCATCCGCCAGCAGCTCAGTTATTTAGCCAAGGAATTACAAGAACAAGTGCATTTTTCACTCCTACGTCTCCTACAACACATTCACAAAATCCATCTCAGAACGCAAACTACACAATAACAGCTAGTAAGCCTGCGTCACTGCCCCCATCAACCAATAGTATGACACAACAAAATCAATTAAACAACAATCAAATTCAAATGGGTCAACAGCGACAACCAATGTATCCCGGAAACACACAATTAGTTCCCGGGGCGAATCAGCAGTCACCCCAACAACAAACACCGCTACCACCTCTTCAGCAACCGTACTCTGCTGCTTATACTTATTCACATCAGAAATTTCAACAAACAGGAAATACTCCACAATCGGGGATGTTTAATGGACAGCCGAATACTGGCCCATTACATTATCAAAATCAAGCCTTTCAGCAACAGGAACCTGGACAATTTTTACAGGGCAGTAATGTTATCCAGCAGGGATTTAACCGACTGTGGGGCCAGGATACAATAGACCTAATGCAAAATCGTCATATATTGTCGCCAGTTACTGTGGCACCACCCAAAATTGTTTTGCACAACCAATTTCACGAATCCATCAACTGCAACCCCAAGTAAGATATTTGCCTGCAATTATTTGTTAACGTGTCTAGGGTTAACTTGGATTTTTGTGTTTTTCAAGTATTATGCGCTGCACGTTAGCCAAAATACCGGAGAGTAATTCATTGTTACAAAAATCTCGCCTTCCCTTGGGAATTCTTATTCATCCATTCCGTGATATAAATGTAAGTGTTATTTATATACATACATACATACATATGTACATACATATGTGGGCCATTTTAAATATTTTAACATACATATACATACATATTATTATTATTATTATTTTAGAGTCTCCCGGTTATCCAATGCCCGAATATTGTTCGTTGCCGCTTATGCCGTACATATATTAATCCTTTTGTGTATTTTGTCGATAGCAAAATGTGGAAGTGCAATTTATGTTATCGGGCAAACGAATGTAAGTTGAAATAGTTAAATTAGTCCTCTATTACGCACTGTATTTCGTAATTACCGATTTCGTGTTTTGAGCTTTATTTTGTGTTTTGGTAGTTCTGGAATTATAAAACCTAGCTATCTTAGTTGACCTAAAAAAAATTAAAAGTTGACAAATAAGTTGTATACCCCTACAAGAAAATACTTACTTGACTAGCTTGCGAACAATAAAATTTAAAAGTTCTTAAATATTTCTATTTATTTTATCAAAAGTGCCTGACGACTTCCAATTTGATCCAGCCACAAAAACATATGGGGATGTTACACGTCGTCCGGAAGTACGTTCTAGTACCATTGAGTTCATAGCGCCGTCGGAGTATATGGTAAACAAAAAATCTTTATAACTTATTATTCTGAAAATTTGTAAAAGCTGTAATAAAACCATTACAGTTACGTCCACCGCAACCAGCTATATATTTATTCCTATTTGATGTCTCAATAATTGCCCAGCAATGTGGTTACATAGAAAATGTGTGCTCAATACTCTCGAAACATTTAGATGACATGCCAGGGGACGCTCGCACTCAAGTTGGTTTCATTGCTTACAATAGCAGCGTTCATTTCTATAGCATGGCGGAAGGTTATAATCAACCACATGAAATGACTCTATTGGATATTGACGGTAAATAATACACATATTTGCATCAAAACCGGTTTATTAATTTTTAATTCCATTTTTTAACAATTAGATCCGTTTTTACCTAGACCAGATAATCTGCTGGTAAATCTCAAGGAATGCAAGGAATTAGTGAAAGATTTATTAACTCAATTGCCAAATCGATTTGCCGAAACACATGATCCCGGTTCAGCGTTGGGCGCTGCTCTACAAGTAGCATTTAAATTAATGGTATGAAATGTCTTAACTCAATTTTCATTGATTTTAATTTGTTTTTACATTTAAGCAAGCTTCTGGCGGCCGCATTACTGTATTCCAAACGTGCCTTCCTAATAAGGGTCCTGGTGGCTTAGAGCCTAGAGAAGACCCAAATGATCGATCAGCCAAAGAAGTCGCTCATCTTAACCCAGCAACAGATTTTTATAAGCGCTACGCACTTGAATGCTCCGGTTATCAAATTGCTGTTGATCTCTTCCTACTAAATCAACAGTATAGTGATATGGCAACAATATGTATGTATTCTAAATGTGACTGCACAATTTCAATTATACTAACATAATTTTATGTAGCTGGCATCAGCAAACACAGCGGTGGCTGTGTGCATCATTTCCCATTGTATCAAAAGACTAAACCTCACATGGTTGACTCGCTGAAACATTGCTTAAAAAGATACTTAGTGCGCAAAATTGGCTTTGAAGCCGTTATGCGTATACGTTGCACCCGCGGCCTTCAAGTTCATACATTCCATGGAAATTTCTTTGTTCGGTCGACCGATTTGCTTTCCTTACCAAATGTTAATCCGGATGCTGGTTATGGCATGCAGGTTGGTGCCAATTTGAGTTATACGGTGTTCACATATGCAATTTTTATTGAGTCAATATTCGTGTTATTGGCAAGATTATTTTTTGCTCATACATATAAAATTTATTTAACTAATGGCGTTTTCTTTTCTAAAAATTATGTACATTTGTTACATACATATATATAATTGGGAAAATGTTTACATGAAAATTTTTTTTTTGTATTTCCAGTTTACAAAAGAACACATTTTTTGTGCATTAAACTATAACTTAGAATTAGCATTTGATTTTTCAAGCGGTTTCATACTGAAAAAATTTTAACAAATCTGATTTGAAATACACATACAGGGTGTCCCGTAAGTTAACTTAGGTCAAGTGGTGACTGTTCCCATAAAAAATCTATGTGGCGTAGCTTAGAATGTATTGCCATATTGAAATAAAATCGCCATGTGATGATCTTCGCATTCCTGTGACCTCAAATGTTGAATTAAAAAAATTTTTTTTCTAATACTATCGTCAATTATCCATTAATAAAACTATTTTTTAAAGCTTAAGGTCTTTTATTTATCTTTATTAATTTTTTCCGATATTTCGCTAACAATTTGTTAGCATCGTCAGGGATCTTTGAAAAAAAAAAAACAATCAAAGATCCCTGACGATATCTTTGATTGTTTTTTTTTTTTCAAAGATCCCTGACGATGCTAACAAATTGTTAGCGAAATATCGGAAAAAATTAATAAAGATAAATAAAAGACCTTAAGCTTTAAAAAATAGTTTTATTAATTTTAACAATAAAGGTCAAAAATTATAGATAAAATAATATAGTCAACTATCCATCTTTTATCTACATTTAAGAATCCGGACTGTAATTGCCGAATTCGCAAAGAAAATCACATTTTGTGTCTTTTTGTATTCAAAATTAAAATAACACCCAACTTTTACTAGTCTTTTGAAAAAAAATTGCACTAGGTAATTTCGGCAAGTTCCGCCAAAAGTTGGCGCAATTTGTCCCAAATTCAAAAGTGCGTAAAATTTGGTGCATTTTGTTCTTCAAACTGAAAAAAAAGATTTTTTTTTCAAAACTAAAATAACATGAGTTACATATGTTTAATTCTGTACTTGTTTAAGTTTACAAACAATTGTAGTCTTATTAGGCTCTTAATTTTACGGCAAAATGATGAGAGCGATGGATAGTGGACATGTTTTCCATGAGCGAGCGAGACAGATAGTGACGCTATTTTACCAAAGTTTAGATTTTTTTAAATAATTTTTCTGGAAGCAGACGAGAATTGGTGATAGATCAAGTGGTGAACCTATCACGAGTTTTAATTTTTTTTTAGACTGGGACCAGTACCCAGGGGACTACGCCTATATATGCATTGCATTATACTGGAACTGGGAAAATAGGAAAGAGGGATTGGAGGGTGAAAAAACGAAAATGGGGAGTGTTTGTGGACGTTTGATTGAGGGGGAAAAATAACATAAAAACAACATTTAATTTTGCAAAGCTGAGTAAGTCAGGATTATATGTTGCTAATTTGTCTGTTTAGTGTCCAGTGTATATACATATGTACCTTTGACACTATCCAGTTACCAACATTTAACAAAACCTCTTCAAAAAGACGACACAATAACCACGATAAGACTTATTACGAATGTTTACTTCGACAGACTTATGTATTTTAAATATAAAATTCAGTCAAGTACGAGGCTGGCTCGCACACTTAGGGTTCCGTACGTCTGTGTAATGACGTATGGAATGGCATATGTGAATACATATATTGTATAAATTTCATCTCTTATAGCTTGAGAGTTGCGTTTAATTGCTACTTTATGTTGAATGGGGACACCTTATAGTTTTCGACTTGTTGTTGTGGTTGTTGTCATTTGCTGTTGTAAGGCATCTGGGAATACATACACTGTGCGAATTTCGGCTCTCTAGCTCTTACGGTTCGAGAGTTATACCTGTTACTCTACGTTGTAAAGGGACACCTGGTAGTTTTACAGTTTTCAGCATTTGTTGTTGTGGAGCATATGTGAATACATATATTATGCAAATTTCCCTCTGTCTCTCACGGTTCGAGAGTAACGGCTAATTGTTACTTTACGTTGTATAGGGACACCTGGTAGTTTTTGACTTGTTGTTGTTTTTAGCATTTGTTATTGTAGGCCATATGTGAATACATATATTGTGCAAATTTCCTTTCTCTGTCTCTCACAGTTTGGGAGTTACGGCTAATTTTTACTTTACGTTGTATAGGGACACCTGGTAGTTTTCGACATGTTGTTGTTTTTTAGTATTTGTTGTTGTAGGGCATGTGAAAATACATATATTGTGCGAATTTCAGGTGTCTGTATTTTACAGTTTAGCAGCTACGGCGAATTGTTACTTTAAGTTGTATAGGGACACCTGGTAGTTTTACAGTTGTTGTAGAGCATCTATAAATACGTACAATGTGCGAATTTCAGCATTTTATATTTTACGGTTCGAGAGTTACAGCTAATTGTAACTTTTAGTTGTATGGGGACACCTGCTAGTTTTCGCATTGTTGTTGTTTTTAGTATTTGTTGTTGTAGGGGCAAATTACAACTACATTCTGTGAAAATTACAGCTCTCTAGCTCTTACCGTTTCGGAGAATGGACGCTGTGACGGACGGACGTAGTTGTCTCGGTAATCGGTTTCCGTTTCACTCTGATGAGTACGGAGCCCTAAAAACGATGGTAATATATATATATAAGGTCTGTCCAAGATAAAACCCTCCGTAATGGGCTTAAATTAAATTGAGACAAGTACGAAACTGGCTCGCACAGCAAGGGTTTCATACTGCAAGTTCTAGACAAAGGGTAACCCTGGTGTACCCTTAAAGGTGGGATCATACGATTGCCGCAATGCACCAATATTTGTTACATTTTGTGTGCCAATCGTGTGATAGCACAATTTATTGGCTCATGCGGCAACCAAAACGAATGTTGTTCCTATTTGTCCCAATCAAATACAACCCTGATGCGACAACCATGTGAACACTTGACATACAACTAATCACCAATAAAAATTCTAAAAATGCACCAATATTTATTGTGTTCTCATGCGGCAACCAAAGAAGACAATACGCGCCAATAATATGCATATGTATACATGTATTTAGTTTCAAAACTGTTTAAACGCGTCTTCCAAGCATGATTTCTGCTTTTCAATCAGTAAAATGCAACTGTTGTTACTATTCATTTTTTGCTTTTTTCAGCCCGCACAACATTATAATAATACCCGAAGCAATTTTCTTTCTTTTTAATGAACAAACCATATTTTTAACATTTAATTTATTTTTTTTTTTGGGGAAAACAAAGTTTGTCATCAGCTACAACAGCTGTTTTTCACAGTTGCCGTATAATATAAAAATCGTGTGACTATAATGCGGCAATTATTGGTACTAAATTGTTTTGCGGCAATTTGCGACAATAAAATTTCAGTAAAATGTCACAATCATGTGATTGCAGAGAATTTGATTGGGACAAATTTTTTATTATGCTCCAATTCAGCCCAATAAAAATTGTGTAAAATTGGTGCATTGCGGCAATCGTGTGATCCCACCTTTAGTTTTAAACTTTTTTGTTGTTGTTTTTAATAGTTTCTGCTGTAGAGGTGACACAATTACATGCACCGTGTACATTTTAAGCCTTTATCTCATACGGTTTAAACGTTATAGTTGATTTTCAAACTAAAGGGTGTCCCCATGTATGAACACCAATTACATTTTAGCTTTTTGCTATTTTTGGTATTTGTTGTTGTAGAGGCCTATCTCTATCTTTTATGGCTCAAAACCGAAAGTCATTTTCAAGTTAAAGGGTGTCCCCGTACAAAAGGCGGCATTTAATTTTCACGTTTGGATTTCTTTGGTATTTGTTGTTGCGTACGCCTGTTGACTGCATATACTGTGCAAATTTAAAGTCTCTATCTCTTACGGCTTAAAAGTTACAGCTAATTTCAGTTTCTTGTATGGGATCACTCTTTATTTCCTAATTCTTTGTTGAGGTTGGTGTTTGTTATTGTAGAATTTATGTAACCACATATGCTATGCAAAATTCAAGTCTATATTTTGCGATTCAAAAGTTTCAGCTATATTTGCTAGTTTTCACAGTTTCTTGTACGGGGACCCCCTTTAGTTTCTAACTTTTTGTTGTTTTTAGTATTTGTTGTTGTAGCGGCGGGGTATTCACATGTACTGTGAACATTTCAGCTCTCTAGTTCTTACCGTTTGGGAGAATTGGGGCTGTGATGGACGGAAGTAGAATTCTCAGTAATAGGGTTCCGTTTGGCTCATAAAGCAAATAAATAATTAAGTTCATATTTGAATATTCAAAAAGCTTTTACTTTTTTATACTTTCAAAAATACAAATCGTAGTAACCAATGGTGACTCGTTGTATAGAAACGTTTTCGAATGTAGAAATCGAACTCTGGTGTGATGCTATGGAAACGGAAATTTCTTCTCTTGAAAGAAATAAAATATGGGAGTTTGCTTTGAAGAGGGATAAGCAATCGATACTGGATGGTACAAGGCGGTACTGGTCGCAAAGGAGTGCAGTCAACAGCTTTGATTATATACATAGTAGAAGCTTTTTCCTCCACAGTACGAACTGTACACTAAGAACTCATTTGCCAATAGACAAAATTTACTTACGGCAGCCGCAGGGTTTTGTAAACAGTAACCATTCCAATAAAGAAGACTATCTATGGGCTAAATCAATTCGTAAACGAATGGAATTCCATTCATTTATAAATCAAAAAATTTTCAACTTTTTCAATTTAATTACAAATATTATCCTGAAGAAGCCAACAAACTGCTAGCGAAATATTAAATAATATTATTAATAAATACATTTACACTAAAGCCCCGACTTGCCGCTTTTTAAAACTGGAAAAATTCGATTTGCGTCGTTGCGATTTCAAGTTGCGTCGATTCGATTTGCATCGTTTTGATTTCGATTTGCGTCGCTAAACACGGTTACATTTTTTACTGCATCATTGTGGATTACCATTTTTAGCATTTGTAGTGTAGTATGTATTCAGCATCTTGAATTCATTAGTTTTTACAACTTCTGGCAACAACGATCGTCACCTGTACGTTAAGAAATTTTCAGATTGCGTGAAAAAAGGGGAATCCGCTTTTCTTTTTTATAGAAGTGATGATAAGAGCAGCTGTCTGGTTATGGTAACAATTTAGTGTGTGATTCACCAGAATATGCCTTAAGGACGTAAAACATGAGTCAAAGTAAAAGAAAAGTAATAAGTCTGGAATTAAAATTGGACGTAATAAAACGTTTTAAATCGGGAGAAAAGGCTGCTTTGTTTTAAATATTTTCCCCAACAATTTAAATTTCAGTGCATTTATATAGAAAAAAGTGATTCGATTTGCGTCGCGTTTTTTCCGGTCCCCATTAACGACGCAAGTCTTGGCTCTAGTGTATATTAAATTACTTTTTCAGGCTTAAGTTCAACCCTTGGCTTGTCACTATTTTTTAATTAATATCAATTAAGTAAAGAAAAGTAAAATTTAATAGCTAGGTGGACAACCGGCTGTTTCTGGGTAGCAAACACCCTTCATCAGCACTTTGGAACGTGAACTTTGGACGTGTAAAATTTCACAATTTTGAACACAGCCGCTTTAACCACTCGGCAACCAAAGCTCACGCAATTTTACTTTCTGCTTATATACTTAACTAACATTAACCAAAGCAATGATATTTTTGCAGTCTTGGACGATATTTTATCATCTAAGAAGACTGTTATTTTTTGCTCTCTGTCTATATGAAAGCTTTTTTCTACAAGTTCTACATTTAATATAAATGTATTACAATACAAAAGTTCAATGAAATTAAAATTTTCAGTAAAAATTATTAAGAAATTGTATATTAAAAAAAAAAAAACGATCTGAAGCTGTATAAATTAGTGTTTTCAATTTCTTATTTTGTTTTATATGATTTTTACTCGGTAGTTTATTCGATGACTAATGCCATAATTCGTGCCCTGATTTTGTTCTCGTTCTGTCTTATTCTTGTCAAAGATATTTTATATAAGAAAAGAAAAAGAATTTAAGTAAATTTGAAGCCACTGAAGAATATTTATTCTTTCTAAAATGTGCTTAGTGGGCAAATGCTACTTTTAACAGTGTTGTATTTTGATTTTACTTAATAATTATGATTAAGTAATCGTACTTATTGAGAAGTAAATTAAATGATTTTTGTATAGAGTATTAGCTCAATGTGCATGCATGGACACCATATTACGCTTTAAGTCTCTTAAATTATTGTAATTCTCTTCAGATTTCTTATGAGGAAACATTAACAGATGTCAAAACAATTTGCTTCCAAGCAGCTTTATTATATACCAATAGTGAAGGCGAGCGCCGCATACGCGTGCATACTGTTTGTTTACCAGTGACATCTTCGTTACCCGAAGTCATGCACTCTGCTGACACGCAAGCTATAATTGGATTGCTTTCTAAAATGGCAGTGGATCGCTCAGTTACGTCAAATATAGCCGATGCTCGCGAGGCGTTCATTAATGCTACAATAGATGTATTGAATGCATTTAAAATTGCACAAAACTTACCATCAGGTCAGTCTGGGCAACTGATCGCGCCCCGAAGTTTGGCAATTCTGCCGCTCTATATATTAGCTCTCCTTAAACACGTGAGTAGTACCATCAACGAAAATTATTAATTATAATACAATAAAAACATAATTTTAGCCTGCCTTCCGCATAGGCATGAGCACACGTCTTGACGATCGCGTGTATGCAATGGACTGTATGAAAACTTTACCACTGGATCAATTAATGAAATTAATATATCCTGAGTTTTATAATATTGATGTGCTGTTTTATAATAACCAGAACTCAAATGCCAGCCCTACAACTAATGATGATGCAGAGGATGATGAAGATTTACCAATTATTCAACGCTTGCAATTATCAGCAGAATAGTAAGTTTAAAATAATAAGAAGTAAAAGGTTTTTGAATAATCAAAATGAATTTAATATTAGCGGCCAATTAATATTAAAAACACCTATTTCACTCCTCTCTGTTTAGAGTTTTTTTTTTTTTGATACTTTCAATAATCCAAGTAGTAGTAACCATCGACTGCTAATAAGGGACTCTTATTATGTTCCTAGGAATAATAGTAAAGGTAGTGAAGCTTAGAACAGTCTTTCAAGATTTTTACAGTCTACTAACGAGTTGAGTGGCATTACATAGGCGGCTGGAAAGCCAGACAGAAAACAATTAGGGCTTTTGACCTAGAATAACAAATTGCAATTGGCTCTTTTGCACATATTAAATTCATTTGTAAAATTTACTCGTTATACTAACCTATTCAAAAATTAAACATAAAAAAATTTAAAACCTGCTAACTACAAACTGTTCTAATATAATTTTTTACTATAACCACTAGGGTAGTTGAGAAAAAAAATGATAAAAATATGTTTTTTCCATTTACATTGACACGGAATCTAATAAGTAAAAATCGTAATATAGCCCGATGAAGTAATTAAGAACTATATTTCACAAAGTTCAAGGCAAATAAAAACAGGTAAAATCACTAAAACAGCTGCTTGTTGTTTATTAGCTGTTTAGTGTCAAAAGTTTGTTTACAAGCCGTTTAACGTGCTCTGATTTCTAAAAAATGTGCAAGTGATTATTAAGAAACTTTACTGTTTCCAGCCAGTGATTTTGCTGTTTTTATTCAATAAAAAAGGAAAGTAATAATTTTTCAGTGGTTTAAATAAATTTATTTTATAAAATTTGTGTAATTTCTTATTTTTGCATACACTCACAAACCAGTTTAACAAACCACATGAGAAGAATTTGACAGTCGACTTCTATTTTTCTACCAACAACTCTCGTGTATTTTTTTATGTTCTGCTAGTGCTTGTACCTATTAAATCTGCCTTGATAAAGTTCGACTAATTAGTTAAATTAAAACTAATGTATTAGATTTGAAAGCTTACTCAAAAGCTATGGAGTTCGCTTACATTGTATATTCTTTTTATGTTCATAACAAAAAATATTTAAAACAAAAATTCAGCTATCCATATTTGCCAACTCACGAAAATAGAGAAAAAATACGTTTTAAAAAACTGGAAGAGTATAGAGAGAACTCGTTCGAAACGATGACAGAGCTGTATTTAAAATCAAAGTGGGAAATTTCATTAAAAGTTCGAAGTACTGCTATTAAAGTACCAGAATGGCAACATAATCTAATAGCCTTTTCACACCCATCAACATTTTCGTAGAACGAGTTGAAGATGTTTAAAATGTGAAACATGCGTTCACATACACCATCTAACATCAATCACATGTAGCTGTCAAAATAAATAAAGCCACGTTTTGTATTAAAAACTTTAATAAAAATAAATGGATTTTGAAGACAAATTAATAATAGGCTTACCCCCTAATTCATAAAAATTTCTTATTTCAGCTTATAAGCTGGTAATAGTTATCATACACTAACAGTGTTATAAGCAACTCATAAGAAATTCAATTCATAAACACATTAATGGGTGAAATAACTATTAAACTGTTTTATTAATTTTGTACTTTATTGTTGGCAATACCATACAATGCTCACTCTCATTTTGTGCCTAGTGCTGCATATATGAGATGTATGTAAGAAACTGATTATTTGAGTAGCTGCGAAAAATGCAAAATATTATTTACTTATATAACATAATTTTGTTCGAATATGAAATAATTTATTGGTTTACCTATTTTTATTGCGAAAAATATGTATACAAGGCTTTGAATTGTAAAAAAAAAATTGTTTCTAAACACATTTGTTTAACGACTGGTACCAAAAGTAGTCGACTACTTACTCTCTAGCATTTGTTTGTGTAGCACTATAATTATTTGCAAATATTTTTCATGAAAACATAATGAAAAGTGGTAAATATTATTTAATTCGCTAATATCTTTTATTAAAATTAATTTATTGATGAATTCTTTCTTCCCAACTCTTCATCAACTCAACGAATGTCTCTTTATCAAACGCTTATAGTTAAGTAGAGGCCAATGCGTGTGTAACATTGTAAATACAGGCAGGATCGCTACTGTTGTTTGTGCGTAGATATGTATGTGTATGCATGCATACATACATACATACATATGTACATGTCAATTCAAATTTGCAATAGAGATAGTACTATACATATGTATGTATGTATGTATGTACGTCTGTATTTCTTTGTGTATTGTATCGATATAATTCGTCAAAATATTTGTAATTTATATGAAAACTAAAGAAAAATTTGTTTGATAAAAAATGAGATGATTTTTGCAGGGTTAAAGTGTCTTTATGACTGTATATTACTGATTCTTAGAATTTCGTAGAATTTAAAGTACATATGTATGTACGTACATACATATTTTCGAATTTCATAGTTTAATAGTATGTAATGATAATTTGGTGTAAGAAACAATGAAATGCAATCATATACACATTCAAGAAGCAAAAAATTTGATAAACAGTGTTAAAATAAAAAATCCTCAATTCAACAATTTTCACTATTAAACGCTTATAGTTGGGTAGAGGCCACAATAAAAATATCCAATTTATAAAATGGTTATAAACAGCATAATAAGCTATAAATCGATTATGAATATACTTTTCTGGATTTTTGCTCATAAGTTGTTTATAACACTCTTATAATGTGTTTATGAATTAGGCCGTTAGTAGTTAACTTGCAAGAGCAGTCCCTACTACTAATGCAGTATATAAAATCCATAAAAATTTAATATTACAAAAAAAAAAAAACAAAAAACACATTTATCTATATATGTATATAAAAATAAGTCCGTATATGTACGTCGCCGAACTAATCATAAACGCGTCGTGCGATTTCAACCAAACTTATATGGGCAGTGGCCCATATATGTATGGTTTACAAGTGTGTTTCTTTTCTTATTTTGTTTTGCCGTGCGAAGCAAGCAACGGGTCCGCTAGTTTAACATAAAACCAATGTGAAATTTATAATACAGTCGAACTTCCCTATAGTGAATCTCCACGAGGACAGAAAATTATTTCACTATATAGAAACTTCATTATACAGAAATATTTATTTATTTAAAGAAATCAGGTATTTTTGTTTGAACTACATTTTTCCCTTTTTCTTTATCAATAAAAGCTTCAATTACATTAAGACATTTAAATAAATTTGTTGGAATGTTGCTCTCCATCTCCAAGAAAGTTCGTAGTACATCAAGTGAAGAGCATTGCCTCGTCAATGGCTTCGTAAAGACAAGTTCGAAGTCTCTTACGCTTACCCCCAATTTTTGACTTGGATTTTAAATGCCATTTCAATTTCAATTTGATTTAAATACAAAATTGAGTCAAACAGTTGCCATTTAAATCAAACTTAAAACGGCCTGCCGTGCCCATTTAAAACCGATTTAAGTTTTTCGTACTGCCATATCATTTTGGCAGTTTGGTTTTGTTCTGCAAAATAAGAAAATTGCACATGTTTTTTTGTTTCATAATTTGATTTTTTATTTTTATTTTATATTAACTTCTGTGGCAGTGAAATTGGGAGTCCTTTTATCACTTTTGCTACTCAATTTAATAATTTTTACAAAACAATTTATTATTTTCTAAACTTTTCACAATTTCACTTGCTTCCAAATTTGTTTAAACAGCTGTTTTTTATTGAGTTATCGATAATATTTTGATATTTACATTGTGCTGCCGTACTTTTATTACAATTAATTACCAAAAATAATTTTAAACTGTAAAACAGAAAGATATTTTAAATCCAACTTAAATTTTAAGAAAAATTTACTAATTTTGTATTTAAATCCCAAGTCAAAAATCGGGGGTTAATGTTTAAATGCTCGTCTTCGACATTCTTTTGAATAACTGACTTGTTTTTTAAAATGTTTGATAAAGTACTGTGAAGAATTCCAAACTCTGTAGCCATATCTTTTTTCGTTGATGTCCCTTCTTCAACTCTATTAATTACTAATAACTTTTTTCAAGAGAAATATTACTCCGGTGCATCATTTTCGTTCACTGAACTCGGGCAACTGATGTTAAAAGAGAAATCATAAACTTTTTTGTTTTCATTTTCATTACTTTGGGAATCCCAAAAATATAACATATTTTCTTTATAAATAGTGTTGCTAACAAATATGCAAACAATATATGTTGCTAACAAAAACACACTTAAAATGTAGTTTTATTTTCAAAATTTTGTTCATTGTAAAGAAAAATTGTTTGTGTGGAAATTCATTGTACGGAGATCAAAATACATTGAAAGTGGAACGAAAAAGCTGTGTACTTGATTTTAGTTCATAATAAGGAGAATTTCATTGTATAGAAGTTCACTATAAGGGAGTTCGATTGTAATAGTTTTTTTTTTTAAATAATTTTGAATGTCTTAATTCAGGTCCAAAAATGAACCTTTTCAAAAAATTTTGCTGTATTTTTCAGCTGTCTATATGCCGACGACATTTCGTTGGTGCTAATCAACTCATCAGTAGACTTGAAAAATTCTTAAAAGTTTGTTTGAAACTTAACTACGTATTCCATAATTCCCATGAACAGAATGAGAATCAGAAATGTTCAAACAAATCTTTAACACAGCAAACATTTCTTTTTTCGTTTTGCAACACTTCTACTATTTCTTCTTTGACAGTATTTAAAAATTTTTGTTTATTTTTAGAAAAACGTGAAACAAATAAGCTCCATTTTTTTTTAAATTTAATCATTTTCACTAATTTTTCAAAGGCTTGACTTCGATCTCTTTTCACGAGCACACACCTTAAGATAATTAAATATTTTCTTTTGTGTAATATTAACAAATATCTGAGAAATAGTTTAATAAAATTTTTACGAATTTGTCTATGCTATTACCGGAGATATTTACAAATTAAGAAGCAAAGGCCAAAAACAATAATTTCAAAACCAAATATCTCTTAAACCATTTAAGATATCAACAAAATCTAAAATGTGTTTTGTTTATCTACTTATTTACTTCCCAAAAAATGTAAATGTTTAAAAATCAAATTTTATTTACAAAAATTATGAATCGAACAAACTATTTCATACCCGCGGTAGTCAACTTTGACAACCTGTGCTACAACAGGGCGGTTCAAATTTGATTACTCTTAAAGACTGGGTCCTTCTCTATGATGCCTTCACACATTGTTTTATTTATTACCCTTTTTTTCGTTTGGTCCCACTGCGCACCGATTGCCAGAATAAGTAATATCACTCTTGACAACATTCGAAAGAAGAAACAAAAACGGGAGTTTGAAGGACCAATATGCAGTTCTAAAGATTTTCCGCTACATAGTGACATAGTTCATAGTTCAAAATATAGTTCAAATCAAAATATAAATCTACGTAAATCCCAAAAATTTTAATCCCCGCCTGCTTATTTATAATTTGTTTTTTATATCTCCATTTTAGTCTGGATTCCCGTTCTATATTCCTTATGGATTGTGGCTCTTTGATCATGATATATGTCGGACTTAATGTTCCAGTTAGCATTTTGGAAAGCGTTTTTGGTATGTATATTCATGACATCTGAATAAAAAAATGTACATTAGCATCCTTAAACTGAAATATTTTCATACTCATATGTATGTTCACAACTTTTTTATGCACTTTGTGATCACGATATAATTAAATACAGATTTTTATTAAACATCATTCGATACACATAATAATTTAACCAGTTAACAGTCAACAAAATTACGGGAGTCGTTCCGGCTGGTTAAAGGCCTTATGCTCTTTGTAGATCTCGACCGACCAGTATGGTCTGTGCAATTGAGCTGTGTGGGAGGAGGATTTAGATAATGAAATTTCTTTAGTAAGGCAAAGATAAATGTAAATTTTACCACCGGAACAGTTTATCCCTCTGGTCGGGGCCTATGATATGACGTCTGATGTTGACCACGTTTGTTTTGTGCTGACGCAAATCAAAATCGCAATATCTACACGATAATAGATTACGGAGACAGGCAATAAAAAATAATTTGAAAAGTTAGTGGCTAAAGACATGCAAACGTATATCTCCTAGAATTTCCAAAATAATAGATCATGTTCGCTGAAAAAAGAATTCAATCCATTTGTACTTAAGTCAATCCCAAGCGGCGTCATCAGTTCGGTAAGTGCGGATTTTCTTAAATCAAGTGCGTTGTGCTTATTTCAAGTGCGGATTATTCAAGAGCTAAATACTTAATTTGAGCCACTTCCAATCCTGATTTCTGCACTTAAAAACAAGCATGCGGCACTTGATTTAAGTACGGAAGGATTGAATTTGTCTTGATCGTGATGATGATTATGAACTTGGTTTGATGTTTCTCAAGCCTATTTAATGCCAAATTCATATATATATATATATATATATATATATATATATATATATATATATATATATATATATATATATATATATATATATATATATAGTTATATAGCATTTGGTGAACCTTTTTTTTAATTGCCACTTATTTCTTAATTCCGTTATGGGTCTTTCAATTAAGTATCGTTTCCTAATAAGAAATCAATGAGATTTTGTTGTTAGCTAGTTTTCTTTATTCGCCATCAAGAGATTGTTTTTCTGATATCACTTTTGAAAAACTGGTGTTTATGAAAGAAAATAAAAACTTTTTTGATAAAAGTATTTTGTACTTTAAATACATATTTTTGTTACATTGTATTTTGTATTTAAAATACTTGCTTTTAGAATGCAGTATTTTGTATTTTAAATAGATCAGAGCATGTATTTTGCCCAACACTGGTTATGGGACACCCTGTTTAAAAAATATATTTGTGGCCAAAAGAGTAACAAGCAGATTGAAAAATTAACTGCACGTGTTCATTAGTATGTGCTAGTGATCGAATTTGCATTATTGCAAATTTATAACTGCGCACTAAATGAATGATACACTGGTTCCATAACTGTACAAGAGTAGCTTATCTATTGCACGTACCCTACAGCCCTGAAGCCAAAAAATGGCAAAAAGATTTGTAGTATTACGTAGAAATGTTTTGGTAATTGACTTTTTCTATTCCATTCTCTGTGTTTTGCCATTTCTCAAGTCCTCCTTTTCAAAGCTTGCTGCTATTCGGCGACTAAAAATTAAACTTTCCTTTTAACATTGCCCCTGTGTCTTGTCTTGTTGAGATAGTAAATGCTCGATGCCAAAAGATCTACATATGTATGTATGTATACTGCGTCACTCGGTAATTATGCGCTATCGTTAGCGATCGGTTTACGTAGACCTGTGCAGGAACGGTAAATTTTCTGCACGACAATTATGATCAAGTTATATTCGAGCACGCTTGTTTGGTTAAACAATTTATGAATGCGATCTGAAACTGCTTCTAATGCCGGTCAATTTTTATTGCATTTTTAGTTGATGCACGAATACAGGAAAATTTTTTTCTACCGGTATACCAATTTATTTACAAATAAACCAGACGAGAGCTTCACAATTATTAAACCGTTTTTGTGTGGGTACAAAACCTTGTGAACGGGAGATAGCGGTATGATATGTTCCCCAAAATTTTTAGAAAGAAAAAGATAATGGGTGTTGTTCATACATTTAGGTCCACTTGATGCAACGTCGAGCTAGACATGCTCATGAAATGTTGGCGAGGAAAAGTGAGCCTCCCATTTTATCCCTCTAAAAGCTTTGAAGCTTCTCGTAGAATTCGTTTCCTTTTTGTCCAAGCTTTGCCCTCAACGTGCTCCTATCAGGCTCAATTCAATTGCTATAAAAAGATGCTATTCAAATGAAAACAATAAATAATTTGTTTCTTATTATTATTTATTTTTTCTTCTAGGTATTAAATCAACTGCTGCATTACCAGACTACTATTATGGTTTGCCGAATGTGAATAGCCCGGAAAATGATGCGTTGAAGAGATTTATAATGAGACTTAACGACGAAAAACCGTATCCACCAATTGTACAAATAATAAGGTATCTAAGCTTGATTTAAAATTAAACAATTTCAACATAAAATAATTTTTTTATAGGGATACAAGTACAGCCAAACCGCAGGTGATCGAGAGATTAGTGGACGATCGCAGCGAATCTAGTTTATCATATTTTGAATTTTTACAACATATACGGTCGCAGGTCAAATAATAGTAAAGTTCATGAAACGAAAAATTAAAAATTAAAAAAAACGATAATAAAATGATATAGTTAATGTAGAAAATATAAAGGGAAATCTTTAAGAAAGAGATAAATATTATGTATAATTTTAATGTTATCATCATTAATATATAATACATACATACATATAAAAAGTGGACACAATTTTAAGTCCTGTAAAAATTTAAGTTTAGTGCAACAAAAAAATTAATTAAACAAAATAAGGCAATTTTTGGTAATAGTTTTTAAACTGTTTTTGTTTGTTTGATTAAATAAAATTTATTAAATATAACGTTATAAAAGGTAGAAAAAAACGGAAAATCTGCTATTTTCCAATTTTTGTATAGAAATACACGCCTGTCGGACAAGATAAAGTATAAAATATTTAGATATGTATGTGTATGTTGTTAAAATAAATTTTAAGATAAAAATGTTCGTTTCAAAAACTAACTAAATTTTATTTCTTAAAATACTGCAAAAAACAACAATATTCAACCCCTTATTTTCAAAAAATTCCACATTCAGTTTGCATTTTACCCTAAAAAGCTTGCAGCTTATCTTGTCGAAAGATAATGTCCATCCAATCCCATTACCTCAGCAGTGCCGTTAAGATTTTCTTGCGAACCCCTAATGTACTGCTACTGCTGGAGTTTCTTAATTTATTTTTACTAGCCGTCCAGGGCCCGCTGCTGAGAGACCCAAACCATTAGATTTCCACCACCATGTTTGATACGAGTATTGGAGTCCTTTTTTACGGTTGGCAAGACACACACTGTCGACGCTTTGTGCTTTTTAACTAAAATTTGGACCCATTGGATCAAATCACATCAAACGATTTTGCCATGTTATTGTAGTTTTTAGCAAAACACAACCTTTTCTTACATTGGCTACAGGTACTAACACTGTTTTCTTTACAAAGGAATTGCTCATTCTGCCTTATACGCTAAGGGTAGAAATGTTTTTAGTTTGGCTCGTCTTTCATCTTTCTTTCTATCAGAAGTAATCTGATCCTTTTTTAGCTAGATGCGATTGTCATCTTTTGTTAAAGTTTAACATTTTCGACCAGAGAACATTTTTGAACTCTCATTGGAATTTCCTTCTTTACATGCCTCATGTACATATTTTTTTGCTACAGGTGCTAAAACATTACATTTTTGGATAGAACCTTTTCCACCGATTATGGTTCACAACATCTAAATGTTGTGTTGTAGGATTTGCAACACAACTTACAACTCTTTTTGTGATTATGGTTCACAACATCTAGGTGTTGTGTATGTCACAGAGTTGTTTTTCATTTGTAGAGCAACTTTCCGCAAAACTACATGCCTGCATAGAAAAAACTACCAAGCAAAGCCACACTTCCAGAAAGATGCACGCATATGTTGCTTTCATTACACAAACACAAGCGAAAAACAATAAATTTTGACATTTCATTGTCAAGTTTTACAACCGAAAGCCATGGAGATTTTTTTTTTTTGGTGTTGTGTTTCATATAACACCGCAACTACCGCGTAGAAATGCATTGGTAAAAATGAAAAGAATGAAAAACTTTTTTCTTAGAAAAATACAAACAAAGCCATCAAAACTTATGTAAATGTTGATGTTTAATTTGGTTATAATAATGAAAGGATCAAAAAATTGTACATTGCAATTTAAATCCATTGCAACTACAAAATAAAACTCTTTTGTTATCAAAAAATGGGTAATAATTATGTGTACAGATGCATTTTTATTTATATTTTGTTAATAAATTTTAGTAATTAATTTTTTTTTTATATATTTTTGCAAAACATATTTCATATGCACACTTACAAATTTTATAATTTTTTCGTAATTTAACTGATGTTACACATCAACAAGACAACACTTGCCACAATAGTTGTAAACCATAATCACTTTTCAAAAAATACAACATTAAATGAACAAATGTTGTGAACCATAATCGGGGCCTTTATTTAGTACAATTTTCACGATCCTTTACCAATAAATCCTTCACGTTTTTGGACAATCGATTCATATCCACATCCTGTAGAAATAGTTTTCATTAAATCAAAATGTCTGCTATTAAAAATAATATTGATAAGCCCGGAATTTGAATTGCCTCATGTAATTTACCTTTTATTTTCTATAAAAAACTCCAAAATAAATTGACAAAAATTCCAAAAACTATAATTACACTTTATTTAATTAGAAGCAGGCAAACGTCTCAATTATCGTTTTAAAAACAATAAGCACATGTTTATTTCTAACTGGACTACAGCTTTTTTTCTTGCCTAAATTCTTCGAACAGACACAGTGAAGGAAAAATTAACAATCACAACTTTTAAACTTTATTTTGTCCGACAATGTAACATTTTCTTCCGAGTATTATTTATTTCTTATAAAAAAAAAAAACAGCAAAACAATAAACCGTGATAAACAATGTTTTACAGTGATTTTATTTTGAGTAATATTAATTTATAAAACATCATTCGTGCCGTATTGAATATCTAAAATGAAAATGTATAATTAATGTACATAAACAAATGGTACGTTCGCTACACTTGTGTAGTGTATAATCAGTTCTAAATATATTTTCTTTTAAGCGAGTTGTAAATGTTTTAAAATTTTACATTTTAATTTTAAGCGTTTTAAAATACACGTACTCAATATGCCGATAAATTTTGCAATTTATTATTATTAAAAAGGAAATGGTTACCTTCGGGCCATAAAAGGTCAGGTGAAATAAAACTAATTTTTTAAAATTATTTTTCGCAACGTTTCGTATTTTATTCTTTTGTTCAAAAACAGGGGCATATCTGATAATTTTGTATAAATAATATGAATAAAGAATGCTGCAACTGAATCAAGGTACATTCCTTGATACCAGGTAGCCTTACAAGCCCAGCTGACTACTGCTCTTAGCTTGTAGACCTGTCAAAATACCCAACACAACAAACTCACATACGCGAACAAATGGGTGACAGTAGTTCAAGATTTCTACCAATAAAATACATGAAGTGCTTGTTGTAGTTATGCGACTACCTGGTAATGAGCAGCCTTGCTATAAAAATAAAAGTACTATCGCATGGCTTCGTAATTTAATATTTGCTCTTTACCAAAGAGCTGTTTATTTTTGTTAAGAGATGTGAGCGAATTATGACTTGTGTTATGGCAACACTATCTATACAGCTAGGTGGCAACCTAACTGGATACAACTCTATTTTTACTTTAATCTCTTTTGTGCTGTTCATCCTAGTTTTCAAATACTTAAATGTAACGGTTGATTCTCACTCTCTAGGCCACCACGCCACAGAGTACACAGAGATGTTAAAACTGACATTTGAAAATGGCTCAAATCAACTTCTAGACAGATTGTGTAAAGAGCTAGGCTATAGTATGCATTTTTTACGAAAAACAAATGTAAACAAAACAAAAAATAACACGTTTTTGTGAACAACGACCACCGAAACAGCAAAAAGTTAATAATTTAAAGTAAATTAAAAGCAAAAAATTGATAAAAAGTGGTCAACTAAAAGTCCTCTTTGACTTAGGATTTGATTATACATATTTGAGTGTTTGAAAATTGATTACGAAGTGCATGTATTTTTTGCTCACAAAACCACCACTACAAAGTAAAATTAAAGCAATATCTTTAAAGTTACAAAATAAAACACAATTAAATAATGTTTAGCACATTATAAACAGTGAATACTATAAATTTTTATATTATAAAAAACCATTTAATTTACTTTTTAAGCATTCATAAATTTATAACACAAAAAACCACCACTTTTTCTGTAGAAAATGCTTTTTGTTTTGTTTTGATTACAAGTTCTCGAGCGATTGTGAAAACGAGACGTACAGAGCTTTGCGCTGACTTGCTACCTCATTCTGGTGGCGTTTCACCTCTGTTCTACTTTGTGACCACGCGTATGACCGGTCATAAATACGAAACATAGTAATACTACTAAATAAATATTTTATTGAAAATACAACAATTGTGGAGACGAGGATTGTTAAGAAGACCCAACGCGTACTACAGCAAAAACAAAAATGGCTGAGGCTCACATCATGAAATGAATTGCTGATCAACAAGCAGCAATGAACAAGCAAACAGAATTGCTGTCCCAACTGACAGAACTATATTTCGCAGTCCGCATCACCGTCAACAGCAAATAAAAATCCATCCACTGCTCGGCCATCCCTAATCGATTCATTAGCTAACTCAATGAACGATTTTATTTATGAACCAGAAAGTGGGTTGGTTTTTGAGTCGTGTTATCAGCGGTACAGTCATGTTTTTGAGAATGAGGCCGACAACCTTGACGATGCCAACAAAGTCTCACTGCTTTGGAGGAAGATGTCAAGTCACGTACACGAATGTTACAAAAACTTTGTTTTGCCAAGACAATCAAAAGACATCAGTTTCAAGAAAACAATTGAGAAGAACTTTTTGGAAGGACTGAAACTGAAGTCAGTCAACGCTACAAGTGCCTCCAACTCACAAAGCATTACAACGCAGATTTCAAGGAATACACAAGTCGCGTAAATTTACAATGCGAACTCTTTAAACTCATCCAACTCAGTGTGGACCAGTTCAAGTGCTTACTTTTCATTCTTGGGCTAAAGTCCTCCATGGACACGGACATTCGAACGCGTCTTTTAAGGTATCTCAATGAGAAAATAGACACACCGAATCTGGAAAATCTTGTTGACGAAACTCAGAAAATTTTAGATTTAAAAAGTGACACAACAATGATTGAGCAACAACAGCACATCACAAACGCAATATATCGACCACAACAGCAACAACGAAAAAAAAAATACGAAGTACTCCACGCTGGTACTGCGGTGATTTTCACTGTGTCAAAAATTGCCCCTACTCTCAACATACATGTACGAATTGCCTTAAAGAAGGCCACAAAGAAATGTACTGCAAAAAAGGAGGCAAACATAAGCCATTCTGTACAACAAAAGCCAAGACACCGCACTAAGGCGGTGTATTCAACAAACGTTACCAGTTTCAAACAGTTACGTAAGTACGTCACAGTTTCAATTAATACTCATTCTGTTCAATTGCAAGTTGACACGGTATCTGACATAACCATCATTTCAATTTTAACGTGGGAGCAAATTGGTCAACCAGCTGCTTTGAAAACTACTGACACAGCCAACGATGCAAATGTAAACACAATAAAACTTTTAGCTGTTCGATTGCAAACTCAGCTAAAAGTTTGCATATGCTATATTTCCAATATATACACTCTTAATGTCATGGGAATCAATTGGATTGAAACCTTCAACCTATGGTCAATCCCTATATCATTATGGTAAAGTACGAATATGCGGAGACTATTCCACCGGACTAAATAACGCCATTGAGTCAAATCAATATCCATTGCCAACTCCCGAGGATATATTTTCCTCGGGAGTTATCCTGATTTATCGGATGCATACTTGCAGGCTGAAAGTGATGACGATAGTAAGGAAATATTGACAGTTAACACACACAAGGGACTATTTCGATTTAATCGGTTGACACCAGGTATAAAATCTGCACCCTGTGCTTTTCAGTGTATCATGACCAACTATGTGCAGGCGTGGAAGGTGCCAAGGCATATATTGACGACATCATGTTGGCTAGTAAGAATATAGCCGACCATAAACAAGATTTGAAAAAAATTATTTCAACGTGTTGATGATTATGGCTTTCGCCTCAAATTTGAAAAGTGCCAGTTTTTCAAGGACAAAATCAAATATCTCAGCCAAATTGTGGATAGCACCGGAATCCGCCCAGATCCAGAAAAGATACAGGCCATTAAAAATCTTAAAATTCCCAATAACATTTCAGAGGTCAGATCACTATTGGGATCCATTAATCACTATGGAAAATTCGTTTAAAATATGAGGCAGCTAAAAGAAAAATAACAATGGTTTCAAATGGTCTACAGAGTGCCAAAAAGCCCTCGATAAATTCAAAAACATTCTCATGTCAGATTTATTGCTCACACACTTCAACCCTTGCCTTCCCATACATGTAGCCGCCGATGCATCGAACAGTGGTATTGGAGCAGTCATTTATCATACTTTCCCCGATGGTAGCTTCAAGGCCATATATCATGCATCTAGATCGCTGAACGATCCAGAAAAGAACTATAGCCAAATAGAGAAGGAAGGGCTTGCTCTTATATTTGCGGTAAAGAAATTTCACCGGATGATATATGGTCGTAAGTTCACGTTACATACTGATCATAAGCCCCTGTTAACAATTTTCGGTTCGAAAAGGGGCATTCCTATTTATACAGCAAATCGTTTACAAAGATGGGAGCTTACCTTATTAGCTTACGACTTTGACATCAAATACACAAATACAAAAGATTTTGGCCATGCCGATGTTCTCTCAAGACTCATAAACAGTCACGAAAGTCCATCTGAAGATTTTATCATTGCTTCTATAAATTTTGAGAAAGACTGTCAGAATGAACTCAATGAAACAATATCTACGCTCCCTGTCACATACAATATGATTGTCCAGAGCACAAAAATGCTGACATCCTTCAGAAAGTCATTCATTATATGAATTTCAGATGGCTAAATGACTCAAATAATTTAGACTTACAGATTATGCCATATTTTAACAGAAAAGACTCTCTGTCCGTAATAGATGGTTGTTTAACTTTTCATACTCGCATAGTTAGTCCAAAAAACTATCGCAAACGCATTTTAAAACAACTATGTACATCGTGGACACTTTGGGATAGATCGGAATAAATATTTGGCCCGTAGCTACGTTTATTGGCCCAGTATTGACGAAGACATCAAGGAATTTATAAGAAAATGTGAAAAGTGTCAATTGGCGGCAAAAATGCCTGCTAAAACTGATCTCTACTCTTGGGCAACTCCGTCACGGAATCTTGAAAGACTACATATCGACTACGCAGGTCCTATTAAGATCAACTATTATTTGATAATCATAATTTGAGTATCAAAAAGTAAAAGCTTTTTGAATATTCAAATATGAACTTGAGCATTTCTGGTTCTCATTTTGTTCATGGGAAGAATAATGAAATAAGTAGTTGAGTTTCAAACAAACTTTTAAGAATTTTTCAAGTCTACTGATAAGTTCATTAGCACCAACGCAATGTCGTCGGCATATAGACAGCTGAAAAAGATAGCAAATATTTTTTAAAAAGGTTAATTTTTGGACCTGAATTAATATTTTTTTTATATAATAAAAAATCTTTAAAAAAATGGTAGAGGCAATAGTTTTATGTATGTATGTATATTGATTGAGGAAAACAACAATGAAAAAGTGAAACGGAAGATTTTAAGGTACTACACCAACCCATTGGAGCTGCCGAAAACAGCGTAAATATATGTACATATAGTATGTACAAGAATGCCAAAGATGTTTTACCTGTAATAAATATACAGATTTATTAGCCAGTTCCGTTTAAACAAAGAGGCTTTTCAAATGCCGTTGAACATTGCCAAAGTTCATTTGCCTCCTTCAAACGTTTCCAGTATTGTTCAGCTAGCTGCGACATTGCGTTTTTTTTGGCAGAAGGGTCGTGTCAAAAATCAATAGGAAATGTTAGTTCCGTTTGTCTCGCCAGAAGTACGGTGTCAGTTGTCTTAAGCATCGTACTAAAGATTTTGCAAAGGCATGTGTGCCCTCAGTGGGTGAAGCTAACAATGGATGAGAATGAAAAAGGAAGATGTAGGAACCATTTCTTCACCAAATATAGAATTCCTTCTATAGTTGGTTGTCTTGATGGAACGCACATCAAAATTATAAAACCTGCTGTGGATGAGCAATTATGTTTTAATAGAAAATGGTATTTTAGTATGAATGCCATGATTGTAAGTAGAAACTAATAAGATTGGTGGTCCAGCACTGTTGAGATCGAGATAACTTTTGCCAAATACATTCTACCAGCACCTTATCGCGCTTAGTGTAACCGGTTGCTATATCCTTATTCTCTTCCATAAACTTTAAAAATATTTCATTTTATTACGTTTTTTTCCCATTTCTGGTTTAGCTTATAAGGCCTAATAGCCTAGACAGACGGCAGAGTTAATTTGCATTAATTAGTGAGCTCTAATTTGAATTAAAATTTTACGGTGACAGACGACGGTTTCTGCACATAAAAAACAGCTGTTGTTTGCTATTGATTTTTTGTTTTGACATTTAAAATATTTACTTAAGAGTTTACTTTTACACACAAAATGAATAAAAAAAAAACAGAGTGTAAAATTTGCAGGTATGCTGTTGATAGGAAATGAACATTTTTTATTTTCAAGAAAGTTAAAATTTCTTTTCATGAAACTGCTCCATAATACCAAAATTGTGCGTGCACTAGCAATCACAAATTAAATTTGTTGTAACAGTTAAAACTGCTTGCCTTTTCTGTCTGTGATTCTTTTTGATCAATTCACAATGGTAAACAAAATATCAACAGCTGACGGATTTCGACGGTGCTGCCATATTATGTAACTGAATTTAGTATAAATGCAGTTTGATTTTGTGCATTTATGACAGAGCTAAATTCACATTCGAATGTAGTTAATGCACGACTAAATGCGCAAAATGGCCACTAATGCTCATTAACGCTGTCGTCTGTCTATGGTGTAATGCTTGGAAGAAATTCTTTTTATTTTGCTTATTGTTCATTGTTATTTTCACTTTTTTCTTATTTTATTGCTATTGAAAAACTAACTTTCACTTTTCTCGGGATATTTTTGTTTTTTTGTTTTTCTTTCTTTTGTTTACAATAGATGATTTTGACAGTTAGTACAGATAAATTTGCGATTAAAATTAGAGAAGACAAACATTTTGCATGCTTCGCAAGTAGCTTCAACATGAAGCAACTTCATTCGCTCTCAAAATTTTGTATGGCGAAGCACTACTGATTGGGGTGTTAAGCACAAATAGAGAGCGAAGCATATGTCGTGGAAACATGCTTTAAAGGCTCGAACAATGAAAATACTAAACAACAAAGGTCGAAAAATTAGCATCAAGAATATTTTTTCTTTCTTTTTCAGAATGGGCAACTACATTTACGAATATTAATACAGTTATTTCCGCTTAATTGAGCCCCGCTTGAGTTTTCCGCTTTATTGCACTAAAAATCATGAAACGATGTCATTCAGTATACCTGTCTATGTTAAAATACCCGTTTAATTAAGTTCCGTTTAATTGTGTCACCCGCTTAATTGTTTCCCAAATTAAGACCGCATTGCAAATGTTTCGCTTAATTGATTCCGTCTACTTAATTTTTTTTTTGCTTTACAACCGTAAAAAAATATTTTGCGGCGAAAAGGTCATGGTTCTGTTTCTTTATAAACATTGTACGATGAACGTACCTGATTTTTATTTTGTTTTAATAAACCTAAACAATTTTCTAACCTAATATGTATCTAAAGAAATGAGTTTTATTTTCCATCTACGCATGGGTGTTTCGCTTTATTGCACATATTGCTCAATTAAGCGATTTTCGTTTAATTGCGTAGGCGAGTATCGCTTAATTGCGTCAAAAGTCATGCATTTTTAGAAACTCAAGCGGAAATAACTGTATACCTAAGTGTCGTTGACTTTTACTAGATATTTTCTCATTATTTCCTCAATATTATGATTGGGATTGAGGGGTTGTGGAAGTACATACGTAACTAGCATGTTTTTTGGCTCACGTCACGGGCGCTCACGATCAACATTTTTTCAAATAAATACATCTGTGGTCAGGAGCGATAGCAACATAAGTCATAAAACATAGTGTTAAGGAAACCATGTTTGTAAAAGCAGGTGTAAACCTGCTTTGTTTGTATCTTTTTAAAAAACTTTTTTTCCGATTTTTCTTTGATTCGACTTTTGTTATCGATTGTGTACACAGACATATCGTTCAGTTACACAAATAGCGGGCAATCACACTGCTTTGCTTTCCTTTTAATATACGCCCTGACGTAGAAAAACACCTTCACTTGTTACATTGTTACAGAGCCTGCTGCAATGTCTATAATTTTTCCAGCTAAATGCTTCAAAAGTGAAGCCGACATTTGAAAATGTAACAGCTGACACTAATTTTTACTTTTATGTACTATGTATGATGCAATTTAATTTTCAATACGGGCGTTTTCCGAATTATTTGCTTTTGCAATGTACATACATTATCTAAAAAATCAGTCAACATTTGATTATGCAGAACTGGAGAGTTACAGCAAGAAATTTCCTCATATACGTCATATCGTAATTTGTTCTTCTAACATTTCATTTACTCTTTGCAGTCCATGCTTTTTTACCTTTAATGACATGGAAGAATTTATGCTTAAAAATGTTAATTTTTATTCATAAAAAAGTTACCAATAAACAATATTCATACACTACATATAGCTCATTGGTTTAAAATTACTCACAGAACTATTTATCTCGACGATGTTTTACATTTATTTTTTCTGTCATCCATAACATTACATGTGTAATAGAAACTGGGCAAAAATAAACCACAATACAATTGTATTCAAGGAAAAATGTGTGAAAGCCTTTTTGTAAAGCAAGAAAGTGACGAGTTTAAACTTTTCTCTAGATCAATAATTAAGAAATGTGTAGCCGGACATTTACCTAATACTTCAACAATTTCAGAAATCTTAGATTTTATCAAATTCAATTCCTTTAAATCAGATCTAGCTATACGTTCAAATTAGTTTTGTTGCCTGTTCTCCTATGATAAAAACAGGATTCACTTTTATAAGGTATAAGACCAATTTCTTTCAAAATTGTGTCTAACTTTAGATTCCACTGACGACCTGATTGCTTGAGACCATATAAAGCTTTCTTCAGTTTTAAAAACTAGCTGGGAAAACGTTCGCCTATGAATTTATCATCTGTTAATTAACTATTTAAGTAGGCCGTGGATACATCCATTTAATGTAAATGAAGTTCATATTCATCTGCCAGAGCAATTAACATTCTTCTTGTCTCTGTATAGGTACTTTATTCAATATTCTTGTGCGTAACCTTTTACAACTAGTCTAGCTTTGGAAACGTTCAATTTCGCCTGATTTGGTTTTCTTTAATGCAAACACCCATTTGAATTCTACAACCTTCTGACCTTTGGACAATTCTGATGTAGTCTTTATTTTAGTTTAATTTAGTTATATTTTCTTTAAGTTAATTTGCTACACCTTTCTTTAAGAAGAACTACATATCTCCCCTTTCGTACCACCAAAGACGTAACTCCTTTTCTTCTCGATCCCCACCAAACCAAAACCTCTCCCTCGGCATTTTTCGAAGTCCCTTCTATACCCTCACTTCCAAAAACGAATCGCGCCACCACCATTTTTTTTCTCTTCCCAATCCAAAGTCATAAATTCCGTCCATCTTCACAAATACATACATAGTATGTATATTTCTTTCGTTCTCTTCTTCTTCTCATTGCATTCACTATCCCTCTGATCCACTGCACTATCGACTCAAGAGAACCAGGGGGCTAATTCTGGCAGTCGTGATCGAAATTGTATTCGATTGAAAGATAATTTCGAACGTACTTTATTTTCTAATTCTTTTATCCGATACGGAACGAATCGATTTTGTTTTATAGTGTTGGATAAAAATCGCGTATATATTCGTTTTACAACACTAAAAATGCAAATAAAAAAGGTAAACAAACAATATTGTGCAAAAGAAATTTGTTGCTTGTGTAAAAGAAATTTGTTGAAAATTAATATGAATCCGGAATTCTTGTTTTATTCATCTTCTTCCGAATCCGACGAGAATCAAAACGTTAACGTCATTCGAAGAAGAATACGCCAATATCTCTTTTTGGGCATACATAATTTATTTTTATTACTGTTGACCTAAAATAAAAATTTATTGATATAATTCTGTTTATACGTATTTGTTTTTTTTTTTTTTCTTTTTAATTCGGTACTTACATTTCCTATTTTATTATTAAGGGATTAAAACATACAAATGAAATTATCTTTTTGTTTGTTTCTTTCTACAACACAGTACAAATAAACAAATGAAATTATATTTCTGTATGTATACTTTTATTATTTATTTTTTTGATTGCAAAAAAAGGAACGCTTCTTGCGTTCGAGTAAAAACTCTCATGGTTGCTTTCGAACGTTCGCTTGTAATCGACTGCCATCATTACAAATTTCGATACCTTTTGCTGGATAACGAGTGACAGAATCCCAAAAGTAAAAAAAATCGCACGTTCGACTAAAAACTCGCTCGTATGCGATTGCCAGAATTAGCCCCCACATGACTATCGCAATTCCGACAACTCCCATTTATTATTTGTTAACAGTGATTTATGCTCCTCTGCATTGTTTTCCACCATATTGTTTGTTAAATTTTAGTTACAAGTATGTTGTTGAATCAAAAGTATGTTTGTTGTAAAAATAACATGTTCGAATGTATGATTGATTATGGATAATGGCAGCAGTAACCATGATGCATTTTTCGTGTGTGGTGCCAACAATATGATCAGCATGTGGCAGAAAATGTATACATGGTGATAAAAAGTTTGTTTGAGGCATTTCTTGGTTGCCTTAACTTGTTATGCACTCCTATATCATAACATTGTATATTATAACTAATGTAGCAGCCTCTCTCTCTCTTCAAAAAAAACACGTGAGATTTGAGTCAGTGATGATGTTTATACATACATAGTTATGGAACCACAGCGATCGAAAAAATGTGGTGGTTGCCAATGACGAAAAATTTTATTTCATTTGCTGCGTATTGCAAGCGGACTTACCATTAAATCATACATGGAAACTTGCATATGTGGGAATTTTTCACCATCAATAATTATATGTACATCTAAATATGTTTGTGTGTTTATTTCATTATTTATTTTACTTATTAAACCATTTCATAAATACAAATTAAAAGACTAATATTTAACTACATAGTATTTCCGATTTGTTATTTAAAATAATTATTTTAGTGGTAGTGATTTTTAATTTTCTTCATTAAAATTATAGTTTTTAAATTGCCGAAAACAGTACACAGTCTTTTAGTTTTTCCTCTCTACTTTAACGTAATATGCAAAACATTTTCTAATAAAATTAAAAAAATAAAACAATATCATGCAAGTTTGGAAGGAAGAGAAATTAAGAAGACGTAAAACTAATTATTATAATGTAAATTAATTTAGAAAATAAACAGTGTTGCTCTGCTCCGAATAATGTGGTATGTGTGTAAATGTTTCCAAAAGGAAATGCGAATTTATCAAGTCGGCAACTTTAGACATGTATGTATTTAAAAAAGAAGTTCTCTTTAAAATAAAGCTAAGCTTAAAATAAATGTAGCCATATCTAGAACAAAATCAAACTGGCGGAATTACGGTCACATTTTTCAAAATAATATACATAAACCGATAAAACCATTATTATTACAACTTCGGTTTGACTTTATATACTATAAGGCCAACAATTTCCCCATCCGCGATCTCATTTTTCGTTAGAAATTTATAATTTAAATTTAATTTACATATGTATATGTAAGTTCTCCTTATGCCTCAACTTGAGATATAAACTTTAAAGAGATGTGAGAGTGCAAAGAAATATTTTTAAAGCAACTAAAATACATTTTCATTTCTCTTACTTTGCTCTTACTTTGCTTGCTTGAGATACATACATACATATGATTACGTTGCAACAAAGGAGTGGTAAATATTCGTCTTTATGATACATTTTATCTTTCGTAAGGCTTTGCTACTTTGTTGTAAGTCCACATACATCGCCTCGCAAGTTAGCATAAAAATTCTGTTATAAATAAGGACCTCTTAATGCATGTATAACTATGAAAATGTTATTCGCTTTTCATTAAACCGCTATTAATTAATTTTGTGTTGACTTTGTCCAGCATCCAGTTTCTTAAGCATACTTTACTATCTACAGGTCATACAAATTCTGTGCTTGACAATTCAATACTAATTCCATAGTTAAATAATATTTTCCTAATATATTATATACAAAATATGTATTCTTATAAGGCCTGGCGGTACAATAATGATTACTTAGGTTGTGTATGATTGTATGTAATGTTTGATGATGGCTAAGCATTTAAAAGTTGTGTGCAGTGCGCTACGATTCTAATGAATGAGAAAAATAAATCAGCCTTCTGCAAGTAGAACAATAAGTTGAAACAAAACCACCTGAAGAGAAGCAACGCTTTTTATGCCAATTTTTAAACAATAAAATGTTATTCCTTAGTACCATTATGGCAGCCAGAAATAAAAAAAATAAAATAAAAATAAATTGAGATAAGTAAAAATTAATAGAGATATTTCATAGGAATTTTCAATTAATAAATATTTTCCTATCTCCTAGATTTTCTTTTGCATTTTAGGAACATGTACCGGAGGCGCATCCGAACATTGCCACAAAAATAGTGTACCACTAAATTTTCATTTTGTTATCTATCTAATGATAGGATTTTTAAATAAGTTATGCGATTGCTCATCATTGCAATCTGCGAAACAAACTCAAATGTTTGAGAAAAAGTGAAAAAAAAATAATAATAAATGGTACGGAGAAAGTTAACAATATTGTTTATGAAATCCTTTTGTATTAAAAATATTATCGTCAGTCAATATCAATATTCCGGCTTGCACTAACGTCGGTATTCATAAAACGTAACGTTATTGAAATACGTTTTAGAATAAACTTTTCATATACAATTTTATCTAAAACGTATCACACAGCAACAATTTAATTTTTATGAACACTGGCTTTACATTCTATGTGCACGCACATGAAACTGATGAAATTATTACGCAGGTATTCTTAAGAAATAAAATGTTGTTGAAATACATTTATATATAAAAAATTTTTGTATGAACAAATTTTTCATATAAAAATTGTTCTAACATTAAATAATAAATGGTTTAACAACATTTTATTATTTATGAATACCAGAGTGTTAGTTTTTTTAATTTCACACAAAAGAAAATTTTCGGTGCAAAACTGAAGTTTACGAAATCTCATTAATGTCAACAGGAGTAGCCGGCACAGCTTGTTGATTTTCTGAAAATAAAAAGAAAAATAAGGACGTGAAAGTTATTCAGTGAACATACATAACTAACAAAACATTATATATATGTATATATATATATATATATATATATATATATATATATATATATATATATATATATATATATATATATATATATATATATATATATATATATATATATATATATATATATATATATATATATATATATATATATATATATATATATATATGTATGTATATATATATATACATATATACATAAATATATATATATATATATATACACATATATGTATATATATAAATGATCTAGAAACTAAATCCGCTATCATATTACAGTTGCCAGAAAATTGCATCTAATTTGCAAAAATTTAAATTATTTACATACAAGGATGATATACTTGGCAAAAGAAAAAATTTGATTTGAATAAATATTGCCATATTTTAAACCCTATTGTATTTTTGTGAAAACGCGAACTAGCACGAATTTCAAAAAAAGCTGAGACCCGTGTTTAATTAAATTGCCTAAAGATTAAAATATATTAATTTGGGATTTCTATTGAAAACAGCCCCGAACAAAAAATTCAAAAATCGTTTTTTTTTTTACAGAATACCCTTAAAAAGAGTACATGGATGATTGTCCTTGGACACATTGTATATACAGTTGGACGCGTCTTAAAAAAAACCTTTCTTATGATGCCCATGTTGTATATGTTGGTAAGGAAACAGATTCTTAAATTAACAAAACATTCAAAAATATACCCTTTTTCAAAATGGCCCAGCTCACGAGAGGTCAAAGCTAGCGTCGAAATATTTTAAATGTTATCTTAAAAAGGTTCAAGGTTCATTTTTAGTAGGGTACATCGAGCACTTTTTTTGATGAGCCGCTCTAATATACATATACATATACATATGTATAATTAATTAGGTTTTGAAAAAAAGAACAATATTCATAGGTATAAGTAATGATATACACCGGTATTCATAAAAAATAAAACGTTGCTCAAATACATTTTAGAACAAATTTTATATAAAAAATTTGTTGTAAAATGTGTTTTATTTTTTATGAATACCGATGATAGTTTTTAGTTTTGCACAGTGGCACAATGTGCCACAATTTTTAAAATTTTTTTTCTTCTATACACATTGATACAAGTAAATGTACATTACATACATACATATGTAGCAGACAAATAATTTAAGAAAAATGTGTGATTTTCAAGCGATCTAAAACCATTTTTGACGTCAAAAAGTAAAGATATACGGTGTCGGTCAATATCGAGGAGAGAGTTATAGTACAAGGTAAATGTTTAAGAAGTGAGATAATACAATTTCTTGTGCCCATAAGTAGTTCCGGTGAGAGAGACCAGTTTTTTTTTCACTCAAAAATTGTTTTCGCTGTCAGTTTTAATACGACCGATCTATAGCGCAGGAAGATTTTCAAAGAAGTTTGTACTGTAAACAATCTAAATGAATTTCTGATGCCAAATAGTAAATATAGTTAGTAAAGGCAGTGATTTCAAGGTGCAAAATTTCACCTTTCGACATCGGTCTACATATACATAGCTGTTTTAACTCCAACTACGATCTACGCTTTTATAATATGGTGGACGTCGATGGAATATAAATGCAACACCAAAACGATATAAAAAGTTCAGAAAACTTGCTGTATTGGTATGGGTGGGGCTTTCAAAACCAACATAGACAACGGCGGCAATATTTTCCATCGGAGGGTTTCGCACATGCAAAGCTTATTCTATCTAACTCCCTTGCTCTTGAAGAAATTGAATTTGCTTTCGCATTTCCAGTTATCCCTGCGTGCCACGGTACCCGTAGGCAGCGTAGTTCACCATTCCATCCATCCCAAGCTGTCCGTGATTTAATCCTCGCAGATAGGATTCGGTGTGTGTGTCCGTGATCGATCCACTCACTCATCACATTTAGTCGTTTCGCTGTGAGAGCCACTTCGTATCGAATACGAATTTCAGCAGGATGATTATTTATATGTATATAGTATTTATTTATTTGGTGTCGTTTTGTAAGCCTGATTCCGAATTACGGCAGCTGCGATCGAATGAACGGCTGTATGTATAAAAATAATGTAAAACAAAACACAACAGACGTAACGAAATTTATTTATAATTTATTAGGTCACGAATTTGATCCCGACTTACACATGCCAAAAAACCAGGTTCTTTAATCTTTCAGTAGTGTTTTGATGTTGCATTTATATTAAATCGATGTCTACCATCTTTGCATTCAGCCCCTCTCGCTCCTGCGGCTTGTTTACACATTGATCATAATATAGGAGCCTTATACTCTGTCATCTACGTGGTGTTTCCATTTCAATTCCCGATCAAGAATGACTCCTAGCTGATGGAAATGTTTATTGTCCTTTCAATGAAGCGCAGATCATATGGATCTATCTTCGTCTCCCTTGTAATCAGTATAATTTCTGTTTTGTCCCGCTTACTTGGATGAACGCAGTTCTGTGCCTCTTCGCTCTTCCTTCACAATTGATTTAGATTTCTCCCCTTCAAAAGTATTATGACATCAATTGCATATCATATTGCCTCAAAGACTTCGTCGCTCAGAGTCTTATGCTTGTATGTTAAAAAATTTAACAACAGCATATTAAAAATTTTGTATGGAAATTTCCATACAAAATTTTTAATATGCTGTTGTTAAATTTTTTAACATACAAGCATTAAAGTTTTAAATATGTACATACATAGTTTGTGTTCTTAACGATTTATACAAAACAAATTTTATTAATCGAAAAAAAAAAAATTGTTTTCCCCCTCTTGCGATTTTTGAAAAAAAAAACTAGACAACACTGATTGCAATACAGGAGCGACATACATATGTATGTATACACAGGTATGTACATATGTAATGTGCGCAGCAACAGAAATCTTTAAAAATACTTTTAAACCTGAGTTTTCATTTAGACGGTCCTTTTTAAGATTGTATTTATACCACCACTTTCATACGAATTTCGATTCTGTAGAGATATTAAAAATTATTTCCAAGAAACATCGATTACTTACCACGAACAGCTTCACTAGCTTTTTGCTTGTCTTTGATGATAAAAGCAGCAGTTATGAGAAAGAAGATACCACCAATAACCTCCACAAAACTAGTTGAGAAAAGGGAATACTGTAGAGCTTCGAATCGAACTAAGTCAGTATCCTGAAATAATACATTTGGGTTTAAATTTATGCAATTAAAGAACGAAATTTCAAATAATATCTGTGGCAATAAGGACAAAGTGCTTAATTATTTGTGTTTTTGAACAGTAGTTTTAAGATATTTTTCAAAACTGTCATATTTCAATAAGGCGAAATAAAGTTCATATTTCTCAAGATTTTACGCACGAATAGAATTCCAAAATGCAAAAAATGTTACGTAACAAAATAATATTATTTATTGAAAAACAAGAGCAGTACGTATTTCAGAGACAAAGTGAGCTAATGGCCATCATTTCTCTGGAAGAAGACTGTGAAGATATTGAATGGATTGATGATGAGAACATTGATAAAATAAATTGTGAAAAGATTGTAGACGATATAGCTGCAGGAAATAAAATGCATGTTTTATCAATGGATGAATATTTTACCTTTCTATGGACGGATAATTGAAATGCGCCATGGACCGATAATTGAAAATCTGCAAAAATTGCGTTACGTAATTTGTGAACAGCCCCTAAATGATGTAAGCTTAAACAATTATTTTACATAAAACACAATAGGCATACCCACTGAAAAATCGTACAAAATAATTGAACTTTTGAATACAGAGTCGACAGAAATTTTTTTCATTATTGCCACAAAGATATATGTATATATGTATATATATGTATATATATATATATACATATATATATATATATATATATATATATATATATATATATATATATATATATATATATATATATATATATATATATATATATTTATAATATATACATATTTATTTATAATATATACATATTTATTTATAATATTTATTTATTTATAATATTTATTTATTTATAATATTTATTTATTTATAATATTTATTTATTTATAATATTTATTTATTTATAATATTTATTTATTTATAATATTTATTTATTTATAATATTTATTTATTTATAATATTTATTTATTTATAATATTTATTTATTTATAATATTTATTTATTTATACATATGTACATATATAATATTTACCTCTACTAAACCAGCATTTAGCGAATGCAATGATGTTGACATTATTGGTGTTGATTCCGTGTTGGTAGAATTTATATGCTGGCCTATCGTCAATGAAAGACTTTCAAGGCCGCCACTGGTAAATAACTCTGACGATCTGTGGGCAGTTGACCGTAAATGTTTTTTTATTGTTTCTGAAAACTAACAAAATAAAATGTGAACACATATAACATACATTTATATAATATAATAAATGCCAAATTGCCAAGTTGTGAGAATGTCCCTGAGACATTTAAAATACTTTTGTGTAACATGACTTTGGCATACAATTTTGTCTCTTTGGTGTGGTACCACTTTTGATTTCTGGCCAGTGCCACGAATTTGAAAATTTTGTTATTGTTTTAATTGTGTTTGGGCAAGCGAACATGAATGTCGAATGCAATCGAGGGTGTGGCACATGATTTTCGGAACATTTGCTCATTCGCAATTGAAATTTAAAATTTACAAAGAGCACAGGATTTGAAAATATTTTTATTAGAAATTTAGATAATTAATTCGAATATTCGAAAAGTTTTTGTTCAAATCTCTCACAGTACTTTAAACTTACCACTCCAACCAAGTACGGACTACCAGCATCACCTAAAGCATGAGATATTAATATTTGAAATGCTTCAGCCGTTGATCTGCGTGTGGGTACAACAACATACTAAAAAGGTTCCAAAAATATATGTATATGTATGAATAAATGATTAAACGAAAACATTTAACTGTTATGCATACAATAAGCAAACCATAAATAAGAAAAAGCTTTCGAACATTTTCTTAATCATGCACACAAAACAACTAAACATCTAGTATACTTGAGTACAAAAAGCGTTAAAAAGATGGCGTTAAGCGGCGCAAAACAACATAAACCGCTCTTTTTTTTAGCCACTTCTGGTACTAGATACATATGTACATATATTACAATTTTCATTGAAATCAAAGAGTTAGCAACTACTGCTTACGCAATTTACCATTACTTTTTCAAAACAGAACTAAGGGGGTGGTAGTCAGGGGTACAAAAATACACATACACACACACACACACAAAGTTATATGAATTTCGGCCAATCGTTGTGCTGTTCTGCTCTACATCATTTTATATTTTCTTTGTGTTTTATGTTGATATTTGTCATGATAAATTTAATAACACATCATATTTTTGAAAAACAAATTTTGGGAGTGTTTAACATTTTGAGCGTCAGTTTTAAGAGACTGATAATAATAATAGAGGGAGCAAGTTTTACATGTCTAAGGTTAAATTTATAATTTCATATATAGTTTTTTCTATAACCCGAGGTTAAAAAGAATAGCGGTACAAATTTATATTCGGCAAATATTTCACACTATTCTCAATTATCGTATATGAGGCTCCTCTTCTCAAAACAAAATATAATAAAACGAACCAAGATCCCTACCAAACTTATTGCCTTTTATTGACCAAGTATAAAATTCACAAAAATTTGCATGCAATCCACGCTTCATGTATGGATTATTTATATGTATATTATCTCATACATTTTTTATTATCCCATTTTTTTCATTATTAGCATTAACAATCGATATAAGTTATCTTGAGTATTGTTTTGAGGTAGATGTCATCTTACCTCAAGCACATCCAATTACTTATTGTCACTTTGTTGGCACTTAACAAAGTGACAACAAGTAACTGGATGTACTTAGTTAAGGTGTTGCTTACCTTAAACACTGTGCTAGTTGAAAAAAACCAACAGAAGGGACACCCAGTGACTAAGCCTAATATGGGTGCGCTGAATTCAGTGGTGCTAACCGTTTTTTTTTTTTTAGGTTAGCTCTTGTTTTTGAGAAAACAATTTAAAATCTTGGAAAGAAACAAAAACCAAAATTCGACAATAAAATTACCTTTTAATAACTGTAAAAATTTTTTTTAATCGGCTAGTAGTTTAGAATATAAAAATTTGTTTCGATGAAAAAAAATAAAATTTTTTGCAAAAGTTCAAAATTGTTTGTTCTTTAAAACAGCATAAAAAATCTAAAAATAAAGTTATGCTGATGAATTTTTCGTGACAAATAAAGTTTCAAACAAACGAAGCCTTAAATGCCTAAAATCGGTGCACAACTTTGGAAGTTATTCACAAGAAATTGCAGTTTCAAACGGTCACCAGACGAAGCCTCAAAAATTAGAAAAAACTTTGTTTATAAAATGAAAATAGTATGGAAGAAACATTTTGTTTGCATATCAAAATAAAGCAATTTCAACTGACGGAAGCAAAAAACAACTTGCATATCGATACCCAAGAGGCAAAATTCCGCAACTAACAAATTGTATTTTTTGAATTATTATTGCGAAGTGCTAATTGTCACATTTATTCATTTTTAATTTTGTAAAACCTTGAACCACCGGTCTGTAATTAGACCGGTTAAATTTGTTGGTTTGCAAACTCTATGATTGACCTTGTCTGGGTAAGACAAACCATATACATATGTATTGTATGTAGATGCAAAATCAGCAATTTTGATGCGAACAATTTTTATTGATTTTAATACCTTATTTTTGTTCACACGATGATATAGCACAATTGCCATTCTTATTTTGAAACTCAAAAAGATTGTTGCCAAATTGTTTCCTTTCTTCGAAACAACCCAGTATCAAGTGCTTGTGTTGTTGTTCCAATCCATAGGTGAATCTGCCTACTGAATAAATCGTATTCAGCTTAACAGCCACGAAAACAACCTGCTATCAAACTAGGTAACCTTAATACAGCATAAAATTACTGAATTAAACATCTGGTGACCCCGACGTGATCAAAACAAGATGACATCGCAACGAGCCACTGGAGAGCCATTATAAGAAACTACAAAAAGGATCCGGAGCTCGGGAAAACTACGGCTTAGTGCTAGGAAAGCATCCCGAGGACTAGACGCGGCTTGGGTTGAATTTAAGTCCACCGACAACAAAATCCAAATCTTTGAGCATACTCCACTGGACCATAAGTGCTTTACTGACAACTAGATCGAAGAAATCGTCGCAAAATACAGAGAAGTCTTTGAATCAGCCATGACCACTGTATCCAACAATGACCAGCCTACCATCAAAAAACCTGCAGCACATGCAGAGACTTGCCCTGCAGTCACAAATTCTGCAATAAAAAGGCAGTGTTATGATGTCATCATTAGGGCAGCTCAAGGAAAAACTGTAGGATGAATCCAACGATACGATATGAATACATACACTGATCTGGGAAAATCAGTTAAATTATTACTCACTCGGCTACTAGAGCAATGTGTTCAATCTACATACCCCAACATTTTGCCACTGTCCAAGGTCGTAACTCCAAAACTCAATTGGGATTACCTACAGTGGCAACCCTTTCACGGTACAGAAAATGTGGTACCTGAAATTCAATTTAAGGGCGAAGCTATAAAGCTAATAAGTCATCTTTCACCTACAGCCGCTGGAGCTTACTGCAAGTCCGTTATAACAGTCAGTTCACTAGTGCAACAACTATTGGATCAACTAAATGTGGGACCATCAGTTGCTACAACTACATGATACAACTCAAGAATCTCTATATGGATTGAACAATATCGGGGTAGAAACCTCATCTTGGGACCCCATGCAACTCCATATATTGGAAAAAAAATTAGATCGAAGCACTCATGTTTTATGTATGAAAGGTCTATCACCAATCCAAAGGAATTACAAACAATGGAAACGATAGATCGTGTACGTGTCCACTGTCGCGTACCAATCAAACGGAGTTCTCATGTACTCTATACAGAAACGGCCATCATCAAATGTACCGGTACCCAAAATTTCAACAGTTAGCTCCATCAAACCGTCTTCAACACGTTTGGAACCATAATCCATGCACAAAGTGCCTGAGATCAGAAACATTGCAAAAACATGCAAGTCAGGATTGTGCGTGAAGTGTAATAAAAACATAACTCGTTGCTTCAGCTAGAGAATTGCACTCAGCCGGCGAAGCAACAATCAAGAACCAATAAAGCACACTAATCTAAATCGGGAACAGCAACCACTCCTCCTAAAACGAGAGAGGCCCATAACAGTGAAACGACCATTAACCTCCCAGAAGCAGCGACATTGGCAACATCGAATGGGTAATCACAAAACTCGTACGAGCTTCTCAGCACAGCTCTAGTAAGGCTCAAAAGAAGTACAACGGAGGTTAAATGTCGTGCTCTACTAGACTTCGGAGCTCAAGTGAATCTTATTACTGATCGTCTGGTAAAGCGACTTAATATTCCGAAACAAGCGTCAGCAATAAACATCAATGGAATTAGAAATTCCAATACAAATGCCCTAAATCGAGTGAATTTAGCTTTGCATCCTCGAGTCAATGGGTTCTCAACGCCCTTTGAAGCACCCATCCCAATTTATCGAGATCAACAAGTGGCACATCCCGAAGAATATTACATTAGCTGATGCACATCAGATGAAGAGCTGCAAACTTCCATAGCGCGGCTTCGGGAATTAGACGAAGTTAAAATAACAAGAAATCCGCTGTCAATAGGAAAAAGGAAATGTGCAGAACATTTTGCATAAAATACAATAAAAACCCATCTAAATCGATCTATTGTGAAAATACGATTTCACCAATGTCCTGATACATTGGGCGGCTCGATTTCTCGCTCTCGAACTCCTGCAAAAGAATCCAGGGATAAAAGCTAAATATACCGAATTTATGAAGATATGGGGTATATGGCAAAATTAGAAGCAGGTGCCATCAATTCTCCAAATTCATTCCACATCATTGCGTATAGCAACCGGAAAATTCAACTACCAAGCAAAGAGTGGCTTTTGATGCATCCTCTAAAACATCATCAGGCCTGTCTCTAAATGATATGATGTATACCGGACCAGCCATTCAAGCAGAGTTATTCTCCATTTCGTATACCAAGGTTTTTTCACTACTGATATTTAAAAAATGCACAGGCAAGACTTGATTGCTCCAGAGGACCGCCAATTTTAATTTATAATTTGGAGAAAGGGCTCCACAACAAAGCCTTTATACTACCAACTCAACACGGTCAATTAGCAATTAAATGCCTCCATCAATTGGCGAAAGAAAACTAAATACATGTTCCACTGGCTTCTTAATTTATTAAAGAAGATTTTTACGTAGAAGATGGCTTAGGCGGATCTGATAGTTTGACAACAGTAAGAGATTTGCAAGAGTAGCTCGTCAACGTCATGAAGAAGGACGGCTTCACTCTGCACAAATGGTGTGCAAAATACCCAAAATTAAGGCGACCTAGAAGTAAATTTGGACTTCGAAAGCACAAAGGCTGACACTATCAGGACTCTAAAACTGGTGTGTCTGCCGAAAATTGATCATTTCGGTATGCATCAGCATCGTCCCACTCAAGCGAAAAACTATTTCTAGGTTGGAATTCTGTGCAGCGGTGATTGGGTCTCAGCTACAAAAATCAGGTCAGATCTTCAGTATAAAAGTCTTGGATAAATTCGGCTTCAACACATTTTTTTCCAATCGAGAAACCCGGCCAAAGCAGTGGCGTCACGTGAGCTCTAAATGTAACCCAACAGATGTGTTATCTCAAGGAATGTCATCTACGAACCTTAGAGATTGTTCTCTTTCGTTTTATGGTCCACCATTTTTACATGGAATGGAAACTATATGGCCACCTAAGTTCAATCCAAGCCTTAGCATTCCAACAAATCTCAATAACAAATATCAAGGAGGAACCTTCCTTTGTTTACACAATCAATCGCAATAACTCATTCCATCGGTTGCAACGATTTGTGGGATAAGTCCTTCGCTCTATAGACACTACAAGATGTCACAAAAGGTGTCAAAATCAATAACAACAAAGGAATTCGACCAAACATTAATTCCTATTATTTGACAAATGCAAATCTCAGATTTTGAAGAGGAAACAAAACAACTCACAAAGTACAACCAGGTACAAGGATCCAGCATTCAGGATCTGACACTATTTTTAGATGAACACGGCTTAATTCGTGTTTATGGTCGACTAGATGCACCTCCATTAGCATATGATTCAAAACATCAACTTCTCAGCCCCTACAACGATACCATTTCCAAATTAATCTTACAAACGGTTCATGAAGATTATAAACATTGTAGTCCACAAACATTATTAGGTATTGTTCGACAACGGTTCTGGCCAATTAAAGGAAAAATTATGGAACGAGCCACAGTTCGTCGATGCACGACTTGTAGCAGGGCCAAGCAAGAGCTAAAACTAGATTTTTAATGATTTTATGAGGAGAGTCACACAAAATGTTGAAGTAGAAACACGTTTGGAACAATAATAAGATACAAACATTATATCTGATCTGAACATATTGTTACAAATTTGGTCGTGAACGGACCGATTGTGATTGTTCTAGAACGTACTAAATCATCGTTATTTTATATGTGCGTATATTGTCTTGTTATTATTTGTAAATGAACACAGGAGGTATATACACACATGCATACATAGAAGCTTGTTGATAAACAAAACGGCAGCACAGCGAGTGTGCACATACTGACACACATGTGTGGATAAATAAGCACAACAGCGAAATAAAAGAAACCACCACCGCACGATACAATATTCGTGTGTGCATGTATGTGCGCGACTCAGATGCTTGAGTTTTGCTGCCGCGTGTAAGTATGTCGGTGTGTGTGTATATCTCTTGTTCATGATGAGTCATCGCACATCGCATGTATGTCGGTATGTGTGTATATCTTTTGTTCATGATGAGTCATCGCACATCGCACTATAGATGTGGCGTGATTAGCTTCTGTAAACGTCTAGAATGTTCTAGTAATGATCATTGGAGGTATAAAAGCAGCGAAGCTTAACGCTGAAGAGTCAGTCGATTTTTAGCTGCGCTAACGTGTAAAGTGTCTTAAGTGATAAAAACTGATTAAGTGAAAGTGTTGTTCTCTTAGTAAAGTGTTCTTAGTAAAGTGTTTACAAGTATAGTGTATTCAAATAAATAAAGTGTTGAACTGTTGATTATTGTAAACTGAAGACGTGAGTGTTTTAACTTCATTACAATTAAAGAATCTACGGAAAACGTTTTGAAAAGGTTAAAACGTAACAATTGGTGTCAGAAGTGAAATTGTAAAATGAAGTTCGACGAGCTTAAAGTGGAACAACTGAAAAAGGAGTTGTGCAAATTGGATCTGCCCACAACTGGTAACAAAGCGGAAACAGGCAGAAAGAGTGCGTTATTGATGTTCGGCTAACGCAGATAGACTCTCACGACGACTGGCCAACTGCGCAGGAAAATGACCCGGTGCTCGGAAAAATAATAACTGCTAAGAAGAGTGATAGCAGGCCTGCACGCAATGAAATTGCGGCTGAGAGTCCCCTCGCTAAAGCTTATTGGGCACAATGGGGCAGCTTGCAGCTGGTAGACGGATGCTTATACCGTATATGGGAAAGTGCGGATGGCAAAACTACTTCTAACTTAATAGTTGTACCATCATCGAAGATACCGGAAGTTTTGCGAGAGTTCCACAATGGTCCCAGTGGTGGTCACCTTGGAGTTAATAAAACACTGGAAAAGGTAAAGCAGCGTTTTTACTGGGTTGGAGCGCAAAAATCAGTAGCCGACTGGATAGCGAACTGCAAGGAATGTATAGCGGCGAAGGGTCCAGCACGGAGAACTCGAGCACACCTGCAGCAGTACAATTCAGGTGCGCCCTTTGAGCGAATAGCTATGGATGTAGCAGGTCCTTTTCCAGTCAGTACTGCCGGTAATCGTTATGTCCTTGTGGTAATGGACTATTTCAGCAAATGGCCAGAAGTATACCCCATACCAAACCAGGAGGCTCAAACTGTGGTAAATGTTTTTATCAATAACTGGGTGTGCAGATATGGTGTTCCGATGGAGTTGCATTCCGATCAAGGCAGAAACTTTGAGTCTGCAATTTTTAAGGCAATGTGCGAGCTCTATGGAATAAAAAAAACCAGGACAACACCGCTTCACCCGCAATCTGACGGTATGGTTGAAAGATTTAACCGCACACTGGAGGAATACCTGAGGAAAGTAGTGAGCGACCATCAGAGAGACTGGGATGAGCACATTCAAAATTTTTTGTTGGCATACAGGTCCGCTGTGCATGACTCAACGTCTAGAACACCAGCAAAAATTGTCTTTGGAACAGAACTCAGATTGCCTGGCGATTTGGAATTTGGCACAAAACCTGTACCGAAAAATGAGGATACGGAGAATTCTTCGCAGGAGAAAAGTGAATTGCACGAGCTACACGAATTTGTACGCAACAGAATTCGAGTAGTCAGCGATAAAATGAAAGCCAGATACGATCGAGCTGCAAATTCCGACGGATTCCACGAGGGACAACTGGTTCTACTATATAACCCACAAAGGAAGAAAGGACTGTCTCCCAAATTACAAACGCATTGGGATGGACCGTATAAGGTGATTAAGAGGTTGAACGACGTTGTATACAGGATACAGAAGCATAACAGCCATCGATCCAAAATGAAGGTTGTACACTTAGAACGACTCGCAAGGTACGGAAGTAGTGGTTCTGGGCCTGTTCGGGACGAACAGGCTTGAGCGGGCGGCAGTGTTACAAATTTGGTCGTGAACGGACCGATTGTGATTGTTCTAGAACGTACTAAATCATCGTTATTTTATATGTGCGTATATTGTCTTGTTATTATTTGTAAATGAACACAGGAGGTATATACACACATGCATACATAGAAGCTTGTTGATAAACAAAACGGCAGCACAGCGAGTGTGCACATACTGACACACATGTGTGGATAAATAAGCACAACAGCGAAATAAAAGAAACCACCACCGCACGATACAATATTCGTGTGTGCATGTATGTGCGCGACTCAGATGCTTGAGTTTTGCTGCCGCGTGTAAGTATGTCGGTGTGTGTGTATATCTCTTGTTCATGATGAGTCATCGCACATCGCATGTATGTCGGTATGTGTGTATATCTTTTGTTCATGATGAGTCATCGCACATCGCACTATAGATGTGGCGTGATTAGCTTCTGTAAACGTCTAGAATGTTCTAGTAATGATCATTGGAGGTATAAAAGCAGCGAAGCTTAACGCTGAAGAGTCAGTCGATTTTTAGCTGCGCTAACGTGTAAAGTGTCTTAAGTGATAAAAACTGATTAAGTGAAAGTGTTGTTCTCTTAGTAAAGTGTTCTTAGTAAAGTGTTTACAAGTATAGTGTATTCAAATAAATAAAGTGTTGAACTGTTGATTATTGTAAACTGAAGACGTGAGTGTTTTAACTTCATTACAATTAAAGAATCTACGGAAAACGTTTTGAAAAGGTTAAAACGTAACAATATGTATGTATATTGTAACATAAGGGGATGTTGAAACAATTATAACCACAAACATTAATAAAAGCTTGCAGTTGTCATTGTATCAACCATGTTGCGTGAACAAACTAAAAATTGCAGCGACAAAAATCGTTCAATGTAAGTTGGCACATTAAGACATACTTTGTATGAAAAATTTATTACAACGACGAGTTGTGTCCATCAGCTCTTTCTTTCGAGGGCGAGATCCCTTTTTATTTCAGCCACAACCCGTTAGTGCGGGATAAATTTGTATAAGCGAGTTTGCCTGCTGAAACGTCGTTCGCGACTGATAAGGCAGATACATAGATAGCACAGTGCCTATTACAATATAACAATATACAGTATTTATCGGATATAAGAAACTTGAAAAATCCACGAAAAAAGTTTCTTATAAGCGTTTCTTTCTTATATACAATTATTTTATATAAGAAACTTATTTCTTATATAAGTAGCTATGGCCATAAGGCATTTGTTTCTTATATGAATATTCGAGCTTTTTTTACCTTTTTATGTATATATGTAGATGTATGTATGTAAATAGAAAAATAAAACAAATCAAATTTTATTTTATTTTATTAACCCCTTTAGTAAATAGATATAAAAAACTAGACAACTTCAGTTTGAAAACAAAATTATATGCAGTAAATACATGTACATACATACATAATCCATTTTGTACTATTTATTTATTTATTTACGAGGCAAGAAACAAAAACTTCTCATGAGCACTAAAAGTAAAAAAAAACGTTGTTGTTGTTGTAAAACTGTCAAAAAACAGAGTTGTCCATGCAAACTACATAAATTCAGTGTTGCCCTTGAAAGTTTCTTATATAAATTCTTTTTCTATACATTTTGTGGTTTTGGTGTTCAAGAAAAATGTTCTTTTATCAGTTTTTTTCTTATAAGCGTTTTTCTTATATGAAACTTTTTTTGTTAGAAAAATCACTAAAAGATATGGTGTTTTTGCAAATGTTTCTTATAAGCGTTTTGTTCTTATATGAGATGTTCTTATATCCGATAAATATTGTAACGCATTCTACAAAAATCTATTATTTTCGGTTTAATTACATTTGTTTTTTCTTCCATCGTTGTACAACATAATTATCTCTTTTTGCCAGGTTAAAATTTGTGTGGTTAAAATTGAAACACAATCGAAAAAGTCAAAGTTATATTCAATATTAGAAGACTTTGAACACAGATAAATAACAAAATTAAGCATGCGACATGGCAAACTAAGGAACTAAAACAAATCAGTTTTTCATGGGAGCATTTCACCTTAAAACCTAATTAAATTTTGCTTTTTCTGCGACTGGATATTTTATATTATCTAGTTTTTGAACGCATAATGCATTGTATTGAATAAATTTTTGCTGCTTCAGATCTGTCTTATGTAAAACATTTAACTAGCTGGTTTGTGTTTTATTTTCGGCATTTTGCGAACAGTCTTTAGGAAAATCAGAGTAGAACAATTATTTAATTTAGTAGCAAAATACTTGAAACACAAAAATTCAAGCCACCCCCCTCTTTTTGTAATTTACAAGGCAAAGTAAAGCTTCGTATAGACGGTTGTCAGATCTTACAATATTGTAAGACCTAATAACGTGCTGGCAATCTACTGGAAATACAAAATTGCCAGCATTAAGAAAATGATCAGTTCAGACAATTGCAAGAAAATCTTACAATTTCATTGCCTGACAATAAATTTAGCTACCAACAAAAATGGTCAGCTTACACCGATGTAAGATTTTCTACGTATCAAAAATTGTCATTATCAAAATACACACACACATGCCATTCTTCATTCTTTATTTTTCTCGCTCAATAACCATGTTTTCAATTATTTTATTCTCTTTTCTGCAACTTTTTACCTCTCGTACTCAAATTTTTACTATTCGTCTGTTTTTTCTCTCCCTTTCGTACACACACGTTTTCCTTTAATATTCTTTGTCATTACACTGACAATGACGCCATTGTAAGATGTTGAGAATTTATTCATCTTACAATATGCCAATGCCTGACAATGTACTAGCAATGATGATGCCAAAGTGTTCAGACGATTGACAGTTAGTTGACAATTAATTGTTAGGACGGTGGCCTGCCAATGCTTTTGCTTACAATTTTGTCAGGAAGAAATTCTAAGTTCTCACGATTGGTTAAAAATATTCTATAAATTTTCTGACAATATTGTAAGATATTACAATCGTCTATACCTAGCTTTAGTTTTTATATGAAAAAACAATAACAAATTTGAAAATATTTTATAAAAATGTTGTTGGTTTGCGCGCAAACATAAACTTCATGTATGAATGCCTCTTATGGAAAATATTAAATTGAATTGTATTAATTCAGGTCCAAAAATTAATCTTTTCAAAAAATATTTGCTGTATTTTTCAGCTGTCTATATGCCGACGACATTTCGTTGGTGCTAATCAACTCATCAGTATACTTTTAAGAATTTTTCAAGTCTACTGATGAGTTGATTAGCACCAACGAAATGTCGTCGGCATATAGACAGCTGAAAAATACAGCAAATATTTTTTGAAAAGGTTCATTTTTGGACCTGAATTAATACATTTCAATTGGCTCTTAAAGCAAATAAATAATTAAGTTCATATTTGATTAAATTGAATTTTTACTTTTTGGGCTTGTTCAATCGTACTATGCAAATTTCAAGTCTATATAGGGTATACCCGTATGTAGGGCAAGGCTTAAATTTTTGCATTTTTTTAAACCTATCAGTCACATATCCTGTGCAAATTTCAAGTCTCTATTATCTGCGAATTTTTCTAATTTTCACAGTTTCTTGTATGCGGATCTCTTGTGGTTTTCAACATTTAGTTGTTGTAGCGACCGGGTTTACCAAATGTTCTGTGCAAAATTTCAGCTCTCTAACTTTTACAGTTTGGGAGATGGACAGACGTAAAAGTATCAGTAATAGGGTCCCGCTTTCACTCTATGAGCACGGAAATTAAAGAATGCAAGAAAAAGTAATTGCTGCTAAATTAAAAAAGCGGAATTTAAACTAAATTTGGCAGCGAAAATTCTAAAGGGTCACGAAGGTTATGAGAATTGCTTTTATTATTTTTATTATTTATTTTGCAGAAAATGTGTGCCCCTAATATTTCAATATTTAAAACAATATTGTAGTAATTGAGCAATAACCTGTTGTGTGCAATGTTGGGCTCAATAAGGTAAGTGTGTAGTATTCGATTGTCTCTACTAGATATTTGTGGACATTTTTTATTTGTTGTTGTAATTTTCATACTATTGCTTCACAATATGTCTCTAATGCCATCGTAATTTTAATGTTGTAAGCTGTGTGTGTGTGTGTGTGGTGAACCGCAGCGGCTCTGTAGAATTTCTGCCTTTTTATTGATTTCCCAATTTTTGGCCAACACATGTTTTTTTTTTTTTTTTTGACTTGAACCAGAACTCAGGGGACGGCCCTTATTTTTGCATGCGCATCGTACCGGAACTAGGAAAATAGGTGTTGGGGTGGAGGAAAGAGGGAGTAGTGTTTGTGCACATTTGATTTGAATTTCTTTACATTGTAGCTGGTGGGGAATATGTCTGCAGGCAATTTGTTCTACAGACAAACCGAAAAACGAATTCTCTCTATAATGCGTTGTGCGTTTCACTGGCTAATCGACTACAAACGTGTGTGCTTTTGACGATGCACCTGTTTTGAGTATAAATATACGGGTTTCGGGAACAAAATCCCTGATCTCGTCTGAGCAAAATCCATTATAATAGCGATAGAACAATGTAACACACCACACGCTGGGACGATGCTCCAGTCCACCAGATAATAGAGGTGGATTACCTACTGTCACTGATAAGCTGCTTTGTCCTCCTGCCTGTCGGTCGAGTACACGGTCTCCTGTACACGGTCGAGTAGTAGCCCCAAAATAGACTTTGAGGCACCGGCCCAAACATGAGAGTTGTAATCCATTTTCGGTCGGACATAGGTGGTATAAATAGTGAGGAGATCGGATGGAGTGACATATGTCTTACACCGTTTCAAAAAACCAAGGCTTCTTTTGGAACATAAGAAATGAGCATCATTCCAGCGGATGTCGCATTGAATATTCATACCAAGAACATTAAGAGCTTCCGACTCCTCAATGATTATACCATCCATAAGTACAGATGAGGCAGCATCCAAGGGCATTCGTCTATTTTGTTGCTACGAAGCAAAAGCTTCGTAGCAGACAAAATGTCTGCGTAATCACATATGTATAATTGCTAACGTTTTGAACAACCATGAAGAAATTATGCAAAAATGAAATTTTCAGTTGATTATTTAATCCTTTCATAAGAAAATTGGTATTACATATATAAAATACTTAGTGCATATTTGTTCACTCAAAATCACGAAAGCCGAAAGAATGAGCAGCCATATTTTGTAGAAATACGTGTATGGAAAAAATACAGACTCTATGAAAATTAATTTTTTACAAATTGAACAATCTTTCTTTTAAAACTATTCTCATTTGGTTCGTTTTTTATTTCCAAGGGAAGATTGTTATAAAGATTTAGACCTTTGTAAAAAAGTGATCTCTGCATAGCACTTGTTGTCGCTCTGTCTACTCTAAAATCTTGAGCTGGTAGTGTTGTATTTGCCCCACCAACGTAAGCTGTTCACATAGGTATTGAGGTGCATTTCCCGTTTTCATTTTTCTTATAAACTTTAGAGTGTTAATTTCTATTATTCGCAATGAAACGATTCTTCGAAAATATTGTATGGATAAACTTTACTGTGCGCAGCAAAGTGAAATAAAATCCAAAAGTTGATTCAAATTAACCGCTTAATGTTCATGGGAGTGAATTTTTACGTTTTTTTCACATCTTTTACCATTAATAAGTGTTAAAAAATGTTTTTAAGTGCTTATTTTGGAATTTTTTAGCGCATATTTTATGTGCAAAAACATGATTTTAGCTGTGTAAAATAAATACTACCAACTTTGGCGCAAAATACATTTTTTCAAAAGTTCAATAAAAATGTTAACATTTTTGCCCCTCAAAAACCGGTTTTCTGATATATCTCGGCTATTCGTGAACTGATTTTACTGAATTTCAATCGCAAGCGCATAAAGCGATAGATAATAGTTTGGCAGATGGACGAATATTGTTTCCTTGACTTTTCTATGGATACGGATCCAAAATACATACACTTTATGGGGCTGGAAATTAGAAACGGAATTAGAAACTCAACACTTGTTGTGGTGGGTATACAAATAATAGAATAAGAAGCCAGGCTTTGAGAAAAATTAGCTTTATAGGTTTGTAGAGGCGGTCGTGGCACCTCCCAAAACAAAAGTCAAAGACTGCCGGAGGCTTATAGTTTGTAAATATTTCGATGTTGGAGTTGCGGCTTTTACTAAGGAAAAATTGAAAATATTGGCAAAACAGAGCTGCCGGAAGAAAGGGTTTGGACAGAACGTAAGATCACGGATTCATAAACGGTTTTAAGCATCGAAAATCGTATTGTTTTCATTTCAGTTTATAAGTTTTTTAATAAGCATGCAAAACTTGTTCTTGTCAACCGGCTAAGGGATTTTACCCTCTATGGAATAACCAACACCGTCTTCGCGTACGAAAACTGTAAGCATCTGGCAGCACACTTTTTCATTTTAAAAGAATTGGTACCATTATACTAAAGCCGACCCCTAATAGCAAGCAAGCTGTTTAAGTAAAGCATATACGGTTGATTTTCATGAGCAATCTTTTTTTTTTTGCTTGTTTTTAGTGCACTTGTGTATTATTCGTTTTTAAAGACTTCAGAGCGACTCGTACTAAAACCAAGTAATAAAGCTACATAGGTATAGACGATTGTAAGATCTTACAATATTGTCAGAAAATTTATAGAATATTTTTAACCAATCGTGAGAACTTACAATTTCTTCCTGACAATATTGTAAGCAAAACCATTGATAGGCCACCGTCCTAACAATTAATTGTCAGCTAACTGTCAATCGTCTGAACACTTTGGCATCATCATTGCTAGTACATTGTCAGGCAGCGGCATATTGTAGGATGCATAAATTCTCAACACCTTACAATGGCGTCATTGTCAGTGTGATGACAAAGAATATTAAAGGAAAACGTGTGTGTACGAAAGGGAGAGAAAAAACAGGCGAATAGTAAAAATTTGAGTACGAGAGGTAAAAAGTTCCAGAAAAGAGAATAAAAAAAATTAAAAACATGGTTGTTGAGCGAGAAAAATAAAGAATGAATAATGGCATGTGTGTGTGTGCATTTTGATAATGACAATTGGCTGACAACACTGTGCTAGTTGCAAAAACCGACAGAAGGGGCACCCAGTGACTAAACCTAATTCGGGTGCGCTGAATTCAGTGGTGCTAACCGTTTTTTTTTAGGTTAGCTCTTGTTTTTGAGATATACCGTTATTTTAAAAATGCAGTAGGTAGGACAACATACATATATTCTCTTAACTCAAAAACTATTTAAAATTTTAGAAAAAATACAAAAACCGAAATTTGACAATAAAATTAACTTTAAATTTTTTTCAAAAGTTCGAAATTTTTTGTTCTTTAAAACAGCATAAAAAATATAAAAATAAAGTTATGCTGATGAATTTTCACTTATTCATAACAAATAATAAACGGATGTGCCAAAATTATGAAATTTGACACATCTAAAGTTCATAGGGTGCTGATGAAGGGTGTTTGCTACCCAGAAACAGCCGGTTGTCCACCTAGCTATTAAATTTTACTTTTCTTTACTTAATTAATATTAATTAAAAAAGTGCCACGCCAAGGGTTGAAGTTAAGCCTGAAAAAGTAATTTAATATAAATGTATTAAAAACTTTTTTTTTTAATTTTTGAGGCTTCGACTGGTGACCGTTTGAAACTGCAATTTTTGATTTTTTGTGAATAACTTCCAAGGTTGTGCACCGATTTTAGTCATTTATGGCTTCTTTTGTTTGAAACTTTATTTGTTATGAATTAGTGAAAATTCATCAGCATAAATTTATTGTTAGATTTTTTATGCTGTTTTAAAAAACAAAAAATTTTGAACTTGTGCAAAAAATTAAAAATTTTTTCATCGAAAAAAATTTGTATTTTCTAAACTACTAAGCCGATTAAAAATACTTTTACAGTTGTTGAAAGGTAATTTTATTGCCAAATTTCGGTTTTAATATTCTTTCTAAGATATTAAATCGTTTTTGATTTAAGGGAATATATGTTGTCCTCCATTTTTAAAATAACGGTATATCTCAAAAACAAGAGCTAACCTAAAAAAAACAGTTAGCACCACTGAATTCAGCGCACCCGAATTAGGTTTGGTCACTGGGTGCGCCGTCTGTCGGAAAAAAAGTTTCAAATTCAAGCACAGTGCAATTTTTGATACGTAGAAAATCTTACATCCGTGTAAGCTGACAATTTTCGTCAGGCAATTGTCTGGCAATGAAATTGTAAGATTTTCTTGCAATTGTCTGAACTGATAATTTTTTTAATGCTGACAATTTTGTATTTCCAGTAGATTGCCAGCACGCTGTTAGGTCTTACTATGTATATTGTAAGATCTGACAACCGCCTACACGAAGCTTAAATCAGATTTAGTGTGAGCCCTTTTTTCTATGTATGGAGAAGTTCCTTTAATCAGACTTATTTTGCTTTTGTTATGTGCTCCTTTTTTTTTGCTCCATCGCTTTCAAAACCAACTTTTTTACATGACCTGGACAACATATGAAATGCTGTACAATCGGGGAAAGCGTTAATTTGTGCCGGTTGTAAATAAATGAATGTCATGAAAATCAATTTTGAATTGCATAGATGTTTTGTGTATTTGGTGGTGTGATGTGCATAACTGTTTAAGTGACGGTTTAGTAAATTATTTCATAGGATTTAGTTACATGTCCCCAAAACCATTACTCATCTACTACATCCTCATTGTTAAAAAAGTGAAAGTTAGAAGTGTTTTTATACAAATAATGAATTTTTACAACACGTGTAATTACCACAAGATTTCTGAGCAAATTGAATGAGCAAAATTTTTAAGGCATTAGATTTTCTGGCAGCGGTGCAATATTCTACATATGTATAAAAACGCATATTAGAAAGAAAACTCGCAGGCAAAAAAAAAAGGTTTTTTGCCGAGAATGTCTAGCTAAATATTCCATTGAACCGTGGTGATGTTCCGCAACTTTAGCGAAAAACAAATTATACCACCGTTTCTTGAAAAGTGTGTCTGTCGAAAACCAGCAAAAATGATTAGGTCGTTACGTTATAAATGTCAGATAATATAACAAAAACTTATGGGCAAGGATCCAAAAGAAGACGTGGCAAAAATATTAAAAAAAAAATAATGTAAGAGAAATATCGCTTAAACTGAGGGAGATATCAAAACCATTTTAGGAAAATTCTTCTTTGTTTTGATAAGCAAAATATAAACAGCTCAAAATATTTAAAATCTTTCATTAAATACAAACGTTATTGCCTGCACAATGTTTTGCAAATTAGAGGTGGAAACTTTCAGCCCCCACAACCTCGTGCGTCTCTGTTCGAGCTATTCTTAAAAAAAGCTTGATGCTTAAAGTTTAACTTATTGTCTGTGACTGTTTTAAATTTCACAAAAATCCATCTAACAGTTTGGAAGTTCCAGACTTTTTACCACTTTTCTTTCAAATGACATCACTTTGCAGTGATAAATATAAAATATTCGGCTATAACAATTAATGTATAGTGTGACTTCAATGTTTACATTAAAGATTTGCAAACATTTCACCACAGACTCATTTTTATTAAACTAATTTTTCTACAATTACACAAAAGAGATCATTTAACAGTAAGTAAAATATTTACTTTATCCATATCATTTTATTCTGACTACATATTTTCTTTTGCGAGATCTATTTCTCGGTCTATTTCTCTGGTAAAATGTGAGATTTTCTTTGCGAATTTCGCAACTGCAGATAAGACAAGGATAAGTGGCAATAATACTAGAGGCAAAAAAATAATAATAAGAGAATCTAAGTTTTGTGGTCACAGGAATGAAAATATGATCGGGTGAATTCTTGTTCTAAAATATCAATAACTTAACACATGGGCTGAAAAGTCCACAGTGTTTTTGGTTCAAAAATAGCTTTATTCATCAACGTAATCTCCATCAAGAGCAACGTAATCGTTCCAGCGCCGGTTTTTTATATTTAAATATGGCCAAACACTGCTCAGAATCATCAACACGGTCTCGTTTTTGGTCAACAGTGAGAAAACGCGGCAATCGCTTTCTTTCGATATCTTTACGATGTCAGCTAACTCACGCAACTTCACTTTTCGATCATTCAAAACGAATTTGTGGATTTTTTTTAATGTTTTCTGGTGTTACCGCCTCATTTGGACGTCCACTGCGTTCTGCATCTCTACGACCACGTTTGAAGTCGGCGAACCAACGCTTTATTGTTGTTTCTGTTGGAGCGGTGTCCCCATAACACTTTTCAAGCCATTGCTTCACTTGAACGGTATTTTCCCATCAAAAAGCAGTGTAAAATTAAAAAATAAACACGAAATTGTTTTTGATCCATTGTTTTAAGAAATAACAAGCGTAGCGTCACTCTTAGCACAATAACTCACAAACTAATGAATAGAAAGAACATCATGAAATTTTAACAGCTGTCTTTTGATTGTGACTGCAATAAAACTAGCGCCATCTATGTGTTAGGCTCGGCACTTTTCAGCTCATGTGTTATTTTTAACTTTGCTGAGAACTGTTACTATTTTTCAAGATGTTTATCGTACATTTTTCAAATTAGTCACCTTCTACTTTACTGGTTTGTTTACGCATACTGAACTATTACGATAATAAATTTGCTGTAGCAAATCAAATACATACAGTGAGCTACAGCTCGTTTGCTCTAAAGCATACATACATATGTTTCATTTTAAAGTTCAATAAAAAAAATGCTAAGAATAATTAAATAGAAAAATGAAAACACGTCTCGCACTTTGCAAGGACTTTTTGGTCATTGTTATGGGACCGATATCGAGGATCAAGCAATTAACGATTTTCTGGATTGCAGTTTAACATTTCCGCTATTTAGCTTTACGAATAACGCCTTTTCAAAATATTTAACATTAATTCTCTTTGCTCTTTTATTGCCCGATCTTATTTCAATGTGTGTCAAGGAACACGTTACATTACACTAAATATTTAAATTACACTAAAATATTTAAGTTCTATATATAAACACAAAGTTGAGTTTTTCAGTACTTATTTAATTCGCCATTTAAAAACGATTAAAATTTTGCAAAATTAATCATAGGTTTTTCGGTGTTAGTGTGGCATATACATATAAAGTAAACAAAGCACATATGCAGGAGCAGGTTCAAAACTAATTATATTATAGGAAATTCCAATAAGATAAAATATTAAATGGCTGTAAAGTGACCGCGCCCAATACAACTAACATTTTTGCTCATAGCGAATGCATAAAAATTCTCGTTTAGTCCAAGGAAAAAACGAGACAAAACAAGACGTCAAAGTTGATGCACAATCGGAGAGAACAAATTTATGCGGTAGTTGTCCCTCATGTAGTCAGACAATAAAAGAAGAACAAAAGTGCATGTAAGTTGTTCTTCTGTAGTTAGTTTGTATACCGTAGACATATAAAAGTAATTGTATTGTGAAGTTTACTGATTGCCGTATTTAAAACCACCCGACATCCGAATCATATATATCACCGGATTGTATTTTGATTTTTCCGATTTCCGTAATTAGTTGACCGAAATCCAAAACGTTTATCTCGTCGAATTCTATTTTGATTTTACCGATTGCCGTCTTTAGCCGAACAAGATTCGAAGCATTTGTCTAGCCGGATTGTATTTGAATTTTACCGATTGTCGACCGCGAACCGATGCATTTTATTCGTCGAATTGTGTTTTGATTTTACCAATCACAGTATTTAGTCAAATCTTTCTTTGAAACTTCAAGAATATACTTAGAACAGTTTTCAGAAACATTTAAAGTTGCAAAAGGTAAAACAACTCTTCTGCAGATGAGCAAAAAAATTAATTTAAAATCGTTAAACTAGTGTTTTCTTTATCAAAAAAAAAAAAAATATTTTTACACTTTTTTCACAAAATGGGAAATACTTCTAAAAGTTGCTACGTCAAGTTTTTATTAAATCGTGTTCAAACAGATCCCTTAATTGCTATTATCACGATGAATGCCATTATTTAGCTCAATATTCCATACAAATAGTCAATAAAGTTATTACTCAAAATAGACAGAAAACTGTTTCAAATATTGGGTAAAATCACAATATAAAACTGTAATAAGTGATCTTCTCCTACATACTTTATAGAGCAAACATTTTCTACTACGACAACTGAAGAATTTCAAGTTCTTTTATTTTCTTCTTTTATATAAAGGTTTTTTGAAACTTTGGCAGCTAAAGTGAATTTTTGTTGGCCCCGTTTCACAACAATATTTTATAATTGGAATCTTTACACATAAAGGGTTCTCACGATGGTGGTGCAAACTGTGTGAAAATCACAGGATACAAACACTTTACAACAATATATTTTCATTGTTTATGTCTGATTTTGTGTACACCAGTTGGTCTCATGCACTCACGTTGCCTCGATTTCCAGTACTGCTTACTTTTAGCTGCCCCTACACACATGATATGGCCACTTTACAATGTCAATTTTGGGATATCTGGTTATGTCTGTGGCAAAAATGTCCTTCCATTTGCACTAGAAAAACCTTGACCGAAAATAAGTGTGCAAAAATACGTAATGTAAATAATAACAAATGGCAAAGCCGAGCAAAAACTTTCTGCAGAGTAGACAAAAAAAAAAAAAAAAAAAAAAAAAAAAAATGCGGTCGGGGGACCCCCGTTAGGAACGAAGTTCCTTACGTTTTTGTTTTTCATCTTTGAATGTAATACAAGGTGAAATCTGTATGTTTTTATTTTGTGTTGTTTTTGAAATTTTATGTTTCTTTAAATTTTTGGAACGTTTTCCAACTAATTATTATTTATTGTAGGTGACACCGCCCATCATACACAATTGCTTGTCGTGTTAAGGAACTTCGTTCCAAAAAAAAAAAGCGGCGGTGGCTAAAAATTTTAATACAATAAAAAACCTTTTTAAGCTTTTTGAATATTCAAATGTGGACTTAATTATTTATTTATTATAAATAATTAAAGGTGGGATCATACGATTGCCGCAATGCACCAATTTTAGTTACATTTTGTGTGCCAATCGTGTGATAGCACGATACTTTTGATACTTTCAAAAATACAAATCGTAGCAACCGATGGTTACTCGTTGTATAGAAGGTTGCAAAGAAAAGTAAGAGTTGCAAAACGAAAAGAAATGTTTGCTGCGTTAAAGGTTTGTTTAAACATTTCTGATTCTCATTTTTTTCATGGGAATAATGGAATAAGTAGTTGAGTTTCGAACAAACTTTTAAGAATTTTTCAAGTCTACTGATGAGTTGATTAGCACCAACGAAATGTCGTCGGCATATAGACAGCTGAAAAAGACAGCAAACATTTTTGAAAAAGGTTCATTTTTGGACCTGAATTAATACATTTCAATTGGCTCGTAAAGCAAATAAACAATTAAGTTCATATTTGAATACATGGATAAACTTTAATTTCCAATAACAAAAGAAAAAAACGCCTTCTAATTTTAATTTATATGGGTGCCTTTTCCAAAAACAAAATAAGATCCGCAGCGACTTCTAACACAAAAATAAAGTCGGCGGCGGCTGTATACCAACTTGATTCCGATCGACTTCGCCCTCTATTGGCAGATCGAGTTTTCGCAAATATGGCAAATTTGCACAAAACAAAGGTGCCCTCACGATCAACCATTAAATGCACAGCGTACCACCAAACTGCATGTTTGCACAACTACTTTAGATCTAAAAATAGACCTTATTAATGTTTTCTGTCTTTCTCAGCTGTCTATATGCCGCCGACATTTCGTTGATGCAGTAGACTCGAAAAATTCTTAAAGGAATGTGCGAAACTTAACTACTTATTCCAAAAGATGTGTTTGTTTGAACATTTCTGAGTTTTGGAATAAGTAGTTAAATTTGAAATATTATTTTAAGAATTTTTCGATTCTACCGAGGAGTTGATTAGCATCAACGAAATGTCGGCGGCATATAGACAGCTGAAAAAGACAGAAAATATTAATAAGGTCTATTTTTAGACCTGAAATAATACATTTCAATTGACTCTTAAAGCAAATAACTTTAACTAATTAATTTATTGCGAAATGAGGGCCATAAAATTCTAGCTTCGGCAAGTTTTAATAACGGGCATACGGGACTGGTACTGAAATTCGTTAAAATTGGTATACGAGTAGCCAAGATATGTATGTATATTAAAAAACAGTTTTTGAAGAGCAACAAATATGGGAACTTCGATAAAGATTCCAACATTATTTGTGGTGAATATTAAGAGCCAAAAATAGAAAATTCGATTTACTATTCGGTATTGATGAACATACATATGTATAGTTTTTTTTTAAAAATTTCTGTTTTAAGGAAGCTAAAACAGCTAAAACGAAGTTTTAAGAAATTTCTGGTGTACGGGAGTTAAAAAAAAAAATCGTTTGTAAAAAAGAATATGGTGTTAATTGAAGCTTTTTCTAATATTGACCTATATACATCAGATAGACATTGTAATCTAAATACAAAAGACAATGCAATTTAGATATCGGTCCTTATAGAGCCCAACCATATTTTGGCTTCAATTTGTCTAACATTAAACGTGAGAAATATCGCGATATTGGCGAAAATTAATGACAAAAATATAAAATTTATAAAAATTGTATTTCTTAAAGTAGTAGAATTCATCAACGATTATGGATTATAGTTGAAAAATGCAAGCAAACAAGCATCAATATAAAAAAAAATAGTAAAATTGAACTTGAAAAAAAGTTTGACCTTGCAACACCAAACAGTTTGGTGTGCTGCGGCTTTCACTCTAGCTTTGAAATTCTCACCCCTCAAACCGACTGCTGGCTGTACTGTATAAATAATAATCATTGTTTTATGATTAAAGCAGCATTAAAAAATATAAATAAATTTATTTAGCGTAAGTGGAAATTTTTCACGAATCCCTATTCCTAATTACTTTCGCAATTCTATTTAACGGGTGGTTTCAATTTTTAACAAAACTTGCTGAAATCCTTTGCACTAAGAATTTTGCTCCTTCAAATTAGGAATTTAATACAATGTTAATTAACAGAAAATTTCTTTTCAGAAACAAATTATAGCGCTATATAAAACAACATGTACAAAATTTAAAAAGTTAAAATTTAAAGAAAAACTTCAATATCTTACCAGCAAAATATCAGCAACGATTGCCCAATTCATATTTAAGCTTAATTGTCCCAAAAATATCAAAATATATGTAGAAACAGTACTTTGGGTAACAATAAGCATGGCACCCGTTAAAAGTGGCACACTGCATATTAAACCAAAGGCACATATGAGGGGATCGGCGGTTGGAAAACGTTTATTCATTTTTTGTGATAAAATGGAACCTAAAGGAACGCCAATTGTACCTGCCACCATTGTTATAGCACCGAATTTGAACGATACGCTGTCGTTAAAAATTAATTAATTAATTTATTTTTTTGTTCAACGGCACAGGGAGGAAAAGAGAACAGAAATTAAAATATTTTAGATCATTTGATAAAGATTTTGCGATAAAACCAAAATATATAAAAAAAGCATCTTTAAGTAGCGTTCGTACAAGTAGACCAATTTGTATAGTCCTTGTCGAGAAAAAGTGATGGTAAATTACTCATACGTGAGGCGAAGCAAAAGTAACTTTCTTTCTCCAGGTTCACGTTGCAGCATGTAATAATATAAAAAATAATCTTACCAATAAAATATCAGCTACAATAGACCAGCACAGATTCAATGCTAATTGAGCGCCAAAAATAAAGAAAAAACATATCGTAGCACTAGTTTGAGGCAGCACCAATGCCATATACACCATGGGCGCTGATGCTAATAATCCAGCAGCGCATATGTATGGATCACAGTTTTCAAGTTTTAGTCTTAAACGTTGTGCCAGCATTGATCCTAAAGGCACGCCAATAAGCCCTGCTAACATAGTTATCATGCCAAACTTGTACGATACGCTAATATTTATATTTTAATATAATAAGAGTTTCTTCTTATCAATAAGAAATTCTTCTTTTAGGTCATATTTGAATGGTAAACAACATCCTACAACAATTACTTACTCATTTTGTGTAAGATTTTCATTGCCTGGCTGCATTTTAAGTCCAAGAAATATAAATTTGGGTGCCCACCACGCCAAAGCACCAGCAACGAATGCAACGCAGGTGAAGCCGGCTGTTGACAGCATGAAGGACTTGTTTTTCAATAAATATTTAACGTCTTCGTTGTAGGTAGTGTTGGACATATTATGGGAACCTTCACTTTCGCCTCGCTGCGGGTCCTTAACCAGCCAAAGTAATATCACAGCAGCTATTCCCAAAATGGGTGTAACCCGTAGTGCCCAACGCCAATTGTTGGCCAAATGTGCAGTTTCTGAGCCCACAATATATCTAGAAGAATAATTTTTATGTTTGACATATAAACCAAAGGCACATATGAGGGTTTAGTTTGATGTAAGTAAGTTTAGTTTGGTGTAATAAAAAAAAGTTTATTGTGCGTCGACAATAATTTCTTACAAAAATACTAATTTTTGCGGCTTCCGAAATTTGTATACATACATACATATATAATTTCTTAACAATTTATTCAAATAAAAATAATCAACATATTAGAAGTCTTGCAAACCAGCTTAGGTCAATAACGAGCAAGATAATCAATGCAAAATATTTAAATTGTGCATTTAAGCTTCAATATTTCGATTTTTTACAATTCAACATTTTTTGAAATTACATTTCAAATATTATCCTGAAGGTGTTAACAAACTCTGGCGAAATATTGAATAAAATTGTTAAGAGCTTTTATGTAAAAAGATCTGAAGCTGCAAAAATTAGTTTTTTATAAACTAATCTCATATATAGTTTTTTACAAATAGAAATAATTATGGAAAGGTTAAGATTTCAACAAGAAAGAAAAACAATAATTATAATCAGACGTTAGAGCATATTGCAAAAATATACATATGTAGATATTTGAATGAACAGGAAACATTGAGCAAATTCCATGTGTGCAGGTTGAATTACAAAATAATTATGCACTATAATAACACTATGCAACAGAAAACAAAGAATATTAATTTACTTTTACAGTGAACTATATGATTTACAATTGTCAATAATCGTATTGGGGTTTCTAGTTCAATTTTTTACTTCCTCAAAATTGAGAAAGATATTTTTGTGATAAAACTGGAATGATCAGTATTCTTAAAGAAGACAAGAAAAGTAAAATTGAAGACTTATTGGCTGGGCTACCATTGTCTACCACAACGTCGTACACTGGGGATTTCGCGGAAAAAAGTCAAATTGTCAACATACTCTAAATGCAATATGCAGTGATATTTTCAGATTTTAGACTAAATCGTACAATCAAATCAAAAAGAATTACTCCGATCTGACTGCTAGTTTTTTTTATAGCCGTCTCAAACTCAGTACTTGTATGTTTCACCGAACCAACTTAATTTAAACCTAAGAATTTCAAAACGAAAATTATTTTATTATGTGAGCTGACTAATTTCTATTATTTCAACTTTTTCTTATACAAGTATTTCTGTATTAAGTTTATCAGGCTCAAGTTCTTTGTGATTGACATTAATTAAATTAGACAAAGAAAACATCAAAGACATTTAGCAGGGTGGACAACTAGCTGTTTCGAAGCCGCCACACTTTCTCGTCAGCACTCGTCTTTGAACTCAGGGGCTCATGTTTCTAAAGCGACAACCATGCCACTCAGCCACCTAAGTTGTTGTATATTTCCTGTCTAAATTTTAATTATATCAAACACACCATTCATTTTTATTTGTCTATATTTGTCTAATTTAGTTAATATCAATCACAAAAATAATATAGAAAGAACTTGAGCCTGATAAACTTAATACAGAAATAATTATGTGAGCTAACGTTTTTTTTTATATTTTTTTTTTTTATTTAAAGTAGAATATCTCAGTATACTAAAATTGAAAAAAATAAACTCTGCAGAGACTTAAGTTTTGTTTGTTTGTTTGTTTATATTAATTTAGGTTCAAAAATGAACATTTTTAAAAAATATTTGCTGTCTTTTTCAGCTGTCTATATGCTGACAACATTTTGTTGGTGCTAATCAATTTCAATTGGCTCTTAAAGCAAATAAATAATTAAGTTCATGGGAATTATGGAATAAGTAGTTGAGTTTCAAACAAACTTTTAAAAATGTTTCAAGTTTACTGATGAGTTGATTAGCACTAACGAAATGTCATCGGCATATAGGCAGCTGAAAAAGACAGCAAATATTTTTTAAAAAGGTTAATTTTTGGACCTGAATTAATACATTTCAATTGGCTCTTAAAGCAAATAAATAATTAAGTTCATATTTGTTTGTTTATTTTCATGAACATATAACAAAAATCCCTTTTTTCTCCAAACATTTGGACCTGCAATTTTAGCCTTACTTTCCCACAGTAGAAAATCACTACTAATACATTGTCTCATATCTGTTTTTACATTTTTAATCAATTTCAAGTGCCACCAGCTGCCACCTCTAAATTTGTCGCATTATACAGTACAACATTTTTCAGGTGATTGATTCGCGACTCAATTCTAATAAGGCCCTTTTGTTTAACATAACTCAAGAACCACTAGTCCGATTTTGCTTAAATAGTTTTTGAAAAATCAAGAATTACAATTACTTTCATCTGTTTATATACAGCCAGTCCCAGATTGTTACACGCATTTTAGTCGCAAAACAGCTGATTTGCGTCTCTTAAAATTTCCACAACGACAAGTCGCAAATAAGTGACAACGTAAGTGTTTCAGTACAAATTTGCGTCCCAATAATAATTTTAGTTGTCATCTATGCGCCCCCAAATGTCAATATCAGGCACTTACACTTTTGGCGTCGACAAAATAATAGATTTCAAAAAATACAGTCAATCCCCGGTTTAACGAATGATATAATATTCATACCGTTCGTTATATCGAACAGCAATTTTTTATCTTAAAATAAAAGACGATGGTCCGCAGTTTTAAAAATATCAAAATTTAATTGTATTGATAACTTAGTGTAGAAATAAAACTTTAAACTCGCGGTAATGTGAACTTATAAAAACCAAGGTTGTTCACATTATTGAATTTGTTCACATTTTCGATTGCAATATTTTTTACCTCTTTACTAGCTTATTTGTTCATTACAACAGCCCATAAAGAAAGAAAGACCAGGCGTTGATAAAATAACGCATCTTTGTATCAAAACATGTTCAAACAATAAAATTTAAGTGAAATTTTTAGCCGAATCTTGAAATGAATTCCCACTTCTGAAAAGTTAGCAAAGAAATACTAAGGCGCCTCCCTTGCGTGGCAAAAGTGGACTGCTTTTGCGTCTGTTCTTAATTTTAAATAATATTTAGAACATTTAAATATATGTATGTATATGTATGTTTGCTTTATACCTTGTTCATACATGCATTTCTAATTGAGATAATATTCAGTTTATTCACATAATATTTTTTGCGTTCATACCTACAAATATTGCGCTAACTCAATTAGTATTTGACAGCTGGAAAAAAGTTGTCGTTTTTGTTTTGGTAGTGAGAAAGAAAAAGTGAAAAATATTTTCAAATAAGAAAAATTGAAGAAAAACTGCCTTTTATTAAAAAGATTTTAGTATTGTACAATAAAAATATGGAACTTGTACATGTAGTGCGTTCATGTTATGACTCCAAAGCGGCAATAATAAAAAGAAAGGGAAATAAAAATTTGGAAATGCTGCAATGTTTAAAAATTTTTATGTTTTTATTTTTTTATTTTTTATTATTTTGTTTTGTTTGCTTTTGTTGACATTTATCTCGTCATTCATCTCGCATCGTATACTTTTGCTTATTAAACACATCTTTTACAGTGTTGTGTTCCATCTTTTTCTCAATATTCAAAGCAATTTTGAGTTTATTAAGCAATAACTTTATTGACTTTTTGTATGGAATATTGAGCTCAATAATGGACTTCATTGCGATTATCTCAATAAAGGCGCATGTATGAACATGGTATTACTCTTAAAATTGCAATTATGCATGCATATGTATATGTTCATAAATACGCATGAATACCATTGTAAGTGTTAAAATGTGAAATAACAACGAGCAACACAAATGTTCGGTTTTAAATGAACGTCATATATAACATGAGCTTATTTTATTGCTGGGAGTTGCTTTTCTGCAAAAAAAAACTGTTGTTCACTATTTAGAGCCATAAAATTTTGTTCACAATTTAGAGAGTTCATATAAGAAAATGAATGTTCACATTATGTGGATGGTTCACTATTGTGGAAGTTCACATTACCGCGAGTTCACTGTATTCCTTTTGCCTGCCTTTTATTTGGAAAAAAAATCATTTTTTCAGGCTCAGGAAAGTCCTAACAAACACTATAAAAATATCGCCTTAGACACTACAGAAAATGCAGTCGAATTGCCACGAACGAAGATATTATGCACCGAATGATCAGATCCCATGATCTCACATTTGACTCCTTCATTTAGCCAGAAAAAGCATAGTGTTATAAGCGACGAAGTTAAGGCTCTTTTAGAATACTAAATTAAAAATATATTTAAAATAAATTTAAGAAAATCATTTAATTTTTTTCCTTAGTTATGGCTTTTTACATTGTAGGTAACGATATACATTTCTCTAACTTTCTTTATTTTGATTATTTTTATATATTACTATATAAATAAAACTAAATTTGTGATGAAATTAAAAATAGATTAAAAATTAAAAAAATCATTTAAATTTTTTTCTTAGTTATGGCTTTTTACATTGTGGGTAACGATATAAATTTCTCTAACTTTCTTTATTTTGATTACTTTTGTGTATTACTATATAAATGAATTTTAATTTTGTGATGAAATTACATTTTCTGAAAAATATATTTTTTTCCTCACCTCCATACAAAAATCCCCACTGTGCGTCGCTCATCAGCACACAAATTGCTTCGAAGCAGTTTGGATCTTCTTTAAGAATATTGATCACACCAGTTTTTTCATTCTTCTGTCACGTTTGTAATGCAAAAGAACCATTTAGTCCCATTAGTAGCTCATTATCAGTTGAAGTGTCTTGTTGTTTAGTTTCTAGTGCAAGTTTTTTGTTTGCTTCAATAAATTATTGAAATTAATATCCTTCTACAAAAGGTAAATTTTTTTTGGACTTTTGAACTTTGTCAAGTGCGTAATAGTAAGTACGAAAAATTTCAAAACCAAATTTTTTAATTTAAATAACAACTTACAATAAAACCAGTTATTTCTATTAAAGCACTGATTTCGAAATCTATTGCTTCAGGAAACTGATTGCGAAAAACTGATGTTTTTAAGGAGTAATGCACCGAGTTTTCTGAATTTTTTTTCCTAAAGGAGGATTACCACGAAGGAATATAATTTCTAACTTAAAAAATTCTTTATAATCATCTCTCGGAAATGAATCGTTAATTTTTCCGAAAGCAAAAGCTAAAAGTTCAGCAACGTTATCGTCTATAATTTCCATAATTCGTGGAGGAGCTGTTCCTGGCACATAACTGCCTGTATTTATTGCTGGCGAATGTTTTTTTGAACTTTTTAAATTGTTGTGTCCGGTCCAGAAGATGGTCCAACATTGGCCTCGCTCAAAACTGCTGCTATAACAATTTCGAAAATATGGTGTCTGCAGCCTAGAAATAATATTTCTCTTCCAAACGATCTCTTCAAAAACACTCATAATAATAATAAACTGCATCATAATAAGCTGCAGAAGAAATTTCCGCTCCAGCCGCAGAGGGATTATCAGGCATAGCTAAAAGTTGCTCTATGCCTGGAGCCGTAGCAATTACAGCCAAACGTTCTTTTGGTTTAGAGCCTCAAAGGTTGGCCACTTGCAGCAAACTTTTGTATAATTTGAGATGTAGATACCGTGATTTACTACAAACATGTGTTTTTGGAATAAAAGTGTCTATTAATTTCCGGCTTATGTATTAAAATTTTTTCCGATAAATTAGTTTGTGAGCCGCTTTCACTCAAAGGAAACATGAGGTGTAATTACCGAAAAAGATTTTTTTTTATTTGTTTTACAAAAATTAATAAATTCACATTTTTCCTTAAATGTTGAAGAAAATAAACGAGTTCAACAAACTTGTTTCGTATACTTATATTGTAAAATGTGAAAATACCTGACCTTTGACCTCGATGCGAGTCCAGAAAACGTTGTTCTTGGCTTAAAGTTTCGGCACAAAACATTTAGACCTATTGGAAAAATATTCCGTTGAGAAAACTTTAAAATTCATGAAAATAGATTTGACAGAGCTCGTGTGTTTCGATTGTTGTAGTTAGAAGACCATAACGTATGTATCTAAAAATATGTATGGTGATTGCAAATAGTAACAATAAACTTTTTTATTTGTTGCATTGTGTAATCAAAACATAATTAACAATTTCTATAGATGCTTGAAAATCAGTTGTATTATAATAGTTAAATTGATTTTCTTTGAAATTTTATTAAATAAAAGTGTGAAAATTGAGGTTAATTGATAACCAGAAATAATAATGCATACATAAAATGCGGAGAATCAACCATTTAAAATTGTATAGCAAATAATATAACAACGGTCTGATTCATAAAATTTTATTGTCCACATCATCTACAAATCAGTAATTAAACGATTGAAGCGTTCGTTATTAGTCTTCAACAAAAATTGGTATTCACAGACGAACAATGGTAATTGAGTAATAGCATGTATCCACGACACGAGCTTCGCTCTCTATTTGTGCTTAACACTCTAATCAGGAGCGACGCAACGCTAGCTTTATATGGAAGCAACATGCGAAGCATGAAAAATTTCTGTCTTCTCCAATTTATATCGCAAGTTTATCTGCTTTATCCGTCAAAATCATATATTGTAAAAAAAAACAAAGAAAACGCAATTGTCTCATAAAAATAAAAGTTACGTTCTGGGTTGTATTTCATTTAATGCCCTGCAAATGTCAACTCCGAAGACTTCCATATGAATGTGGTTTCTTTTTGCGACAACACTTTCACTTACTTCTCTTGTCCATTTTTAAAAAAAAAGTCTGCTTCACGAAATTAGTGGAAAATTGATGTTGTCACATCGAAGCACATAGACGAGTCGTGTAAACAGTGTAATTCATAAACATGATTGAGAGAGCGAAACAGGTGCTTCAACTCGTAATGGAAACATACCATAAAATAGTAATTATTTTATTTTCTGTTCTGGCAATTCCCATACATTTAAATAAAAAGAACGAATCCAATTTTATTCGAGTATTCATATATACCGTGCGCTCGGCAAGACGTCAACTAATAAAAACCGCGAGTGTTGACGTTTATGAATGTTAAAACTTTTAATAAAAAACATATTGATAGTGTGCTTTAAAACGTTTTTATTGCCTATAAACAAGATTTATTTATTTATTTATTGAAAAACTTAAAATAATAAATTATAATAAAGTTAAGGCGGTGATGAGCACTAGCAGCAGTGGCCATCGGCTCAATATAAACAAGAACCAAACATAAATAAATACAAAAAAGGAAACTGAACGTAAAAAAGACAAGACACAGAGATGCAATTTCTTTTCTATTCTACATTCATACATACTTATGGGAATATCCAAAATTCTGAACTGATTTCATAAAATAAATGTGTGTGATCAAAATTGTGTAATTTAACTGTTGCTTAATTAAAAATTTTGATTTATTTAAAGTTGACGTTTTAGAGCTTTGTGGCTTGGTTGACGTTTTAGAGTAGACAATGTAAAAAATTAAGGGTTGACGTTTTGGGATGTTGACGTAAACGAGTGTTGAAGTTATCCCAAGTGCTCTGTATATATACATATGTATGTATGTATATAAGAAAATGTTTTATTTTTTTGATGTCAATACTTGTCATGATTTCTAAAATATTATTAATAATAAAGTTTTTATTTTGTCTTTTAAGTAAAAAAAAGCTTTATTTTTTTATTTTATTCTAAGGTTTAAATATTTGAGTCAAATATTTTTTTGCTATAGTCTGAACACAAAATTCAAATATGAACTTAATTATTTATTTGCTTTAATGTATTAATTCAGGTCCAAAAATTAACCTTTTTAAAAAATGTTTGCTGTCTTTTTCAGCTGTCTATATGCCGACGAAATGTCGTCAGCATATACATAGACTGAACACAAAATAATTTTGCGGATGAAAAACAACAACAGCTGACTCGTTTTTGGGCAAACAATTTATTTTTAAAATAGCAAATGCGGTTTTCTGTTGAAGTTTTTAGCTCGTGAAAGCAGAAGGCAAAAGTAGATTCAAAATAGTCAGGCTAGCGAAAAATATGCGACTGGTGTAAAAACGCGAAAATTTGCAAAATTGAAGAACACACCTAAAACACAGCTTGTGAGCATAAAACTGACACACAAGCGCAGAAATTATGTAAACAAGAAACTACGAAATGCAAAAATATAATTGAAGTTCTTTGCGAAAATGCTAAACAGTTTAAAAAGTTGCAGAAAGATCTACTGCTAAGAAAACCAGGACAAATATTTTTTCTTTATGTAAAGAATCTATTACGGTATTCAAAGGGTCGTCCTAAAGTCAGAAGTCTTAAAATAATAGCACGAAAATATATGACTGCTGTGAGGATCCTGTCATAAATTAGTGTGCTATATCAAATATGAATCAGCTGTTAAAGGAAAGAAAAGCAATTTAAATATTTTTGTCAAAATGCCAAAAATAAGTGAAAAAACGAAAATAATAGCCAGTTTGTGCGATAATTATCTATTAGATGTTTTGATAGCTGATTCAAGTAAATTTTAAATGAAATATACTCATATTTACGAACAAATATGCATTTTAATGCATTTATTTTTTAGGTGGCGCTGTGATACTGTTAACTTATGACGAATCACTAAACACAGTCGATGAAGTCCTATTAATTTATGACTATTTTTGTTTGCAGCACAACAACAATTTTTTTTTTAAATATCATAAAATGTTAGGACTTTCTGACATTATGACACAATATGAGACCGTTTGAATACCGTATATGTTTGTGTTGAACTCAAAATACGCTATTGAAACTTCAGATACTCGAAAAAACACAACAGGTGCAAAGAGGCGAAAATCTTACAAATTGCAAAACAAATTTAAAACTGAAGCTTTTGAAAATACGACTAAAGTGCGAAAATTTGGAGAGGAAAAAAATATAATTTATATTGTTGCCGCAAAAGCGCAAAATCCCAGACAATCTTTTAAAGATATTCTTTATATATACGAATATTTTACTCTACAATTTTATTACAAGGTTAACTGGAAAATTTTAATTTTACTTAAACGATATGTATGTATTTTGAAGGACGAGATGCCACTAATACAATAAAAAATTTAACTATGGTCTTGACATAATGTGCATGCGACCGACGCGGTTCGGTTATATTTTAAATGACGTCATTGCAAAAACTTAAAAAAATTCTGCAAGTCATAAAGTGTAAAATTGTGCTAAATTATTAAAATGAGACTTGAGTTCGATTTTTACTTCCTCAAGTATGAGACAGATATTTTTGTGACAAAACTGTAGTGATCAATATTCTTAAAGAAGATCCAAATTACTTCCAAGCAATTTGTGTGCTGATGAGCGACGTGGTGGTGGACGTAGCCCAGCCAATAAGTCTTCAATATTACTTTTCTTGTCTTCTTTAAGAATACTGATCATCCCAGTTTTATCACAAAAATATCTTTCTCAATTTTGAGGAAGTAAAAATCAAACTCAAGCCTGATAAAATTACTAACAATTGTAAATCATATAGTTCGACTATGAAGCTAAAATATACTTTTGTTTCACAGAGTTTGAATCAAATATCAGAACAAATATTTTATTAAAATATTTCATCAATATGTTTTTGATGCTAATTTTTCGACCTTTGTTGTTTAGTATTTTAATTGTTCAAGCCTTTTTAAAAAAAACAAGGGACCTGCATCTACGTCCACACATATGTATGTATGTATACATACGGTGACCATCATTCCCAAAAGAAAATAGTGTACACATTTCAAAGATTAAAAAAAAATACATACATATGACATATGTATATCGACGTGAGTTTAGCAGAATGGTTTAATAATTAAAGTTAATTATTTATTAATTAAATACAAATTATTTAATAAAAGTGTTAAAATATTTCTTATGAGCGTCTGTTCTTACTCTAAACTTAAAATAAAACAGTTACTATTTACACACACATTGACTAATTATCAAATCTTTTACAATAGCCAAAATATATTTGTAAGACAGAAACAGATCACAACCATCAGCTGACAGTTTCTATCAAGGCAATTTTAACAAGAACAAGATCAAAAAACACTGCGAATAATGTCAAAATCCAACCCGAAATTGTATGTTGACATTCAGTGTCAGCTTTCGTGCTGGTATCTTCTTTAAACTTTCTATCTCACTGTAATGATGTTACCAGAGTATGTTACAACATTTAGAGGTGCCAACTAATATTTTTATATACATACATAATTTTTGAGATTTTAAAATTTAAGTTAAAAATTACGTTTCTAACGAAAAAAGTGTACAAAAGTGTACATTTGAGAGAAAAATTATATTAAAAATGCAGAGGAGGGGAAAAAAGTGGACAAATAGTGTACAGAAAAAAAATAATGCACAAGAGGCTAAAAAAGTGTACTGTCCACTATAATAGTGTACGTATGGTCACCGTATGTATACATGAAGCTGCATACACATATCGACATACATGTACATATGCATATACATATATGTATACATACATACATACGTATACACATCCACATACCCACATGCATAAGCGCACACACATACACATACATATATGCACATAACCGTATTTTACATACATATACGCATACACATGTATACATATATAAATACATATTAACATTGAACATAACATAACAACATATTTTTATATATATGTATGTATGTATATATTTTTTAGTTTTATATAAAAAATGAAAAATATTTTTAAATAATTTAAGATAAAACGTCCTACTCGTGTATTCTATTCTCTACTGTGTTTCCTATTTAACAAATATCTATAGTTCTGAGCGAATCCGTCTGTATCTGATTTAAAATTGATTCTATTTCCGAATGGTACTTTGATAATATGTAGCATTTCTAACATATACCTACGTTTATAATAGCACTCTGTGCCCAAAATTGAAGTACCCGCGAAGTCAGGGTAGTGGTTAAAATCACGACAGTGTTTTGATAATGCTGCCCTCTTTGACGAATTATAATTTCTATATTTCTGGTCAGATTTATGACCCGCTAATCTAGTCTTCAGCTTATTACCTGTTGTGCCTACATAAACCTTATCACACTGCTCATTATCATTGCCCTTGCAAGGTATTTTATATTTCATCAATGGGAACGTAGTTTTAGACCTGTACAATGCACTTGCTAGTGAGTGTTCGTTTTTATTATTATGCGGATATATATGTATGTGTGTTCATGCATACGAGGTCTGATCAAAAAATAACCGTTATTTTAAATTTGTTCAAAAAGTATTTATTTATCCATCAATAACTATCTTGTCCCCTTCAAAGTAATCAACCTCAGACATAATACACTTATGCCAGAGTTTTTTCCAATTCTCGAAACACTTCTGAAACGCGCATTTTGGTATCGCCAACAGCTCCTGTTTCGATTTTTCTCTCATCTCCTCAATCGTAGCAAAACGCTTTCCTTCCATCAGTGTCTTCAAGTTTGGGTCAGCGGGGGCCAAGTCCAGAGAATACGGTGGTTGAGGCATGATAACGGTTTTGTTTTTGGCCAACAACTTATGCACAAGCATCGATGTGTGAGCTGGTGCGTTATCATGGTGTAAAATCCATGATTGTTTTTTGCACAATTCTGTGCGTTTCTGACGAACTGCTTCGCGCAAATGACGCATAACTTCAAGGTAATATTCCTTATTGACCGCACGACCTTGTGGCTAGAATTCATGATGCACCACGCCATTGCAGTCGAAAAAAGCAGTGAGCAAAACCTTTACATTTGACAGAATTTGACGTGTTTTTTCGGTCTTGGCTCTTTTGGACACTTCCATTGGGATGCTTGGGCTTTGGTTTCAATGTCATAGCCATACAAGTACAAGTACATGACTAGTCACCAGTTATAAACTTTTTGACGAAATCTGGATCGTCGTTGACGATGTTCAACAATACCTGAGCGATGTCCATGCGAAGTTGTTTTTGCTCAAAATTTAGCAATTTTGGAACAATTTTCGCTGCCGCAGGTTTCATGCCTAAAACATCCGTAAAAATTGCTGGGCATGAGCCGAACGATATGCCAACATCATCAGCAACCTCTCTGATAATGATTCGACGATTATCCAAAGTAATTTTCTTTGCTGCTTCAATGTTTTCATCGGTTGTGGACGTGCTCGGGCGACCAGGACAAGCATCGTCATTGTCATCTTCTCGGCTTTCCTTAAAGCGGTGATACCACAATTGAACTTGTGTTCTGCTCTTAGTAGGCTCGCCAAACGCCACAGTCAAAATTTCAAATGTCCTGTCGCATTTAATTTAATTTTTTACACAAAACTTAATACAGTTTCTTTGATCCATTTTTTTCGAATAGTAAGAAATCGAAGAGCACACCAAAACACGACTAACCTTTTTGTCTGTCAAAAACAAACTGACAATCCAAAATGGTTAATATTGCCAATACATATTTATGACAGACATGTGTACCAACATAACAGAAAAAACTGCGAAAATCGAACATATGTGCGTAACTCACGAAATTTGAAAATAGCGGTTATTTTTTGATCACACCTAGTATGTACATTAATAAGTAGGTATAAATGGGTTGGTTGGAGTTGGTTTTTGAGGAATTATTGAAGCAGCTCACACACACACACACGTTCATTCATTTGTGGAAAAATAGTGTGTGAGAACGAATAGTTAACTTGAACAGTGAGTTTGTTTTATTCCCTTTAATTTGAAATACATCACTAAGCCAATTGATTCATTTGTTTTGTTTTTCGCCTTCATTTTAGATTCTGCTGCAAATTCTAATAGCTTTTTTGAACTACTATATGAAATACAATGCAATATGCTAAAGTAGCAAAGATATCAGGCTTAAATTTAATTATAGCATACATCTCCAATCCTCAAATTTATAGAGATTTTTGAGTTCCAACACATTGATTCGAATAAATCAATTTATTGTATGACTATAGTAGGGCTTTGCCGACAATAAGCCAGTGATAAAATGTTCGTTAATATAACGTTTATGAATTAAACCGTAAATGCGTTAGAGCTTGAAAGTAACGTCTCACAGTTGCTAAAAAATCAAGTGAAAAATATATTTTTACCATTTTCCACTTAAAATCAGCTTTACTTATAAAACTGCATTTGATTTATACATGTGTTACTTACCCAAAACCGGAACCAACTGGTATGGCAAAATAGAACACGGCTAGCATTTTTGATCTCAAATCGTGAACAAATAGGTCTGAAATTATTGTCGGTGCTATAGTGCTATAGGAGGCTTCACCAATTCCCACCAAGGCTCGGAATGTTATAAACCAGCCGAAATCGTTCATGAAGGACCCAAGTAGTGTCGTAGTGGACCACAGAAATACTCCTATTGCCATTATCCACCGCCTTGAATAGCGATCACCCAAATAACCGAATATTGGGGCACATATCATATATGAAAACACGAATACTGTCTGTAAAAGGCCTGCGTCATCATCTCCTATACTAAAATCGGTCTGTATATCCTCCAAAACACCTAAAGAGAGTAAAAGGCATTTAATTACTAAGGATTAATAAAAACAAACAATAAATAATTGTATTAGTATAAACGTACATATGTATTAGTGATGTAGTGGATATTCGTATTCTTTTTGCCGAATATCCATCCACTTCATGACATTCGTACTCGCCAAATTAAAAACCAAAACAGCCAAGTTTTTCTCTTCATCTACAATTTTATTTCCATATACAACATAATGTTTTCTTTTTAGAATAATAACAGAAACAGCTGAAATTTGAAAGCACAAAGAACTTAAAAATAAAAAACCCAGCAAGAACAGTGTCGGTCATTTGATGCTTCATATGACCGACATTGATGATGGGTTCATACATCAGGGTTTCTATCAATTTCTTAAGGGCAAAGTGAAAAAACTGATGTAAACATTCGTGTACGTGTGATTTCTTTTTTGAACCAGCGTTGAACCACCTCAGCAAAGTGACCATTCGAAATCTTTTTTCAAAATGCCCACAAAATTACTTATAACGTTATTAATTTCTTTATTATTAAAAAGAACTTTTTCGAAAAATTTCAAAAAGTAATTCAAAAAGAATAAACTATTTTAGAGATACATTTAGATAAAATTAAGCAAAAAACAGTACTCAGTAGCAGTTTTAACAATGGAAAACTGAATCATATGGAAAAAACTTCCGAAATTTTTTTTTTTCAAAGAAAAAGTTACAAATGAACCTATAAAAACATTAATGCATAAACGAAATCCAAACGAAATTAACAAACTAATACGGGAAAATCAAAATATTAAAAAAATCATTGTAATAGCAACGCTGAAAGCTCTAAAATTGCTTTGCATGTGTTAGTAATTAAGTTTTTAATGTGTTAGTTTCCATCAGCTATTTCTTGCAGGGAATTGAGGCAAATTTGTATGTATTCATTTTTTAGTGCAATTTGTTGCAATGGGGAAATTGTCTATATAGAGTTTAACGAATGTATTATTTTAGGTCTAAAAATAGACTCAGTAGACTCGAAAACTCAGTTTTATACTTCAATATGACCTTCTTAGAAGGTTATTTTAATAACTACCTGACAAAGGAAGAAACCAAGAGTTACTTTAATAACTAAAGAACGCAGAAGGTGGCACCACGCTGAAACCGGTCTGTTCAAAAACAAAAAATGGACGAGGGATGACAGATTATCATTCCGAAGTTTAATGCACATACATACGTACATATGTATATATAATTTGTTAGTTACAGAATTTTGCCTTTTGGATATCGATATGTCAATTGTTTTTTACTTGCGTCAATTGTAATTGCTTTATTTTGATAAGCAAACAAAATGTATCTTCCATACTACTTTCATTTAATATAAATGAAAAATTTTTTTTAGGCTTCGTCAGTTATTGAAAAGTAATTTTTTTTGCTAAATTTCGGTTTTTGTATTTTTTGCAATATTTTAAACCGTTTTCGAGTTAAGGGAATATATGTTGTCCTACCTCCTCCATTTTTAAAATAACGGTATATTTCAAAAACAAGAGCTAACCTAAAAAAAAACCAACTGGGTGCCCCGTCTGTAGGAAAGAAAAAGTTTCAAATTCAAGCACAGTGTAGTTGGCAGTATTTTAGATTGAATTCGTTGGATAGTATTTGAATTAGTTGTGCTTGCAGTGCTCCAGATTTCTACGCCGTACTTCCAGATTGTAGCTCTTTATTGTGTTGTAAATTAAAAGTTTATTTTGAATTGATAGCCTGTATTCTCTTTTTAGCAGCCAAGATAGTTGACTGAACCTTACTGTTTTTTTTTTTTAATTCGTTTTTCTTTTGCAAGATGTGGTCTTTCCATGAGTTTTGACAGTTCTCTCACACTCTCTTGTTCTGGTGTGCACGAGCACAACTTGCCGCGTATATAACCGCATATAGGCTTGTGTAGTATTTGTTACAAAATAGTCGAAGATCTTTCCGTCATTCTTATGGCGGAGGGGAGTTACGCTCTATTAAATAGATAAAACACAAATTACTTTTAAAAGTTGTAATGACATTTCTTTTTCCCGTGCGGAAAGTCCGTGAATTGAACTTATACATATACAAAATTTAACAATCTCCAATATATTTTTAAAGAAAACAGAAAGTTATAGGAATTTAAAAATTAAAATTTTTAATTTTAGCAAAATGTTGGGAAAACTTCGTTTTCGAATGTTCGGCTGTGTTTTTTTGCTTCTGATGTTCCCTGGTGTTCAGGTTAAAAGATTGAGACATCTTTAAAATCACTAACCATAAAAAATGAGAATCTGCGCGCCGGCAGATTAAAGTTAAACTTATAATATGAGAACTGACAATTTCTTTCGGACAATATTGAAAGAAAAACCATCTTTTCTATAATAAGTACATTTCCAATATTTGTAATTTGTTTCATTTATTTATAGTTTTGACATCCTTTTCTTTTTATCTTAAATCGCTAAACTATTAAAAATCGCATTTTACCAAACAAACAAAAAAAAAATGTACATCCCAGACAAGATATCGAAAAAACTGTGAACTGTTTCATGCAGGAAGAACAAGAAATTTTATCTCTCAAAATCTCTCTCTTACTTGTACAAACTTCGAGTACGAGGAAAATGTTCGTGCAAATTGAATCCCGTGGGATCCCAATGTTGAGTACGGGGTCACAGCTTTTGTAAGATCTGATAACTGTCTGTATGTAGCTTAACAAACAATTATTTGTGGTCTAAAAATATACCTTTTGATGTTTTCTGTCTTTTTCCGCCGACATTTCGTTGATGCTACTCATCTCGTCAATAGCTCGAAAGTAGCATCAACGCAATGTTGGCACCTCTTTATGGAACACGTATACAAAAAATTTAATTTAGAACGCCTCGAAAACGATTTTTTGGATAAGTCTTAATCGAAGTTATTTTCCTTATGCCAAAGCTGAAGAAAAATCGATGGCACAATAATCATGTCAACATGTACAGAAATATCGTTGTTAACCTGTGTCGTCGTTTATTAGAAAATTCTTTGTGCTCTCTTCTACATTTGCACACACGTACATACATATGTATGTATGTAGACTCATTTGATGTTGAAGCACAAAGTCAACCAGATATGACTGAATCTGCCGCAGCAAGTTCAACACATCACGCTGCAAATGAAACCAGTCGATTCCAACGTATGCATGTGTTTCTGTATTAATGTGTTGGTCACTCTTCTCTGCCATTTCAGCGTTATACTGGCTTTTGGTTAAAACTAACTAACAAATGTATGAAAAAGAGATGTGTGCGTGAGTGTTTTTTGGCTAACGCCACGCACGCTCAAGAGCAAAATTTTTTCAATAACGCATTTTTACACATGAAAAACCAGAAATATTCTCACGATCAATCTCGTTTGTATTGAAACAAACTACAAACGAAAAAAATGTTATTTTATTTATCTACATATATAAAATTGTAACGTGACTGACTGACTGACTAACTGGGGTATCATCACCCAGCCCTAACGGCGAAGATGGGATTTTTGGAAATTCGTGCCGGAAACGTGTAAAATCAGTATATCAATATCTCCGTACTTTGAGCAGATAGCGCAAAAATTTAAAAAGCACCGAAAAGTATAATAAAAATAAACGGACAGGTGTCTGGACCTTTTTTGATATTTTAAGTACTAAGGGGATAAAACGGGTAAAAACAGAATTTAATACCCATTGAAAAATTCTCGATACGACTTTGTCACTTTTTTAAATTTGATTATTTAGAGGATAAAAAAGGGATAAGTCTGTAAATCTATATCTCCGGACCTAATACAAGTAACAAAAAAAAAAATTCAAAAAGTACCTGAAAGCCTACTAAAAATAATCGAACAGGTCTCTTGTAATATACATGTTGTTTTCAAATGCACCCACCTATGAAAACGTAAATCACCAATAAAAAGTTGTAAAATTTACAAACAAATAAAAAAAATCACAATTTTTATGTTTAGGCTACGAAAAAAATTTGTTTCGCTTTCCGCAAGCTGAATTCGAACATAGAATCTCGTGAATGTTGGGCAAACGCTCACTTCGACATTGCAATGCTTTAAAGGAAAAAGAGACACATATAATATAGAAACAATTTTGTGGTAATTAAAATTGTATTCTTACATATTTAACAGTACGTTACAATTTACAATGTTACTTAACAATTTATTTTGGTTACATTCTTTTTGACATCATTTCTAAATTCCAAACAGTTTACATTAGTAGTTAAGTTCTTTCGATCTGGTTTAACCAATGAAAAAATTGTTATCATAAAATTGTAACAACATAAAATTGTAATATTGACATTGAATTAACTGCCGATAGATAATGGTTAGCTTAACCTACGATATTTCTTTTTGTGTAAAATATAGCTTCGAGAAAGCAGTGTTTTTAACAAAGTAAATAATATAATATTAAAGTTTTCATATGAGTGTAGATTTAATAAAACCAAGTCTTCAAAAATATTAAGGATTATTTCAATCCTGTTTTGTTTATATATATTTTTTTTTTTTTTTTTTTTAATTCTTTTTATTTGCAATCTATTTTACAATAATAAGCAAATTTGATTAAGTTTTAAGAAATAACATGCATTACTGATTTAAAATCAATAATTTAATTTATATACATATGTACACGAACGAACATCGATATATAGGGATAATGTAAGTTTGTTGTTTTTTTTTTTTGCATAAATTGTTTTTTTAATGAAAATAGATTTTCTTACGAAATTACTGAAATTATGACTAGGTGAAAGGGAGATCTAAAACATGTTTTCGTTTAAGTCTTTTAATTTCTTCAGTATCATCTAAGAGTGTGATTGCCAATATATTTGTATGATTACTTAGCCTTTCTAAGTAATTAGAACTAAGCCTTTTAATTTCAGATTTCACTAAAGGTATACTCAAGTCATTATGAAGTAATTTATTTGTTATATAAAAAGGTGCGTTTGCAATCGATCGTAGAGCTTTAGATTGAAATCTCTGCAAGATCTCTATATTAGAATTGCTTGCGGTTCCCCATAATTCTATGCCATAAGTCCATACTGGTTTTAATATAGTTTTGTATAGTAAAACTTTGTTTTCAATGGAAAGCTGCGAATTCCGCCCAAGCATCCAGTACATTTGTTTAAATTTTGCATCAAGTTGCTTCCTTTTGGTATTTAAATGATTTTTCCATGTGAGCCTTCTATCTAAATGAAGACCTAAATATTTGACGACATTTTTTGATGGTATGACATTGCCTTTGAGAAAAACATCAGAGCAATTCTCTTTCCTTGTGGTAAATGTAATGTGAGAAGACTTTTGCGTGTTTACAACAATATTCCACTTTGTTAGCCAGTGATCTAGACAGTTAAGTTGGTTCTGGATAATTTCAGATGCTTTTAGTGGTGATTGACTAGAAGATAAAAAGGCTGTGTCGTCAGCATAGGTTGCTACAGTGACGTTTTCATTTGTTGGCATATCGAATGTGAAAATGGTATATAATACTGGACCAAGCACACTACCCTGTGGGATTCCTGCTTCTATAGGACGAATGTTTGAATAATCATTATTTACCTTAATGTAAAAGCACCTGCTTTTTAAATATGACAAGAAAAACATATAAAATGGAGCTGGAAATAATTTCTTTAATTTGTAGAGCAACCCTTCATGCCAAACTCTATCAAAGGCTTGTTGTATGTCCAAAAATACGGCAGAACAATACATCTTTTTTTCGAAGGTATCACTGATAACTTTTACAATGCGGTGACACTGCTCTGGTGTTCCATGATTACTTCTGAAACCAAACTGATGATCAGGAATAATACTTCGGTTATTCAATTGTGGTTTTAAACGTTTTAAAAATAACTTTTCTAAAATTTTGGAAAAAATAGGCAGTAGGCTAATGGGTCTATAAGAAGAGATGGAATTTTCTGCTTTTCCTGGTTTTAAAACCATTATAATTTGTGCACACTTCCATTGGGATGGGAAGTGTTGGAGCCGCAAAATAGAATTATACAAAAACGTTAAGAAAACTATTGCTTTGGATGGCAAAGATTTGATTGCAATAGCATCTATATTATCATATCCAGTTGACTTTTTGTTATCGAGAGTTTTTATTTCCGATTCAACTTCCGCTGGGGTAAAACACTTGATGGGTAGATCCATTTGGCAAGCGATGTCTAAAAATTGCTTGATTTCATTTTCATTGTTACTTAGCCTTTGACACTTAAAAGTATTTTCCAAATGATTAGCAAATGCAAATGCTTTTTCTTTATCTGTCCTGAGCCATTTTCCATTCTCATCTTTCATGGGTATGTTTCTTTTAGCTGGTCTCTTCAGGAATTTTGTTGCGTTATATAACTGATATTCATTATTTTTATTTTGCGGTTTCAACTTCATCAAGAATGAGTTGACATTATCATTTCTTTCCTTTCTCAACATTTCAGAACACAGTTTTATTGCTAAGTTCCAGTTTGTTTTATCCCTTGGATTCCTGGTTCGCTGCCACACTTTCCTAAACCTTCTAGATTGTCTTATCATATCTCTAATCTGTGCCGAGGCATGCACCTTAGATCCCAAGTTTTGTGAATTGACCGCTGATGGGGTTGATAACAGAGCAGCTTCATGAATCAACAAATTAAATGTTTCAACAGCATCATCAATATTTTCTCCAGATTCGATTTTGGTGTTTAAGTTTAAATTACTATCGATAAACTCACTAAAAAAGCTTAGATTGGTTTTTCGACTAATTAGTTTTGTATTTTTACAAACAAGATTAACATTCCCATTCAGATTTATAAGAATTGGAGTATGATCTGAACATAGGCTATCATCATTCAAAACATCTAGTGAATGTCTAGAAATATTTATATATTTTAAATAATAAACTTAGACACATTATTATTATTATTGCTAGGTCGGTCCAGAATGGCCCTTCGCACTGCGACCATGAATGATCTATTGTGCAACCCATTTCTCTCACGAGTTTAATACATCAAGAAACAGTAATAGCTCCTTCTGTGGAAGCCCTTGCAAATCCTGTGAACCCAATGTATAGGCCTGCAACAGCCTGTATCTTCTGTGGCCAAGTGCCACACATTCAATAATCAAGTGTTCCATTGTCTCCTCTTCTTCTCCGCAAAATCTGCAGGTTGCCGTGCTGGATAGTCCCATTCTGTGTAGATGCTTCATGCAGGTATAGTGTCCTGTTAGCGCCCCACACAGTGTCCTTCTGTTTAATTTTAGAGCGAGGTCCGCCCTCTTGGCATCAAAGCTAAGAAATTTCTTCGAGTGTTCCAGACCCCTAGTGTCGTTCCACAGTTTTCCTGTGATGGATGCTGTCCATTTCCTGATCTCCCCCCTGAGGAGAAGCTTATTGAAGCCAAAGGATGGAGTGGGTCCAATAAAATCCCCATTGGCTCCCCTTTTCGCATAGGTGTCAGCCAACTCGTTACCCTTGCGCTCCTCATGACCTGGCACCCATATCAGAGTAATCTGATTGTGAGTGGCCAGTTCATTTAGCCTATCGTGACATTCCAGTATTGTCCTGGATATGAACAAAAAGCTACTCAGGGTCTTGAGTACCGACTGGCTGTCAGAGAATATCTTGATTCTGACTCTTGTATGTCCCCTTTCGGATAGGACCCCTACAGCTTCCAGTATAGCATACAGTTCCGCCTGGAAAATTGTGGTGTCCCCGCCAAGAGTTACTGCCCTGCGTGCCCTAGGCCCCACTATTCCCGCTCCCACTCCTTGAATCGACTTGGATCCATCAGTGTACCATTTTTGTGAGTCATCTCGTAACCATATTGGGTTTGAGCACCCACACATGGGAGATTTCACATAAATATGAAGTTCTGTTAGTAGAACATCGTAGCATATATAACTGAATTTTGCCTTAAGTCGACTTATCGCTTGTGAACACAGACATATCGTTCAGTTAATCAAACAACGGATAATTACGCTGCTTTGCTTTCGTTTTTAATATCCGCCCTGACGTCGAAAAACACCTGTTACAGTGCTACAGAATCTGTTGCATTGTTTAGAATTTCTCCGGATCATTGCTTCACAAGTGGATTATCACACGCAGTGTGCTGCAATTCAATTGTCAATACATTTGTTTTTTTCTTTTGCAATGTAATACTTATCCAAAACATCATTCAACGTTTGGTCATACAGAGCTGAAGAGTTACATCAAGAAATCTCCTCATATAAGTACATGCATCATGTACACATACACATCATAGTTTGTTCTTCTAATAATTAGGATAGTTCGGTCTTTGAGGGAGTTCCACAGGAATCCTTGTTTGGGCCTGTATTATATAATATCTTTATATCAGATATGCCTCAACCTTCTGAGTATGATGTTATTTTTGTGTATGCTGATGACGTAATGATTGCGTTATCGGGCGGTATGGTGAGGGCAGTGAATGGCAGGATGAACCAGTACTTGTCTATTCAAAAGGACTTTTTTTTTGAAGTGGGGGTTAAATTTGAACATGCAGAAGTGACTATGATATTTAAGGGGAGACGAAAACATATTTATAAAAATGGAGGGCATATGTGCCAGCTTTGCTGATTAACGGGGAAATGATTAGGGTGTCGGACAGAATGAAATACCTGGGTGTCACCTTCCATGAAAATTTTGAATACTATAGATATATAGACGACATTCTTGACAGAACGAAACGAATATATTCATCGTATCAGGGTGTGTTAAAGCGTAGGGTTGGTCTTGACAAGAAAACTCGACTCTTGATGTATCGTCAAATCGTGAGACCTGTCATCTCTTATGCCTTCCCAGTCTCGTTTGGAATTTCTTCGGCCCAGATGGGGAGGATAATTTTGATATCTTATCTTGGCCTTAGACCCTATTTTGGTATGGATGGGAGATTACGTGTTGACTTTGGACGTATTGACGTTTTCATGATCGGAAATTCGATTAAGTTCTTGGAAGGTGCAGGATCTTCTGACAACCCATTGATTCACCGATGCTTTTCTTTGGCAGCTAGTTTGGAGACCGTTCGGGTTAGGAACTACTTCTCGCCTGTAGATCTCTTGAATCTTAAGAGATGGTGGTCTGATTTTCGACGATGCAGACCTTTTGTTTTATCATAGGCGAATTAGGACATGTGATATATCCAATACAGTTTATAATACCGCGCAGTAGTACTGTGCGGCTATTTGTTTTATGTTCATTTTTATTTATTTATTTTTCTTTTTTATTTATTTCTTATTATTTCTTATTATTATTATTTTTTTTTTTTGTTTTTTGTATACATATATTATTGTGTTAGTTCTAGGTTTTAGTGTGTAATTATTTTAAGGTTTTGTTTTTAAGTTTAGCTTTAAAGGGCTCCCTTTTTTACTTCCTTTTTTTGGGATATTTTTAAATTTAATAAATAAATAATAAACTAATTTAATATATTTAAATAATTTAAATATATAAATAATAAAATAATTTAAATATATTTGTTAAATAAGTTTGTTTGTAATCCTTGACAAGTATTAGTACGTAAGGAATTTTGTGTTAATAGTAAATAGAATAACTTTAAACTAACTTTGTAATATTTTGGAAATAAATCAATCAATCTTCTAACAATTCATTTACTTTTTACAATTCATGCCTTTTGATCATGAGATTTATGCTTTCAGGATGTTAATTTTTATTCATAAACATAAAATTTATATAAACTTCGAAAAAACAATATTCATTGGTACAACTAATGATTGATTTTTTGGTATTGCACTCATTGGCTAAAAATTACTCATGGAATTATTTCCCGCTAAGATCTTTTAAATTTTTTTCTTCTGTACAAATTGAACCAGGCTAGTGTGCATGACACTTGTAGTAGAAAGTGAGCTAAAATAAATTGCATTAAAAAAAATTCAAGAAAAAATGTGTGGATTTTTTTGTAAGCCAAAAAATAATGTTTTAATTTTCGCGTGAGCAGCCTTAAAATTGTAATCAGTCACGGAATTTTAAATCACGTTCACGCACTCACGCATGATTTTTCTAAAATTCATTTCACGACAACCGCACATCTCTAGTATGAACATACTTACTTATGTAGACATGCATTCCGTACAGCGTCGTGTTGGTATTACGTCATTGCTTGCAAACGGCATCAAACGCTGATTGGTTGAAAAAAAACATACGATAAATTTTTCATTAAACCCCAAAAGAAACAACACAACAAACTCAGAGTTGTTGTACTGAGCAATGACTAAAAACTGATAAAACGCGATAAAAAACAAAACAAATCAACATTGGGACAAAAATATATTAAATACTCAACAGAGATCAGTACAAATGTATTTGTATTAGCGAGAAAGCAGGTCCAACAAACTTACATACATACATACATACAATATGTACATATGTATGTAGGTAAGTGCATTTAATATCTTTATAGGTACGAGCAATTCGAAAACAGTTCTTACGATTTTGATAAAACTCGGTATCTGGGGAGTTTTAGGTTCGAAAAGCTGATCTAGCATAGTCACGGATCCGGGGATGAATCGGAAAGCGGAAAAATGGGTACAAAGAGGGTAAAATCGATCATTCAATGTCTCCGGACTTTATCAAGCTACATAGCTCAAAATTTCAAAAAGCACCCAAAATTGTGACAAAAATAAATGGACACGTGTCCAGTACTTCTTTGTAATTTTGAATACCAGAGATTCGAAGAGTTCCTTGTAAATTCGGTATAGCCGAAAAGCTATATACATACATACATTGCCATCCAATTAGCTAATCACTATTCAATGGCGATGGCCGCACATTCAATATCTCCGGACTATCAAGCTGGCGCAAAAATTAAAAAAGCACCTCAAAGTGTGATAAAAATAAATAGACACGCGTCTAGTACTTTTTTGACATTTTGAATACCAGAGGTCCAAAGGGTTCCTTGTAAATTTAGAATAGACAAAAAGATATGTACATTGCCATCCAATTAGCTAACCACTCACGTTAGGCCACATTGGCAGGTACTTTTGTTTTGTTTTACTAGTTAAAGAGAATCAAAGAAAATCATTTTAGTGACTTCTTCTAAATTTCATTCTGGAAGGCTTCCTGACAACTCTACCAAAGTTAGTCCGTACTTGAAGTGTTGCAAAACGACAAAAGAAATGTTTGCTGTGTTAAAGGTTTGTTTGAACATTTCTGATTCTCATTCTGTTCATGGGAATTATGAAATAAGTAGTTAAGTTTCAAACAAACTTTTAAGAATTTTTCAAGTCTACTGATGAGTTATTAGCACCAACGAAATGTCGTCGGCATATAGACAGCTGAAAAATACAGCAAATATTTTTTGAAAAGGTTAATTTTTGGACCTGAATTAATAAATGCTAAAAACAACAAGAAGTCGAAAAATACCAGGTGTCCCTATACAAGGTAAATTAAAAATTAGCCCTAACTCCCAAACCGTGGGAGACAGAGAGATGAAATTTGCACAATATATGTACTCACATATGCCCTACAATAACAAATGCTAAAAATAACAAGAAGTCGAAAACTACCAGGTGTCCCTATACAACGTAAAATAACAATTAGCCGTTACTTTCGAACCGTGAGAGACAGAAGGATGTAATTTGCATAATATATGTATTCACACCTGCTCGACAACAACAAATGCTAAAAACAGCAACAACTCTAAAACTACCAGGTGTCCCTTTACAACGTAAAGTAGCAGTTAGCTATAACTCTCAAACCGTAAGCGATAGAGGACCGAAATTTGAAATTATGATTTTTGTACTTAGACATAACAGAAAAACATAGTGGTCTTATATTTACATAAATAAATTATTAGTCTTGAAAAATTCAATTTAGTTAGGTAACTATATTGAATTGGAACCATAAGTCATGTAAAAACATCAGAAAATATATTAGTTAAAATAAGCACTGAATTGGAAATATGAGTCATGGTAAACAAAACAGAAAATGTATGACGAAATATGGTTTGTTCCAACCAGGGCTGGGCAGTATTTGAAATACATGTATGTATTTGAAATACGAATTTACAATACAAATACGTATTTATATTTTAAATACGTCTCATGAATGTATTTGTATTTTGTATTTTAAATACTAGCCCTTGAGTATTTTGTATTTCAAGTACTCGTGCTCTCAAAATACATTTTAAATTTATGTTAAAAAAATATGCACTAAAAATTATTCCATTCATACATCAACTAAAATCCGAAAATTTTGCTACTGTTTTATTTAAAAAAAATTGCAAAATCACAATTTAATTACCAAAGTACCTGTAAGTACATTGAGAAAGTCGCCAAGCTGTCAGAAATAATGTAAAAATAAAATACAATTAAAAACAGCGTTTGACATTTTAATCTAAAACAAGAGAACAAAATATCAATCAAATGTTGACTTGGATAGACTATATAGTTAGGTACATAGCATTTGGTGAAACTTTTTTTAATTGCCATTTATTTCTTAATTCCGTTATGGGTCTTTCAATAAAGTATCGTTTCCTAATAAGAAATCAATGAGATTTTGTCGTTAGCTAGTTTTCTTTATTCGCCATCAAGAGATTGTTTTTCTGATATCACTTTTGAAAAACTGGTGTTTATGAAAGAAAATAAAAACTTTTTTGATAAAAGTATTTTGTATTTTAAATACATGGAAAAAAAGTATTTGTATTTTAAATACATCAGAGCATGTATTTTGCCCAACACTGGTTCAAACTAACAAAGTGTTGTGGTGGTGGTTTAATCAAATCTCGTGTTTTTGTCCAACGTGAACAAACTGCTAAAAGTGGCGTGATATTTTGTTTACTTTATCACATTTCTTGTTTGGCATTTTGTTTTTAAATAAATCTCGCATAGAAATATTGCATGTGTATGTGCAATAATTACTTTTAAATATGTTCATCTAAAGAGTTAATTATTATTGCCAATCAGTTACTCCAACACTAAGAAATAAAAAAAAATGCAAAATAAAAAGAATAATCTGTTATCAGGATATTTTTGCAAATTTAGTGAATACGAACTATACATACATATGTATGTAAGTATGTATATTAGGCTGGGTCGATTTGTATGGATAAGTAGGTATATATTTTGAAGTGCTTAGAACACAACAAGTCTGTAGAAATAAAGAGCTAGTTTTTCCAAAAATGTTCCTAATCTTCTCCAGAAATTTCATATTTTCAAAAATAGTCTTTTTAAAATCCATTTTATTCGATTTCCCAGATTATTTCAGATATCACACCTTTCAGGAGTCTCAGAGG